>OZ037776.1:54661615-54766615 GCA_964035525.1 Porites cylindrica
AGACACCCCTCCCTTCCTTTTGATAATCTCCCCTACCCCACCCATACAATCTGTAGACGCGTACGTACGTACGTACGTACGTACGCTCGGTCAATCACGTGACAACCAAACGAAAAGAGGTTGACCATATTCCATGGGTATGGGGCTCTGTCCCACGCGCGCTTCGCGCGCGCGGGAGCCCCGCTAATAATAATAATAATAATAATAACAATAATTTATTATTATAAGGGGCAAAATAGCATTTAAATATGATCTAATGTGCACTGACAAAAATATATATAAAATTATATGTAAAATTTCCTCAGAAAAACTAAAAATTTGGTATAAATCTCTCTATATCTACAATTAAAAAGGCAATTATAAGATTCGATTAATAAATGTATTGTAACTTAGTAATTCAAATGATCTTAAAACGTTAATTGATAAGTCATAATAATAATCGTAAATCTATAAATGATAAGCTAGTTTAAAAAGTTAACTTTTTAGTTTAGCTTCGAAAGGATACATGCTTGTTTCCATCCTTAATGCATTTAGAAGTTTGTTCCATAGATATACACACAAAGATAACAAGTAATCAGAGGCATAAATCCAGAATAAATAGAACAAAATAATTTGCTTAGATAGGAAATGAAACTGATGCAAGGATTTCTTGAAGAAATTGAACAAAGAAAGTCAAGAAAACAGAGCACCAACCAAACCTCCTACCTGAATAACATGCTGCTAACAGAAATGACATGACGAATGCGAAATGAAAAAGGTTTCATTAAATATTCAAAATTGTTTCGTTGCAAAAAATGACGCGATAAAAAAGAAAAATTGTATGAGTTTCGAGTGTTTGTAATAAGCAATTATTTGATAACGTTGAGTATGATGTTAAGATTTATGGAGATCGAGGTGGGTGCTATCTGCAAAATTCTTCGCATCATACCAAAGCCGAATCCAATAACTGCTTCGTTACTCATTCACCTCGATCGATATTAAGTTCTCGTCTTCATTTTCCTGTTTATCGGCAAGTTCAGGATATAAAGGGATGTTAATTCTAGCAGATAATTATTCTTCAAATAGCACATGTCATCCGTCGAATTGCGTATTCTTCCTGTTCTTGCTATGTTTTGAGACAGTATTTTGACTATTTCTTTTTCGTGAGGCGTGTGAAATGTTCCGCTTTTTTCTACTGCCCAACAAAGACAAGGCTCAGACACCTTGATCATTCATGTGAATATAAACTTACTCGACAAGCAACACTTATCCTGATATTATCATTGCTTTTTTGGCATTCTGTACGTCGGACAAAATGAATAAAACCCAAACTGACCTTTACCGAACACTGTTGCCAAGGTATCGATGTAACTTTGGCTGTTATTATAGTGACTTGTACTCAAGTTCTCTCCAGATCCGTGGCTTTCACTCCAGTGTACGTGAGCTTTGCCATGAAACTCAATCCGTAGGCCTCGCAGTTTTAACTCCTTGTTCACTTTGAGACGAAGGGTTCCATTTATTGTCTCCCCTGGGTAAAACGTTCTTTTCCCACGGTGAAATTCAACAACGAAGTGATCAACTTTGCCCATGGTTTAACAACTGACATTCAAACAATGTTTAACCGTAATTACATGCATGATGAGAGTGCATTTTTGGATAACTGATCACCAGCCAAAGTAGGGAGGGGAGGCTTTCGGAAGGTAGGTTCGTCATACGTGCAGAGGGCGAGAAATGACTGTTTTAATACTTTGCATGACGAATTTTTCCTTATTCGTCCGAAACTACGTTTTCATAAAAATCCCAGGCCGAGCCAAGTCACAGCTTTGACCAACCAACCAAACCGTAATCTAAGAGGGCATAAGGGTTATGGAGGACAAGAGAGTAGTTCATTTCTCTTCGGTTTGATTTGTTTTTTTTCCCAGGAATATCCATGACTTTCTGTACTTTTCAACTCAAAAATTGAAGATCAGGATGGAGATGCGCAAGCCAGACTTCTTGCTCGATGTTCCCAGTAAAGGCTGAAAAATCTCACAGAGTTTGACTTTAATCAATTAGTTTATTCGCGTACATCTCAGAAAAATACCTTTAATACCTTTACTTCACGTTCCAAGATATACTTAATTTGGATAGATTATGTAGTTTCGATTTTTGTTGTAATTACAATCAAAATACAAAATTCGCCAAAACGGCTTCGGAGTGGCTCTAGAAGTAAACTGACAGTAAAAAACACAACACAAACACTATGTAAGTCAATTCTATTTCGAATCTTTTTAAAAGGCAGAACTTAGGACGTTTTCTGTATTGCGATACACTTTCCCGTAATGTGCAAATTAAACAAGAGAGAATGAACTTCTCCTGACTCAAACGACGTTTAGGCTGTCTGTGCTCACGCCAACTAAAAAAACAAAAAGTGTATGAAATTAATAACGTCTTCTGGTATCATCAGTAGCTGGTTATGGTGAATTATGCGTGTGCTTTTAGCCAATCAGAATCGGGGAAATATTTTGAATGAATAATAATTTCGCTTAAAAAAACTCTCCCGTGAAATTACTAGTTACAATTCATTTCGATTCAAAAAACACCTAATTAGGCTTGTAATGCGGAGGACATCTATCTACGGTCACTACAGCATCCAAAGAAGTAACAATGATTACTTCTACCCATAATTTGCCATAATCGTCTTTACTATTATAAATTCTGTGTTTTCTTTTGTCTAGAGTAAACAAACTTGACCACGATTTCTTGCATTGGCAGCTTTTATCATTTGTTTGCCCCCTGAGAAACCACGTGACATTGACGAGGACTCGGGGTCGACTTGTTTCGCCTGAATGGAATTGAATCACGCTGGCTCCTGATCACGCAGGAGCCTGATCACGCTATAAATTTACGCGGGAAAAAAACTGATTGACATATGATGTGTCGGGAGCGATGTGAAATATCTCTCACTGTCCTATTGGTCAATTGTCATGACTCCATCGGTAGAATTTTCGACCGGTGAATTCGCGCCAAACAGGTCTGAAAAGTCCTTTAAAATGGCATAACCAAACAAATAAATAAATGACTTTTAGAGAGTCGTAACATGAACATTACAACAACAACAAAGCAACAACAGTTTCATATTCTTCATTTTAATAAGGCAATCTCTATTCATTTATCTACATACTTCATTTTTCTGTATTCGTATTATTACACTTTTTTTTACATTTCAGTAACGTAACAAAAGACCATGTTTCATAACACCACTGATCAAGAGGAAGTCTGTGCATGTACAAACAACCACAAGCTTAGGTATCTCCATGTAGCAGAGGCTTCGTTTTCAAGATACGTACTGTTAAGTAGCCTTTACTATAAGCATGCCAGTATCTACGCCAAAAAGTAGCCGCTCCTCGCACAACTTGAGGTATCTCGAGTCGTTCTCTATTCACCAACGTTGTCATCTAATGATACGGTAGCGTTCAAAACCAAATTTTGGAATTGTTTTGCTTTCTAATTTTGACACCTCTTTTATGGAAGTAAAGGTTTCATATCTATTATTTAACTGCGATTGAAAATTTTTTCGTAGCGGCGCTCGCTCGCATTGGTGGCTTCGAGGTCACATGACATCTAACAATGAAACTGTTTCCCGCCAAAATCTATTTACGGGCAACACTGCAAAATCTATGACGTCAGAGGGTAACAGTGCACTGTTACCAGCGACCGCCGTTACAGCGAGGTTTAATGAATTTCCAGCTATATAACAAAAAACACAAAAACACTGGTTCCTCGGGAAACAGTTAGTTTGCTTCCCTCGGAAGCAATCATTAAATAATTTCTACTATGATCCTTATACATCAATTGGCTTTAGAAATTTCGTCCCACGAAACCATTCTCCCTCAGCCTTTAAAATGTTTTTTATATATATTCTAATAATTCAGCAACAGTGACCGCCGTGCGTGGGAGTGGATGATCTTCGCTGTTTAATTTTGATTCAGAGAAAGCAAAGGAAAACAAACACGTAATTGTAAGAGTCTAATAGAGCCTTGAGATACAACGGGTGACTTTTACGAGCTCGGTGATCCTTAAAAAACACCTCATTATCATGGAGAGTTTGCTTTGTCCCTGGGGAAAGAGAGCCCTTACGTTTTCTCTAAATTCAACCCGCTTTGCGTAGGTTAGGTAAAGCATGTGTTGTCTGTTTTACTAAAGAACTTGCTTCACTAATGGAAAAGTTGAAATAAAGTTTTTAAGATCATCATCACTCCAAAAGAATAGCAGTGCACACGCCATGGTCAGTCGAATAATCAGTTGCCTTGTATCCTACATATCCGTCACTAAAAAAGCTTATGTACAGCAAAGGTTAATGTCAATGTTCGCAAAACTGACATTAAGCAAATCATTATACACCACAATAAAATTTCGTCCATCATAGCTTTGTTATGTTCACTTTGCCACGCCAATGTGATAAAATTGCTCTTCATCTATATCTAAATTAGAATCTGAATCTAATGATAAATAGGCTACCATAAATTAATTCACTAATGTTTGCTAAGGCCATGAAACATCGTAATTCTGATCCTTATATTAGTCATACATGTAAGCCGAGTTTTTCAAAAATTAAAAAATAAATATTCCTGCGCCATAAATTTGATGAACAATTCACTATAATCAATATATCAACCGTGAAGGCCAGGAACTCCCCTTCTGAGGAAGTACTTGTCGAAGAATTTGAACGACACCCAGGGAACAAACAGCTGAATAGCAGATCAGCTTAACCCGAAAAATGTTAGGTGACACAAGTATAGGCAATTTCAATGCAACAGGCCATTTCCAAATTCCAAAAAGTCTCCCTTTCAAAAGGAGGCTAAGTGCATTACCTTCCTCGTGAAAATGAGTTTTATTTGCTTAAGAATAAAATTCATTTTCATATCAATGGTTTTGCACTTAGCCTCGCTTTGAAACAGAGGCTCCGGGCAACTGGGAAATGGCCTATGAAGGCAGAGGTGGTTTACTTGAGTTTGAAGGTTGGGCTTCCAGAGCAGCTGCAGTGTCTTGACTTGCAGATGAAGGGAACTGGTAGTGACTAACAAATGGATACATTGGAGTAAAGGTGGAACCACTTGACATTTCACCTGCGTCATTCTCATCACCAATGGCTGCCCCACCATACACACATTCAGCGTATGATGGGAGAACTGAAAGGCAGAAATAATACATGATTTCAATTTTTTTTTTGCGTAGAGGAGAGTGTAAAAGCTACTTAGTGGATGGGTGTTAATACTATACGGTGAACAACTTTACTAATTGCAGCTTAATAAAACACATAAAACCTGGACTGATTAGCTGACCCAAAAACTGACAGACACTTCAGATATAATGACTGTGAACACATCAGACATTCTGAAGCTAGTGCAAGGAGCAAGTTGAAAAGCACTTACAAGGAGACCATGAAAAGGTTCTTCTGCAAAACGACTTTGTTTCCAATGCCATTTAGAAGAGACAGAATGCATTATTGTGCCAAAGATTAATAAGCTAAGTATCTGAAAAATCGGTTTGTTGTAGCAGCTCTTCAACTACTGAAACAAAAACAATAGCTTATACACTGGAACCTCCTGTAAGCAACCACTCAAAATGCAAAGAGTTTGTGATCGCTTACGGGAGGTGGTTGCTTAGAGTAGAACGGCAGGAGGACTTTTACGAGTAGAAGTCCAGACACATCTAATTTTTTGAGAGAATGCATCGCATGCAATTTTTAGATTGCAATATAGGTAAATACATATTGTTCTTCTCATACTCCTGAGTGGCATAGTCAATACAGCGAACACAAAGATCAGACCATTGTATCAGGTGGTCGCTTAGAAGAGATTAAAAACCATAAAAAAAATTCTGAAACCATCATCCTTAAAAGTGGTTGTGGTCACTTACGAGAGTTTCCAACTATAAAGCTTTGACTGGGAAAATTTTAGTGCTGAGAGGTGGTCGCTGCATACGAGAGGTGGTTACACATATGGAGGTCAACTGTAGTTGAACAAAACATTTAACTAACTAGTCACGCAGACAACACTTTGTGCCAATTACCTGCTCCAGGGTATGGCTGAAAGTCTTCACTATATCCAGGGGGTGGGGTTAGTGGAGGAGCTGACGGCTGAACTGCTGATGGTTGGTGTGGAGGTTGATATGGTACAGAGCCAATTGTTATTGGGATTGTCAGGATCAGGTCCTTTGCTGAGAATCCACTCATGTGCACTGTGAACTGTTTCAAAAGACAATTTAAACATGTTATCTGTGGACTACATGGTAAGATTGGCTTGGCCAGAGATGGTCAAGGGAATTAAGAAAGTAAGCAGCCAGATAGCCTGCATTCAGTCATGACTTATTTAACTTTTGTTTCATATGCATATAGTTAACAAGTGGAGATAGCACTTGCCTACATCAAGGCTATCAACCTGGATGTTCACTCAAACAGATGTGAGGTCCCAGAGTCCAAACGAATTCTAGCTACAAACCTGCATGCCTGAGATAGTAAGGGGCTGGTCAATTACTACCTGAGGGGGGGGGGGGGGGAGCATCATTTTGCTGGGGGCTCATTTTCAGGTGAGAGTGCATTACCTTGGAAGTCACTTTAATAAATTTCATGAAATTAGTACAAAGCAATAACAAGCGTGAATGAAAATTGAATGTAACAGCAAGCAGTAGAGACTTTCTCAAAGCCCATTTGCACCCCTCATCTCTCTCGCCACTTCATTACTCGCTTGTGCTCGCGGGGGGAGTCCCTCATGCCTTCGGTGCTCTCACAGTCTACTTGTAGCAAGTCTCAGGAGCACCCTATGACTGTTTTCTGTAAAATATTTGTTCAGAGAAGCAAATATTGCCTAGAATTTTCTATTACTTGAAGACGGCTAAAAAGTTCAAGATGACCGTTCCATTTATGTACAATTTTCGAAGCTAAGCTAATTAATTCCCTACGATTTTCTGAAGTTTAATATTTCACTTTTCACACTCCCGGTTAGGCTATTTTTCATAGGAAAAAGGAAACCTAAAACTTTCGGATTCAAAAAAGTGATGGAGAGAGGAATCAAAAACTTTTTCACCCTCATAATGCGCTAAATTGCATCTAAAATGTTTGAGAAAATATTACAGAAGCCCTTGTAATTTCGAAAAGACTCAAGTTCCCAAGGATGACTGAACAGATACAAATTTTATAGCACCATATAGAAAGCATTTCTAGAGTTCCAAAAATACTCTGGATAGCCTAAAAAGTGTTTTCAATGCATTTGGGAGGAAACCATCTTTGGGTACCCCTAAAGTCTAGACCATCCATTTGTTAACACCAATCTTATAAACAAGACTGTGGATAAAGTACATGTATGTGGTGAACTTCAGCACTATTTGTAGCTACTGGCAATATTCATAGTTTCCACAGCAATCAGGTAGGGGGTCACTTTTGCAATATGTATGACTTATGGTGGGTTATTTCTAAAATGCAAGGATGCAGTGTGGGTTGATTTGAAAATCTTCTGAGCTTTCTCAAACAGGCTGGTCCCCCCTCACAGGTAAAAAATGACCACCCCAAACCTTGAGGTCAAGATTGCAGGCTCCACTGGTCACCTGCAAAAGTCTGTTAGGTGAAAAATAGGGTGCTCCAGCAATTAACACTTTAAACCCTTAGACAATATCCACCTACAAAGCAAATTCTCCACAGTAAGACTGATCTTCAAACATTCCCACAAAGTATTGGCTGAGAGTATTTGTCTAAGGATCAGCCCTGGGTTGTTCTAACGTTGAATAGCGCTATCCCATTGGACAAATCACTATCCAGCAGGCGCAGTTGTTCAAAAGTTGGATAGCACTACCCACTGGATAAATCACTATCCAAGGGATAAGTGTTAGGGAAACCAATAATTGTGCTATCTAGTGGATAGTGATTTAACCGGTGGATAGTGTTATCCACCTTTTAAACAACTGAGGCCAGATAACCATTAGGGAAACCAATTGCGCTATTCATCAGATTTATCCAGTGGATACTGTTACATCCACCTTTAGAACAAATGGGGCCAACACATTTTTCCTTAGGTAAATATTTTGTTAACTCTCATAAGCTTTTTTTCTTGATTTTGAATTGATATTGTTGACGGAAAACTGACATGTTGGTCACTCCAGGCACATATTTTCCTTATCACCCACAGGGATGGGTAAGTTGTAAGGGGAGACCAGGTGCTGATAAAGCATACCACTATTGTTAAGTCAGACAAAATAATTAAGATGTATCAGTCACCTTCAGTTCATATGTTATCTTTATACAGCTACAACTTAACATTGTGGGGGGTAGGGAGGGGATTGGAAATGGCACCATCTCCATGTGATGATCCCCACTGCCTCTTATTTCATCTCTTTTTACTGTGGCTACATCTTCCGAGTAGCGCTTATTATGCTTGCCTACAAATTAAAACATCAAGGTCAAAGGTCAATAATAGGTTTACTTAAAAGATTCTGCTATGTTGTCTCAAGTGCATGAAACACCAAGAAATTATGTTGAACCAGAAATCTTACAGACGTTGTGTCTCTCTTAGTACTACGATAATACACGTGTAATGAGAGTTTAAAATTTACTTACATGGGTGAAATTAAGTGAAACGATCATGGACAGTTGATTTATTTTGTTAAGGGCTACATCCATGTACAAAGTGAACATGGTCCGATAAAATGTGTACATTAGCTAACCAATAAATAGTGAGAAGTAATCGCTACACTGTAACAATTATAGTTGGGCTTGACTTGAGGTTGGCTCATGCTTGGTTTGTGGTTCGTGGTCGACTTGGGCTCATGGGTGGCTTGTAAATTGACCAAACTCGTAGTCTCGCAGCACCCGGTGGCTCCTGGCACCTAACTAAGTCTTTTGCTCCGGCGTGACTATCAGTTTTTCATAGAAATCACATGTTGGGCACCCTGGATTGCACAGGTTTGGAGCGTTGGGCTCCTTTCACATTTTCTCAATGCACAGATTTCTAAAGGGAGCTATTGTTCAAGGCATAATAAATTAATATTACATTTGAAGATCTAAGAAATAAACAAATACCATACCAGCTTTGATTGTGTAGACAGAGATCTGAACAAGTGCGATCTCAACACCATTGATCTTGCAACTTGACTGGTTATTGATAAATGCAGACACAGCAATTGATTCCCCAGGGCAGAAGCCTTTTCTGTCTGTCTGGACGGTGACACTAAGCGGGCCAGAAAAGCAAGCAAATCCATACTGTTCTTCTTTCTCAACTTGGCATGGCCGCTGAATGACAAAAACTGATCTCAGTGGTTGAAATTACACTAAATTCTAAGAAAAAATTCTTTTTAGGGACTGGTCAAAAAGTATAGGGGGGGGGGGGGGGTGGGCCGGAGCAGACAGGGGGTGGGTCATGAGGTTTTGAGCCTTGTGCAATGGGTGGGTCGTGCAATTTTCAGCTACCCTTAGGGGGTGGGTCACCTTATTTTATTGCATAGATAGGCACTAACTACTTATGAGACAGTTGACTACACTTGTTATATAAAACACAGCCAGCTGGAATTATTGCTAAAATACTCACAAACCTGTTGTGCGAGAAAATACAAAGGGTGAACAGGCCGCACATCTATATGGGCGTGAAACCCTATGTTAACCTTTTTTTTTTTTTTGCTCTAACGAGCATGTCCTTTAATGATTTTCCTTTTTTGTAAGGAAATGATTGGTGGCTCTTTAAAAATTTATTGAAGTTTAATAGTTGGTTTTGTATAAGATTCCATTTTTTCATTCAAGCTTCCTTTATAGTAGACACTGAGGGCTGGTATTGTGTCACAAATGGCAATATTTCTTTTTCCTCCTTGTTGTTTAGTTTTAGGAGTTTAGAGTCCCTTTTGTGAATTTTATTTCTGATAGTAGGTTTTCTATCAAAGATTGTGGGTAGCCTCCGTCCATCAAGCGTTTTTTTTTTAATTTGAATTATCTTCCTCAAAGGTTGTTTCTGAGGAGTTTTTTTGTAGGATTCTCAAGGCTTCTCCTTTGACAAATCCTTTTTTAACATTAGGAGGGTGACACGATTAATCTAAGCATTTCCGGCAAGTAATATGTAGGAATGGGTTGTCTTTGTAGAAATTTTCATATGCTTTGCGACAGACAATTTCAATATACCCTTTTGCTGTATATTTGTGTCAAGACTCATAACGTCCATCAAAACAAGAAATATTCGGTTTTTCACCTTTTTCTTTTCAGTGAAAGGTATGATTTCTGTGATTTTGATGTTGGTTGTAGCAGTGTATCAACAAATTTTTTCATGCACAGAACAAGGTTTTATTGGATTATTAAGAGGAAACCAAACATCCATGTTTTAACTAGGGGGTGGGTCATGCAATTTCCAACCTTGCTTTAGGGGTGGGTCAGTCATTTTTGTGCCGAAGGGAGGGGGTGGGTCATGTGTTTTTTATCGACCACATTACCAAATGCTCCGGCCCACCCCCCCTATACTTTTTGACCAGTCCCTTAGTTTCATAAAATGCCAAGTATAAAGAATGACACTCTTAACCCAAGTTATTAAATATCACGATGTATGGAACAGGGTCCTGATATCATGATGTTCCCTGGCTGATAAAATGAATTTTATTTTTTCACTTTAAGTTGGCAAATTTTAACCATGTTCCAGGCCATAAAAGCAAAATTAGGTCAGATTCTAAGTGGTCGGGAAAATCTTGGGCTATCAAACATTTCACTCTTTTCCACCTAGCTGTCCCAGAATTTCCAGATATGTCAGGACAAATTCCCGTCTGCCCTAGACACCATTTTGATTTATGACAGGAAAGACTAGAGCTAATAATATCAGTGTCCAAGCAAAAGTGATCACCCATCAAAACTCAACTGAACATACCCAACACTACAAATCTGAGATTTCAAACGTGTGAAATGATTGCTGACCATCAAAGAAATCTGGGATGCTTCAGGAAAATGGAAATGTCCCCAGCATTTGAGTAGGGGTGTAACGATTCATATTCCTTGCGATTCAATTCGATTTTGATTATTGCCTTTTGATTTTTGGTTATTTCGATTCGATTATGTAAATGTTTCCTAATTCTTACAACACAACGCGTAATGGTAACAACATGCAACCCTAAACCCTCAATTTGAGAAAAGTAACAGGGACAGGAGGATTCACAGTTGCTTGGTTCGTCGCCATGTTTGAGAACCTGACAAAGAGAGTATCACACATGGTTTGCCTTATTTGGAAATTCTCAAGGGGTGGTTGAAGGACGGCATTTTTACCAGGCAACGCAAAATGGCGCACAAACTGGTATTGTCTTTGCTCATCAATCAAAAACGCACATTTTAAAGAGTTCCGGATTCTGATTTTACAATATAATAACTCACTGAGGGCACTCTGGAAAAGGTGTGCAAAAATCGAACCAAAATCGAAATGTGGAAGCAAAGAATCGTGAATCGAACTGACTGGTCATAATCGCGATTAATCGAGAATTCAATTAATTGTTACACCACTACATTTGAGGGTAAGTTATGGACTATCAATTAAGCCTCCCTCTGAACACAGCAACTCTGAAGTTTTAAAAACGTATCCAGCCAATAGTGTCTAGAGAGCATAATTAATCTATTAGTAAGTGTAGTAGTTATAACTTATAAAGAAACACATTTCGTCAATATAGATTCTCACCAAAAGTTCTTGGTCTCTATTTATGTCGACATATTCAATAATGGTAAACACGGACTTGCTTGTTATGTCAAACCTCCATGGACGGTCAATAGATGCTTTAAGCCAGTAGCGTACATGACCATATTTCCCCTCAACAGATGTTGGTAAGTTTTGACCCGGTGTGTGAAACTGGAAGGGAAAACTGTACTCTCCGGGAGCTAGGACTGGGTTTTCACCCGCTTGATCAGGTACTGCAGAATAAAATCATGTACATCAAGGCAAAAATATTTCCAAAATTTTAGAGCTGCTTGTACAGCTGTACAACAACAAAACCATTAATTACATTTTGCATTGAAATGAAAAGTTCTGGGTGATTGCTACAAGGCCAACAGTGCATGCATGTACACTCATCAGGGACTTTAAGATCCAATGACGTGGACGGCAACAAGCACATCAAAAAACAATAGGTTTTATGAGCAAAACAACAGCTTTGCACGTGCATCACACTTTTTTTGTACATTTCTTTCCCGTTTTTGCACGACTAAGACGTGAAAATGCCTAATTTCGTGTTTTATGAGGGACGTAAACTAGCAACGACAAAATTTTATTTCTCTTTCTGAGCTTGGATATGGTCCATTGAAATTCAGCTTCATGAGGGTTCGCCTAGTTTTGACAAAGTATGTGCGGGTAAGAATAATCGCTGTAAAGACTGAAAGAATGCAAATACACTTTTTAAGAGACATTCTCGTGGCCGATGCGTTGTTGGATCTTAAAGTCCCTATTGCAGACTGAGGCCGTCCTCACATGAGCCCGGTTAACCACCCAGGCTTAATTTCGCCTTGGGTTCATATGAGAAATTTCAGCCCGGTTTCTGAGATGAGAAAAGACCAAAGATTGTGGGGAAGAGTTCTGGCGCCAAATTTGAGAAACAAAGCAAACATGGCAAAACACAAACATTTTAACTTTAAGGGGGGTGACAACTCTAACAAAGGCTGTTTGGGCAGTCCTATGAATAACGTCATGTCCTCCGGGAAATTTCGTCGACCCTCCCGAATTTTTTCGGTGGTATTCTCCACAAATGTTTAACTTCCCAAAATTGTTTTAACAATTAAATTAAAATTTTGATTAGAGATTTTTTGCAGGTTCTTGTTAATTATGTAACTTGTTAATTATCTAACCTTAGTTATTGTTTCGTTTAGAGGGTATCATGTTAACACAGAAAGACTGTCAAACTTTTTAAGTATTATAAAATCGTGTTTTTTTGTTTTTTAATCACCAATGAATCAGACGAGCATTGAAGGGGTCAACCACTAGGGGGGTCTGGGGGCATGCTCCCGCAGAACATTTGGAAATCTTGGTGCTCTGAAACGCCATTTCTAGTGTTCTGAGAGGACAAATTCTGTCCAAAATGTTCTCTAAATCAATTGTCCTTTTTATGCTTATTTTTATTGGCGTGACTTCGCGTAGAAGAAGTCAATTTTATTTTATACAAGTCGTGCGGTTTTTGAAATTGCTCTGGATATCACTTTCAGCTAAGTATACTCTGTGTGGTGTCAATGTATGAGTATCATATTAATTTATTTGAAAATTTCAGAAAAACTGTCGAAATCCGAAATTTTCCTATCCGAATGCATATTGATCAGGATTCGGGATTTTCGAGCAAAATCGGAAGGACCCCGACGTGATCAGGATGACTAAAGAGACTTCACAGACATACTACTTTTTATGGCCTCATTTGTGTTTAACAAGGTTAAATGAGTTTCGTTTTTTTCTTACACACTTCTTACATACTTCTTTTAAGTTTTCCAGTATGCAATCAATGGAATGTGCTCTTAAAACTCGTTAACGTGTGGCGTAAAAAAACCCCTGAACTAATGACTGATGGGATCTGGTGTGAACTGATAGTATGTACCTTGCACTGGTACGGTTCTTGGGTCAATCCGCTGGGGATTGCACGTGGTCAATCGCTCTCGAACTTCATGCTATTTTAGTTGGAAACGTTGCTGATTGGTCTTTTCATATCATGGGGAGTTCAGCCGTTTTCAAGTGTCAAAATACATAGAATACAGCGCATACACTGGGTGCATATCACTGTATATATATTGTTTGATAACATGTAAGATCAAATCTTTGCTCATGCAATGTCCCGAAAATATCTCATATTTCCCGAAACATTTCCCAGGTTTCCCGATTCCCGGCAAACTCTCCAGATTCCTGGAATGATTTTTTTTTTCTCCCGAAACAGCCCTTGTTAGAGCTGTCACCCCCCCGTAACTTTCATGCCTATCATAGCTTTGGCAACTCTTAAAGTTGTATTACTGCAGTTAAATGGGATGCTTATAATGTGGAAAATACAGCAGGCAATGCAAGACGATACCATCGGGACCATCAGAATTCATCCCACTTTCATCATCATGATAACGGTTTGGAAAAACGAAGATCTCGGAAACTGAGCCAGCCCCCCTTGTCATGTGAACACATCGAAAATTTACAAAGGATAAGACGAGGCCAGCAAGGCCAATCGGGGCTCATGTGACGAGGCCCTAATACAGGGAAATTAATTACATGTAGGTGTTGGCATTGTATATATAGCTTGTTGAATTACTGTTCAAAAACCTAAGTACAGACTGAGAATTTTTTTACCAAAAATAAATGAAAGCTAATGAAGTATAATAAACATTGGATGTTTATTGTGAAATACAGTAAGGTGATAAAGGTTGACTGATTTTGAAGTCAGCAAGTTGCCTAGAAGATTCGAGAATAATAATAAAAAAATATTTAGAAAACATACTGTACTTACCTTTTCCATATAACGTTGCTACAAGGTCAATATACACTTCACTGTTCGCCGGTTTCTTCCTTCGTTGATCGCCTGCGGAAAGGAAGACATTGGCGACTCCATGGAACTCGATTCGAATCCCTCGCAGTTTTAACTCACTGTTCACTTTTAAGTTCACCGTTCCGTTAAGAACTTCCCCGGGGAAAAAAGTTGTCTTACCATCTTGAAAGACAACATGGAAGTAGTCCACTTTGCCCATTAGAATGAACTATGAAGCATAATACAAGTCATTTTTTGAGAATAAACGGCAGAACTGAACTTCGTCCCAGCGTATAAGCGAGTCCAGACTGTTCTTCAGACCAACGACAAAAGACATGCGTAGAAGTGATCTTGAAACATTCCCCCGCGCTCTTGCAATTTTTTCACTACGTCTCGGGGGGGGAATGGGGTGTAACAAAAGAGATAGTAAACGGAAGTCCTTCCAGCTTCCGTGAATAATCGACTTATTCTTGGAATCCGCCACAGTAGGGTGGGTCTTGGAAAATCAAGATGAAGTTTCGGGATCGGGGATCGTGGATCGAGATAAGAGGGTGCTAATGGCGGTACCCAATTCTCAGTTAACTACAAATTTTTAGGCCAAATATATATTATACTATTTTTTTGGCCAATTCCCAGTTAACTACTAAACTTGGTAAACTATTGACTTTCACCTTCCAAAAGCGACTATTATTCCGTCATAACCCAAATTTTCTTTGCTTCAGCACGTCAATCACTTCTGGGGGTAGGCCCCACTATAAAAATCAAGATATAAATTTACATGAATTAACATAAACAGTCCGCCATTAGTACAATCTATACGTGAGAGAAAATATAGAAAAGAACATAATTATCTAACCAAAGTAGTAAAAATGGGTAAACGATAGCTAAGGCCCCTATTATCCGATTTTTGCTGTAAGTACAAATTAGATTAAGGCCCCTTTCAAACGTCGTGCTACTGCCGTGCCGAACTCAATTGATCGAATTAAATTCGACTTTAGTACGGCAGTAGCACGACGTTTGAAACCAAGTCGTGTGGCACGGCAAGGCTTGCCAAGTTGCCATGCCACGGCCGTAGCTCGACTTGGTTTCAAAAGTCGTGCTACCGCCGTGCCGAACTCAATTCATGAATTATAAATTCATTAGAATACATTTAAAAGTTTGCTAAACCGTTTCTTTATTTTTGTGTTTTGTTTTTGGTAACAGCCGTTCCATTCGACTGTCATTGTGTGAATTAAATTCGACGTCTGAAACCAAGTCGTGCTAATGTCTTGCTGCAGTCGAGCTACAGTCGAGCCAGCTTAGCACGGTAGTAGCAGCCTCCTCCTCAGGCGCTTCGTTTTTTGCACGGCAGAGGCGAGCGCGAAACGAGTGACCGGTGATGAACCACAAGGAACCATGGGAAGGGTACAGACGGCAGGCGTTGTCTCCTTCCCGCCTTCCTTTGCGCGCAGATTTTCATCAAAAGAGAGACGTCTGGGTACGAGGCAGACGGCAGTAGCACAACGTTTGAAACAGGCCTAAGTCATATGACCATTAATATGACACCAGCCTCGGGATACAGACGCATCAGTCACGATCTCGTATAAGTACTGATCTTCTCGACCTGGTCATGCATGTCCTGCCATAAACTACTTCAAAGTCACCTTCTTCGGCACTTTCATTATCTGAATCAGTTTCGTACCTATCTGGTTGCTGTATGTCCTGTATCTTGTTGTTGGCCTAAGTCTCAATCCATTTTCAATCCTTGCAATCCATTACAACAGACGACGGGAAACAATATCATTGCCAAAATATAGTCTTGTTGAATAACAAAACCAAGGGACTGGCAAAAATCGTTCGCTATAACGAGGTTTCGTTATATCGAAGTATTTTTCCATATATATTTAAGACTTCGTTATATACAGGTTCGTTATATCGAGGTTCCATACACTGTATTCAGTATAATTCAGTAGAATGTTAACTTTTCATTTCTCAATTAACTACTAATTTTTTGGCTAGTTATCAAATATCAGTTAACTGCTAACCCCATTGGCACCCTCAGATAAATGAATAGATGATCAAGAATCCTTTTTTTATTCTTCTTTTCTTGGCTTTGGGGAGGGTGTTTTCAACGCTTAATTGAGAAATACAAACATAACAGACACAATCCTAACAAGAAGTCGGTATTAAAATAGGGTTCCATTTGTCTGAGTTTTTCAGTTTCTTCCAGTGGCCCGGGTTATTGAGGCAAAAAACAAACAAACGAACAAACAAAACTTGGATAACGCTATCCACTGGAAAAATCTATATCCAGTGGATCAGTAAAAACGCAGTAGGTTTCCCTAATATTTATAAGCTGGATTGTCATTTATCTGGCATGGATAGCGCTATCCAACTCTTGAACAACGAAAGAGCAGACGACTGTTTTTGTTAGGTTAGCTAGTCTGTTCCTCTGGGATCAGGCGTGTTCAATTCTCACTTCACTGTAAGGAGTCTTTTAAAGAAAACGAAGAATAGAGGACGATTAGTCCACGCGGAGTCTAGTGTTGGACTTTTTTTGTCGGATTATACAAAATTTTAAGATTAGAGTAGTAAACTGATCCTTACGGTCACGGGAAGAGTGATAGGAAAAATAAAGAAAGAAAACAAAATTAAAATGGTGAATTATATTTGCCCGATATTTCGGTTTGCAACACAAACCTTCAACGGGGGCTGTAATTGACACTTTGCTTGTGGTACTTGCGTAAAGTTAATGTTTTGTCAGGCCAGGGAACAGCCCCTGCTCTTTTACCATCCTCTCCCGTGGAAGAGAGACCCTCACCGACCCTGGGAACAGGGTTGATGAAAACCAGGCTTCATTCATTTCTGGTGAGGAAGACCCAAGTTTTTCGAGGTCGCTAGTTAAATTAATAAACCCGTTTTCTTTTTTCTTTTTTCTAGACACTAAATAGTATTGAGGAAACAAATTCCTGAAAGTACCTCAAACAAATAAACACACAAGGCCAACGATATTTTACATAACGTCAATATGATATTTATTTTCAAAAACGTCCACTTCCGTGGTTTCATCGTGGCCCGATCCGGCACCGCACTAATCTCAGTAGGGACTAGGCTTAAATATGAATGGGCTGCTTCGAAACTTTTGCTCTACCCCTGCTTACTTTAAACGTGGTGAGGGACGAACACCCTTGAAAGTATTTAACTCGCACTACAGTTTGAAAATATAACTTCGGCATCGAGCTTCTTTCCTTCTTTTTAGTTCTACAGCAATTTTGAATTTGGTGGGAAGGATCCTGTTCTTGGTGGTCTGATAACAGGGGCACCCGACAACTGTTTTCTGTAAAACATATCTGTTCGGAGGAGCAAAAATTGCCTAGAATTTTCTATAGATTTAAGAAGACTAAAAATTTCCAGATGAATGTTCCCTTCATGTACAGTTTTTGAAGCTTATCTAACAAATTCCCTACACGATTTTCTGAAGTTTAATATTTCCCATTTCACTCCCCAGGTTAAGCTATTTCCGTAGAGAAAGGAACCTAGGATTTTCGGAACCGAAAATGCGATGTAAAGAGGAATCAGAAAAATTCTCACTTTCGTAAACTTTAAATAGCAGCTAAAATTTCCGGGAAATAATACTGAAGTCCTTTTAATTTCGAAAAGACTCAAAATGCCCAAGGATGACCGAACAGATAAAAACTTTTTAGCGCAACTTAGAATACATTTCTAGACATCTGAAAGTACTCTGGATAGCCTAGCAAGTGTTTTCAATGCATTTAGCGGGAAACCGTCGTTGGGTGCCCCTGTGTTATTGTATTTTACAATGTACATTTCCATATGTTCTCCCTCCCCCTTTGGATGGAAGTGTCTACTGTCTCCAAGATAGATATGTCACACTTCTATCTTTGAATATTGGTAAGGCTTGCCGTTTGCTGGAGCATTCCTAGTGCTGCTGTGTAAGGGAACGGCAGGAGCTTGTCGAGAACCTGTGTAAAAACGAAAAAAATATAACCAATGTTCAATATAATCTGTGAACAGTTCCTGTTGCGTGAAAACTATAGTCGCGCTTAACTTTGAAGCCTTATAATAGACCTCATTCACGATAACCGCCGTCTTTGCACGCGCTTAATGACAGATGGGATAGAGGCAATGTCACGTGATTTCTCAAGGGGCAAACAAGTGAAAAACTGATTTGCCAATACAGAAAATTGCCATCGACTTTGTTTATTCTAGACAACTGAAAATAAAGAGCTTTCCATCTTAAAGACGATAATGGCAAATTATGAATGAAAGTGTTCATTGTTTTTTTTTGTATGCAAACCTACCAGGAAAATTTGACGCTGCTGATCCATCCAGTGCAACTCGGCCCATTCCTGTCTCGGTCTCCTCGTCTGCAGCTTCATCACTGGCCAACTCGGCGGATACACGTGACGCCAGGTAATTAGCGAGAGCGCTGTAGATCTGATGACTAAGAACTTGTTCAATGGAGGGTTGGGCACTAGGAGGCACTGTGGTTATTATTACTGGGAATTCTATTTCTGTGTTGAAAGCTCTTGCTACACGCACTTTAAACTGAGAAGAGAGTTAAAAATAAATATGAATTAAAAACTCCGCACTAACACTTTGATGTTTATATAACGCTTATTTTACAGTAATAGTTCTTTCCTTTTCCCTTTGAAATGTTTCTGGGGTTTGTGATTATCCTTTAATTAAAGCAATAACTAACGCCCCGTATCCGTATCCGTTTTCATTTGAAAACGCTACTTTTTCTTTACGGATACGGCTTCCGTCCGCACGTATCCGATGAAAACGATCAACGAAAACGGAACTTTTCGAAAACGCTCTCTAGAGTGGAACTGTTTGAAAACGATGTTTTTGCGTGTGCGTCTGGACAAACGAAAACGGAACTTTTCGAAAACGCTGAGGTCACACTATCAGTTCCATTCCACTCCGCGCAATATTAGAAACTTATTCAAGATGGCGGACGGGCGCTTCCCTTTCTTGTCTTTTAACACGTACGCGTCAAGCATGCGCAGTCGGGTAAGTTATCGTTTTCAAATCGATTCATCGTATACGTGTGGACGGGTGAAAACGATGCGAAAACGCTACGAGTTGACGCGGATTTTTTAAAAAAGGAGAAAAAAAGTTGCGTTTTCAAACGAATACGGATACGTGTGGACAGGGCCCAAGATTACAAGTGACCAAAGTCATTTCTGTTTTCTGTCCCTTCAACATTCACAGATTTTTCTATTCACCAAGCCAGAAACTTGGAGGAAAATGCAGGGTGCAGGCCTTTAAAGGAACGACTCTTGGGATCGATTGAGTACCAGTGTTAGGACCTGATCGGTCAAGGATATCCAAATATAATCAAACAACTTTTTGATTTTATTCAACTACTCTGTTCATTTTCTCCCTTAGAAACGAGTATGGTGACCTATAATTTATTTCTTTTCTTTTAAGATGAGCAACTTTCTTTCTCTAAAATAAATATAGACTAATCTCAGTACATGCAGAAAAAAAAATCAAATATAATCATATTGTTATTTTAAGGAATTATTGTGTATATACAAGTAGCTGCTGCTCCTAAAGGAGTATAGAAACTCACCAATATTATTTCCAAATTTTAGTTCCCATAACATAGGCAACCAATCGGTAAGTTTTACAAACTTCTCACTGCAGGTTCTTTTCAGAGGACACTACATGTTGTTCAGAAAATAATCCCATAATTCCAGGGTACCCAAAACCAACCATTAACCAATCATTGCTTGTTGTTGTAGCCCAAACGATACCTGAATTCTGAGAAAAACTAAGCTACTGCTCAGTCTTCCTAAACCTTCTGAAGAAGTCAACTGAATTTTTCTTTTATGTAATTGCTGTGGTTTCACGTACCCTTATTCTGTAAGATATGTCAATGCAGCCGAACCCTTCCGTTGTTGGTTGAACGGAAGGAACGGAAAAAGCATCAAAGTGAACATCGCCGTCCTCCCCGGGGGCAAATCCCTGTTCGTTTGTTAAAACGTAAATCTTCTCTGTAACTGTGCGTGTGGTATCTAAATCAAACAAAGTTAATGCAGTTAGTCGAGATAAAGCATGTATTCAGCTCATACAAGATTTGACGTGAGTCGCTCAAAAACGTCTTTGCTTATGCTCACTTTTAATACTTTTGGACATGCGCATTTCGGTTTGGCCTAAAAGTAACATGGGGGGCCCTCCCCTAAATCCAACTCTGTTTGTGCAGGACCCTTTCAAATCAGGTGGTTTTTCAGTAGCCGCAGTTTTGAAATATCATTTCTACCATCAAATTTAAACGCCATCGTGAGTGGCGGTTATCGGAAGCTATAACAACTTGTTAGCAATGGCATCAAACTAATGTTGTGGTGAGAGATTTTGCTTTGCTATGCAATAGAGATCAGTGCCTCTGGCTCTACCCATAGAGATCAGAATACAAGAATATACATAAAATAAACACTGTATAATCCGACAATATCTTTTTCTGACTACTGCTTCCTCATATCCTCCCTTACGCACTTACCATGAGGTGCCTTATACAAAGCTTTTTGTACAAGCTGCACTTCAGTACCAATAACCTGTTTGCCGCTTTGGTTACTGACATGACCAGTTATCCTGACCTCTTGGCCCGGACAATAAGCACTACGGTCAATACGGGCTGTTGCATACAGCTGGCCAGAGGGACAGCAAACCCAGCCAAGCATTCGGTCATCATTTTTCACACATGGTTCCTGGAACGAAAAATATATGAAACATCAGTCACTAGTTAGGTTTGGTAATGAGTACATAAGATCCGGCTCTCTTTTACATTTATACGCCATGAGACAAAAAAATCGATTCACAGTTTATTCAGTAATCACTCTCCTGCGATTGTCCTGGCTTAACACTATTAATGTACATTCTCGAAATACTTAGGATGAAAAAATTTGTCCAAGCTCCCGACACTTGCACCCAGGTAGCCTCACATGCAGAGGCTCTTTTGTCTCGTCACGTAATCCTCCCCACCAAACGTTCGTGGGCAGAAACGCGTGACATCCCGCAATCTACTCTTTCGAACTACTTATCATGATCATAGCACCTTAAGAAGGTATCTACATTCATGAGGATAAGATCGAACAATAGATGGCTCAGTAAATATCGCTGAAACTGCACTTGGTAATTTTTTTAAAAAAATGAAAGATGTTAGTTAATTTGAAGCTGCCAAAAAACTATGTCTTAGGCAAACTTTGGTCGTTTCGAAAGTTTCGGGTGAATTTTTAGTCTCATCCAAAACTACTAGCTACCCTTGTAGGTCTGTCAAAAGTTAGAGGAGATGGAAAACCATTTGATACACTTTGGTTCCGGAGTATTTGGAAATATTCATTCTTTGGGTGCCCTGCTCTAAAGCACACAGTAAATCCCTAAAAATCCGTTGGGTATATGGATGCATTTGGAACATAGGGTGGGGGTAGGGGGGGGGGGGGGGTGGGGGTGGCCCACGAAATCACCGGACTCTCCCCCAGACCCACCATTGCAGAGGATTCATGGTGATGTTCAGAACAGCCCAATTTGTGCCCGTTTTTTTCCCTTCACCCAAAATTTAGACTGCAAGCAGTCTTATTTTTCTTTGCAAAGTTACTGCAGACGAAAAACCGAAGCACGCGAGCGGCCAGGCGCGATAAACGAGGGTGTAAGGCCGAGAAGAAAAAATAAGAGACTGCTAACTCTCTTGTTCTGTCTGGGGAAAACGAAGCTGTCAAGGGAATTTAATTAACCAATTAAACACGTCTTTTCTCGTCTCGACCCAATCCCTCATTGTAACGTAACGTCAAGCAGGCTACCCAGAATCCTACACCTCTAAATTCCTTGTCTTCTTTCGTTGTTGTATTTTTTATTAGTTTTCAGTGTTTGTTCATTTGATCCAATCAAGTTTTGTGTGGTTATGTTTAGCTCCGCGTTACTCTATTCGGGATATAAAATTCCGAAATGACCGTCACAAATTAAAGCAGCTTATCACACTTTTCAAAATTGTGATTTCTTAGACTTACCATTAACGCAGGGTCTCTAATCTGCACACGCTCCACAATACACAGTGGGCTGGTAATCTGGAGATTTGTTCTCCAGGGTCGATCCACTACTGCCTGAAGCCAGTATCTGACGCTACCGTACGGACCCTCAAACGATGTTGGCAAACTGTGTGGAGGCAGGGGAAATTGGAATGGAAAAGCGTAATTGCCGGGTAAAAGTCTTACATCGTTACCGCTCTGTGGACCTGAAAAGGATAAGGATTAGCCGGCTAACCAGGCACAATTTCCATACTTAATACGAGCGAAATATCATCAAATTACTCTCGCTTTCTCCTCATAAATCATCACATGTAAACTTTGCTGACACAGTGGATATATTCAAGATCCCCGCGGATGTAGACGAGCCGTTTTGAAAGGGACACAAAAGTCTCCGACCTGATCAGAAATCAGCATCAATTTTGCTCTCGCCAAATAGATTTGACTCCTAAAAACTACCTTTTGAGGCCAGAGACTCGTCACCGCCCACATCAAAGCTCACAATATGATGCCCTTCGGTCTCAAGCCCGAGATCAGTGTTTCACCCGCTAAGCCAAAATGAGACGAAATACGCTAAGATATTGGACGACGGCAGACTTTGTCAATCGTGAGATTTGTCTTCGGCGACCAGAAATAAATCTGAAAATTAACCGAGCAAGGAAAACAACTTGTACCGCGTGCGCTTATGTTTTATGATACGGAGAGATTTATGGGAAATTATAGGGAGGTTAGAGGAGACTACTAGAGTGCCTCCTCGGGATTTCGCCTTCTGGGCAAAATCCCTGCGGGGGCAATTACAGAGCAGAAACGGGAAGTGCAGCACCCCGTGGAGAGACGGTATGTTAATACAGTGACAAAAGTGACAGCGAGGATTTTAATTTTTTGTGTGCCCCGAAATATGGGAAATGTTTGTATGCTCTGGTCTGGATTGCGAAGGAATAGATCGGGGAATTGGGTCACGATTTGTAGGCCGATGCAACTTTATATGGAAAGAAAGTTTTATGCGATTGGATTTAGGGAATGACATTCGACCTATATAAATATGAATTTTAATGCCAAAGTGTTATAATTACAAGGTTGTTGTTATTTTACGCAATATTTTCTGGCGTTTTCGTGTGTGAAAAGAATCTTGGGAAAGTGCTTTACACACTTAGTGCTGCTCGAATTATCGAGGTCTTTAAAAGAATGAAATGACTTTTCATGTTTTTGAAGTTTGAGTCGAAAAGGATATGGTCGAGGTGTTCTTACACTGTTGCGAAGAACGAGCCACTTGGATGATCATTATATTTAAAGTAAACGAGGTTTCAAATCCCAGGATAGAATACTCTATACTTGAAAAAGATTCCGTGATGGATCGAAAGCTTGTGTATGCTAATAAGTTTTCTATCATGTGATTTGAAACCACGCTTATTTAATAGACGAGTTGGACACAAGGCGAGTTCTCCTCTGTGCCAAATTATTTTCCTTTCTGAACATTCCCTTCGAAAAGAATCGCACTGTCAGAAACAAAAGTTACGTGTTAAATTCTCACCTCTTCCAAGTACGACTATCTGAAAACCCAGATACGGCTCTCTCCTCTCGTAGGTGACTTTACCGGAACGAATGCGTACGTGTCCTGTTCCTTGTAGTTCAACCCGAATACTTCTCAAATTTAGCTCTTTGTCCGTGTTGAGAAGCAAGCTTCCCGAAATTGTTTCACCCGGCTGATAAACCAGTCTGTTTTCGGCAAGAGCGAAGGCAAAGAGATTGGCCATCTATTCACACCGTTTTGGAATTAATAGATGTGTAAGCTTCCTTAGCAGAAGGACGATACTTTGGCGACGAAGTCAAATAAATGGCTGAGTCGTCTAAAACTGTTGAGATATTCATGACCGATAAGCAAAAATTGCGTGACAGACGTCAGTTGGCGTGAAAGGCGCGGGAAATAAATGCTAGTGAACCTTGTCACCACTTTTTCCTTTTTCAGAAATCTGCTTTTTCTTGTTTTCTTTTTATAAGAATAAGTTGTAGAATGTTTCTGTAACTTTAGAAAAAATAAATAGTTAAAAATACATATTTGACCCTTTTTTGTGACCGGTTGTCGGAAAACACTAGAGCCCAGGTTCTAGTGAAATTGTGGTCGCCTGTCACTTTTTATCGTCACAAGTGAAGCATTCATTCGGTTCCATTCAATCGATTCTATATATCTATAAACAACCTTACAATGCATCAGGCCTTTACAAGAATAGAAGCTGGAAATCAAAATTATTATCTTCTCACGAATCTATTTGAGGGGGGCAAAAATGGGCTCGATCTGACAGTCTGCAACGGTGAACTAGTCTGGCGCGAAACAGGTAAGGTTATTACAAGACAAGACAAGACAAGACAATGCTTTATTTGGAGTCTTATACAGTCCTATGTACATCGACTTTATCCAAATAATTTACATATACAGTGCCTTGTAGAAATTTATGAGCAATGTCAGCGATGTCAGCAGCATTCTCTTGGGTTAGCAGCTGCTTGAGTTCACTGAAAATAGCGTTTGCCTTGTACTACAATGTACTCTCAAGGGGACTCCATATGAAATGGGCGGGGATGCTCTTCGGAAATTTGAATGAAAACCCTAAAGCTGCCTAAAGGTCAGCCTGAGCGTGGCCCAACCTTTTGTTTTTACCCTAAAAGAGACAGTTGTAAATCTAAATTGCATGAATCGGGTAAAGTATATAATTTTTATACATTTCTTCACGTGCAACCCTAAAAGAGACAACGAGCATCCCGCCCCTTTCATATGGGAGTCCCTCCCCAGGAGGTAGACTTCGTTGGTTGCAAGAGCAAGTAGGCTTGCAATATAACCTGCTGGTCTCACCAAGTAAATATTCAAGGTTGAAACCGTGTTCTGTGTAATGCAATCAGTCACATATGTATTTGTTTTCATTATCATTATCATTGTCATGGCATTATTATGACATTATTTGTCGTCATTATCATTATCCGTAAAAGCTGCATCTATGAATGCAATGATCCTCTTCACATTTAATCCTTCATTCTGCTGTTTTTAATGTAGAATTTTCACATACATCTCCATCATTTCATCTCCATCCTTTCACGGTTTTTTTTGAATCAGCTACAATAACATGACCAGCTCCCAGTTGTACATATATGTATTGTTTTAATAATAGCTCATCTGGTAGGACCTTGCACTCTGAGTAAGGGGTCTCAGAAAATTTTGATCCAATCTCAAGGTTGTGGATGTGTTTGTGATGTGTCTCTCAAAGTCTTGTTTTTGGATGTTGCTTAGAGACATTACCAGGGTCTTGGGTGTCTCTACATTTTTTTATATATATTACCATTTGTCAATTAAACGCAACATGTATTTATTCATAGGCCACCTTTGATCTCCTTCTTTAAACTTGAATGTATTTGATGTCTAATTATTTATAATCTACCGGTACATGTATGTATACAACTCTACTTAAAGTTGATGCAGGAACTGTAGAATCAATGGCCCAGGCTGCAGACATGAGTATAGCTGAATTTGCTGCCCAGACAAGAAGAGCTTTAACGGGACAGTCAACAGGACAAGATAATTTTGTTTATCAAGCTAAGATTCATGGAAATCATTTACAGGTTGGGAGATAATGGGATGCAGAACAGTGCATGTATTCTCATTTTGTGCTTACAGTAAGGTAATATTGGTGACCCTAATTCCTAGCACCAAATGATTCTTCCTACTGATCTCCATACATTTCCTTGAAGAACCAGTGGAGAGAATTTGTTTTTAGGATTTTCACTCAGCTGATCATTTTATTAATTCTCCTAACCTACCTTCTTGATTATCTATTGATATATCAGGAGAAAATTGATTAAAGGGTTAACACTTATTGACAGGTAGTCCTGTTTACCTCAACAGTTTTCTTGGAAGAAGCATATTGGAGATGGCATCAAGGTAAAGAATACCAAGAGAGCTTTTTTTTTTCAGAACTCAGTTCACCATGAACATTGTAAATCTCATCTCATCAAAACCTCAAAACTTGTGCCTTTCATGCATGAGGGAATGCCAGTTTTTATAAGTTGGGTGTAATGTTTGACTTCAGAGACTTCCACGGAATTGATCAGTTGCCACAAAATTTGTTTCATATGTAATTTGCATTTTTGCAAGCTTTTATAAGATATAAAATATTAATTTTCATTCTACATGTTCAATTTTTAGTTTCAGCTGGGATCACTGAAATTGTCCAAAGTTGATGATAGTGCTGTTGTAGTGAAAAGCATTTTTGACCTAGCAGTGGATCAAATGGCAAAACTAAAGGTAAAATGTTTTAAGGTGACATCATGGTGACCATATTGTTTGATTAGGGCTAGAATTTCCTTGTTACTGAATGATGTCTTAAATGCTCTGTGTTGGGGGAGTTATGGTACAGTTTCAGGCAAAATGAAGTGTGATATAGCCTGAACTGCAGTTGTTGCATGCAAAAAAAACAAACAAACAAAAAAAGAAAAACAAGCTCTGTACAAATGAGCACATTAATTTTTTCTTCCACCTCATATCTTTTTCTATGTAATTTGCTTCTCATTTAAGTACAAGGTAGAGTGACAATATGCAGCTAAAGTGTACAGTAGGTGTTTAATTAATTATTGTTACGTGTAATTGTAGTCTGCCTATAATTTTTTTTTCTTTTTGGGCAAATCAACAGCCTAGGGCAAATTGAGTGTCCAGAGCGAGCGCAAGATTGCAGTGAATACATCCCCCACTGTTTTTATTTTCCTATGCGGGCTCAAGATCTCAAAAGAGAAAATAGAGGGTCTGTGAACAGGCTAGTGTTATTGTTTTTTCTTGTCATTTTCGAAAGGATACAGTACTATGTAAGACAGATACATGTACACCATATTTAAAGACATTCAATTAATGTGTTCTTTGTGGTTGTTTGTTTTTAATTTCTCTTCTTAGCAAGAAATGTCATCATTGAGGTCAGATAATGAAAGGCTTTCTTCAGAGAGGGAAGATGCTTTGAGGGTTTGTTGATCACAACCTTTTTATACATGTAGTGGTAATTCTAAATATTCTATTACTGATGAGAAATGAGAACTTTCAAATTTTGAAGTCCAACAATAAGGCTGGGGCATCCAACCAAATTTTGGAGGATTTTTGCATGTAATGTACAAAATTAATAATATAATTATCTTTTGAGTTACTAAACTACATTTAGACAAAACTAATAATACATCAGCTGTAAACAGATCACTGTTTGCATGGACACTGAAAAGTTTATAAAGCTGTATATTGCTGGTAATCATTGGTATTATTTTTAATGTTACATTTATCATTCAATTTATATGTACATGTATATTCTTGATACATAATAGCTTTTTATTTCACTGATTAATGAAGAAAACTGCATGAAGAAATTCGTGCCTATCTAAACTTATATTATAAATTGAAGCAATATGCTCAAAATAGTTTTTATTAGTAAACTACTACCATAACGCATTTGGGTGTTATCCAAGGAACACTGAAAACACATGAAAAGTTTTAAATCATGCCACTCTCTAATGTGCAAATTTTTTTAAGTTCTTTCAACATCCTCCAGGGATATCAAAAAGAATGTTTGGTATATTCATCAGTCAGAGGATAAGTATTGATGGTATTACCGGGTAACGTTTTTTCTATTGGTTTGTTCTTTTTTATTGTTCAGCTTCTGGAAAAGTCTGTGACAGCTAAAGAGGAAATGGAGTTAGATCTTTTTGAAAAGGTCAGGTTTTCATACTTTATGAGTCACTGAAATTCATTGTGCCCACAAGTCAAGCAGACAACCTGAGAAAACAACCAACATTTCATTATACCTTCACTGGTTACCCCGCAAAATGTCACTACCTAGATCTTGGTAGTGCTTCTAATTGATTGATGCAAGGTTCCTTTGTGGCTCAACCAATCAGAAACACTACCCAGATGTCAGTTGGCCCGGTATTGATTTGTTATTAACTTATCAGAATTTCTTTGTTCATTTCTCAGACATCATTCAGTATGGAAACCGGTTGTGGTATCACAGAATGTCGGCTGTTTTCTTAGGGCTAAGACTCACCTAGCAATCCTCTGTAGATTAATGAGACAAAGGCTTCAGGGCCAAAGGGCTGTTCAAATCTGGATTAAGATAATGCAGGGTTAGTGCAAAATTTGAAGTTCAGTCATGAAACTCTTACAAATCAAATTCAGTTCAAATTCTTTTCGTCTACAATTTGTTCATCCGATGCTCTACAAAGAATTAGACAAAATTGTGCCATGAAATGCCTTTGAACAAGACAAAACGAAACCCGGATTAAAATTTAACCCAGTCTTTGAACAGCTGGGCCCAGAAGTGTAGTTGACCATGCCTGCTTCTTACAATGTATTTCTATAAGTGTGTTGTCTGGAAAAAGTCAATCGGAAAGTTAGCTGATAACAAAATCCCTTGTGAAAAAATTGACTGCAAATCATTTTGTTATTTTCGTTTAAATGAAACTGACAATTATCTGGTGCATAGTGGAGTATATAGTATTGTCTTTTTGTCCTCAGTTTGCTGCTGTTCTTAATACCAAAAAAGCCAAGATCAGGCAATTGAAGGAGTTAGGTACGTGCTAATATTGAAGTGTGTGTATGTGTGTTGGGGGGGGGAGGGGATGGGGGGCTCCTTATACTGCAGCTTCAAGGCAAAGACATTTTGCTTCAGAAGAAACGAAAAGCAAACTACAGTGCTTAACATGAGGAAATATAATTTTAACACATTTCTGGAAAGAAATGAAAAAGTAACTAATTAAAGAAACAATACTAGATGACATACCGTACGAAAATTTGCATTTAAATAAAGCATGCAAACTAAAAAAGGTCAAGTTTTTCACTGCTGACATTCTCATTTGGGGAATTGGTTCTTTTAACTAACAGCAGAATTTCCTTTATCTTGCAATGGGTATCTGACCATCCTCTTGCCAAAATTTCGAAATGGTGCCATTTCATGTTGTGACCTGTTGACATGACGTGATATGTAGCAGATGAGTGATTGTTTACTCATACTAGGTTTAAGGTGCTCAGTTTTCCTGTCATGCAATGTAGATTTAGTTTTACCTGAGCCTGGTGGTCCCAACAACTAGCCTTAAAAACAACCCTGGACGATGCATTTATATTTCCTTGTATTAATCACCGCAGTTTGCTTTTTGTTTCTTCTATAATTATTAGCTAAGATGTCCAAAAAACAATAGTATAGATCTACATTTCACTTCATTTTAATAATGATAAATGTGTGGGGGTGTTGAACCAAAGACTGAACAGTCTGTAGATGTATTATGATTATAATTGAATTTCGCATCCTTTTTTCCTTGAAACCCTTTTACTCCAGTCCTGATACATGGTTTCAATAAGAAATAATCCTCCAAAAGCAATATTATCACCATTTGTTAAGTCCTACATATTGTGACAGGCACAGTGCCAAAGTTGTACCAAAGAGTTTTCATTTGAATGGCAACACCGTAGGATTTCCTTCACAGATTAAAAAGTTAGAGAGTGAGACAAAAATATTATTAATAACCTAGCCATAAAGAGTACTGTTCACTGATCACTGGTTTGTCTATCGTAAGTCAGTGTCCTACTGTGTAACATCATAGCATTCTTCCATTGGCCCTTCATATTGTTATATGTTTCTCAAGTACAGTATTCTGATTGGTTTATTTTAGTGAATGAAGCTAGAACTGCAGCGGCTGAACCTGAAAAAGGTATGTAATGAATGTATGCTGTGTTATGGCTAAAGATATCTGTTGTAATATCTGTTGTCTACCTTCCAGGCAATTGCCTCCTTCTGGGTCTACAGATATTAACACAATATTAATTAGATATTAATTAGATATTAATTATGTTAGGAACAACCAGACATACAGTATGACCGACCAGGGACCCCCTTCTCGAAAGTCTCGGTAACTTTTCAGGTCCAAAGGCAAATTTTAAAATCAAAACCTGTTGAATGGTAGCATAGTTCCTGGCTCATAAATTTTGCTTCATTAACCGATACTTTCATTGTGTCACTTTCAAAAGTATTGAAACTTTGATTTTGAATGCGAATATGGTAAACATGAAAGCATTTTGCGGGCCTGAAAAGTTATTGCAACTCTCGAGAAATGGGCCCCAGGTCACCTTTTTAGTCAGAAAAATCAGGAAATTTTTTTGGGCTTACACCGTACCATGCATTTAATATTGACTATGGAAATCTTCAGCTTCAAAAATATGATAGTCTTTGGTGTATTTTATCGGTCCAGTCATCCTGTCAGATGGAGGGTAGACATGGGGCTAATTTACCCATTTACACCTGAACCTCCTGCAACCACCCCTACGGATCCTTGTCTCTTGCACCACTTGAGACATCATCTGTTTGATTGGTCATAGACAACTTTGTTCCTTCTTGTGAAGAGGGAAGAGATCTTTCGAACCATACCCAGATGAGCATGATTCAGCCAAACAGGCCAGAGAATAATGTCAGGCTGCTGTCACTAAGGGCGGGGAGCCGGGGATTTCCCCCTGATTATGAGCATAACCCCTGGCTAAAAGGAAAATGAGACCAAAAGAACTCCCTGGGTGTTCATTTCATTACCTACTAATTGCAAATACCCGGCAACATAAGTCCAGTACAAGAAAAATACAGTGGGAAAAGAAAAGCTAAAGAAGCAAGAGGAGACATTTGCGAAGGTTGAAATTTTGCCTTCTGCTTATTCCCGAACTTCGGAATCTGATTTTTAGCATCAGAATCAGAAGGAATTGAAGTTCTCGGTGTTGGGCAGTTTCAGTTCTTTTTTGCCAGGTAGTGACCAGAAAATGGCTTGATTAGTTTCTAACTGACTTAAGGCTTGATGGTGTTGTTCTAGTGGTGGTGGTGGATTTGGCAGCTCAAAACCAAAGACATTCCCTTAGGTGGTGGTAGTAAAGAGGCGGAACAGGGAGTGGATTTTGTTTTTCCGACCAATATAATTCAAGGTCCTGAATTTTGATTATCGTGAATGAGTGTCGACTTATGTTGTCTCAATTGCAGGCACCAAGGAATGTGATGAGAAGCCAGGCAAAAGCAAAGTTAAATCAAAGGGAAAATCGGCTTCCAGCAGGTAAATACAGCAAAACTTGTGTCTAACAGTCACCCTTGGGAGATAGCCAGGAGGGCGCGCCTTTTCCTCTTCATGCGATTCCTGCGCTCCACGCTTGCCTTGCGCTTGCCCTTGCTTCCCTGGAAAAAGCGCAAAAATAAAGTCTGTTCTCTGGGCCACGCTGTGAGTGGCTACACCGGGAGCTAATAGAAGATAAATTTGACTCCGAGTGCTATCTAGGGATCTAGGGATCTAAACAGAATTCGAAAGTGAATACAGCCCAGGGAGCTCTCAACAAATCTTTCACCTGTGAAACGTGTGAGGCCCTTCCCTGAGGTCCAAAACCTTACCTTTAATATACCATTTATGCAGAAAAGGTACATCTTTGCTATACCTTATTTTTGTTGACAATTATGGTACCTACCCCTTTCACATACCTTCACTTAAGTTCAGACCACCAGATCCTTTTTGACCTCTGTAAATACCTCATGTGATGGAATGACCAATTAGCCTTTTCTTTAATTTCTTGCCTGACTTTTAGGCTAGTGTAACCTCTATTATGCAAAGTCAGCAATTTAAACAGGATTTACTTTCGGGGAAAAGCGACATAAGCTGCCCATAAGATGCTAAAAACGCTGAAAACTTAAAGGACAACAACAAAAACTAGTTAAAATATAGGTTTGACTGTGCTGAAGTATTGTTCAAGATCGAATTATTAGTCAATTTATGTATGTAAGTTCTAAACTATACACTTGTAGTACACAGTTTTATCACTGCGTCTGGCGGATTATCTTATTGCCGTGTAAAAATGTTAGTTTATCTTTTTGCCCCGTATTAGCCAACAACAATATAACCGGCCATCAACAGTCCTTTTTGTTGATGCCGGCTAGATTAAAATAAGCCAAAAAAGCGCCCTTATGTAAATTGTATCGTTAACACTTTTAAAGGCAAGAAAGTGCAGATGACGACACAGACTGCAGTGAAGCGATGGAACAGGATGACGTAAGTAGCTACAACACCTTTTGTTAGTGGTTTGAACGATTTACCGTAAATCCTCTATTTATTCCTCTCTTTGATGTTCGTAGAACTTAAGCTACGGGGGGGGGGGGGGGGGTGGGGGGGGGAGGGGGACATAAATGAAGAAATTGTACAGGATGTTTTTACTCACTCGGCTTATACTACATGTAGTGAATTTTTTTTCCATTTAAGTCGCCTGCCAAAGATTATATAAGAGAAACGTCGGAGAAAAAAGCTACGACTACAGTGTTGAGTCCATCGCTGTTGCTTGAAGAGGAAGATGAGGAGATTCAACCGACAGTTAAAAGGTTTGCAGTGATTTATGTTGTTGTGGAAAAGTAGTCAACGAAGCAAAGGCTAAGAGGTGTGCGTCTCTGAGAATTATATTAAGCCACTACCGCTAGGTCGACTTTCCCGCAGTTGAATTGTAATTTAACCCCTGGTTAGTAACTTAACCAGAAAGTTTGGTTCCGTCTGTGGCGCAGGCTAAATTGTCATCGACTGCATCCCAGTTCAGAAAGAGAAATGAAAGTCCCTTGTCTGTTCACGTCCTTCATGAAAAACGTGTCGAAAGGAACTGAGTTCGCGTCGTATTCGTGCAGCGATAGTAGAGACCTTAAGATACACCGTTTCCGTGTACGGGTAAATTAGCCTTAAGCACGGGTAAATTGCCTCTTACCTGGGAGAAACAGGTAGGCTACTGGGTAGAATGGTTACGCTGTTATCACATCAGGTAAATGATGATTGCCTTTTATAAAACTACGAGGTAAACATGTTCGCTTACCTGTACCCTTAGGCTGAAACGGTGTATCGTAAGGTCACTAGGAATAATCAGCGTTAAAATAATGTACCAAAAAAGTCCGATGCATGTGCAGGGTTAAGCCTGTTACTTTTTTGACTTGTTTGTCTCCGTCGTTAACTACAGTTTGAGAGGATTTAGTACGATATGCAGTTCAGACTAGAGTTTATACAGACTCGTACCCAGTCGCTATTTAAGTGTTTTTTGGGGTCAGAGAAGTTTGGGGATTAATGGTTGAGGCGCGCGCGGGGTCTCATGGGAAGGGAAGAAGGAAAAATAAAAAAATTCCTTCTTCCCTTCCCATAAGACCCCGCGCGCGCCTCAACCCAATCCCCAATCTTCTCTCACCCCCAAAAACACGTAATAGCGACTGGGTACAAGTCTAGAGTTTATGGGCACATTTTTTCTATTTCGAGAATCTGATACAAAGGCCTTGTCAATGTTTGTACTGCTCGTGTATTTTGAGAGTTATGGTTGCCCTTGATGATTTGAGATATTATCTGTTGGACGCAAAATGTTATTTTTGAAATCATGAACAGTTTAATCCTTTCTTTTCTGTCAGACGTCGTCGACGAGAACCGAAGTCAAAGGAATCTCCTGCTGCCAAGCTTATTTTACCCAAGGTACCACCTATAAAGAAGACACCAAGCAGTTCCTCAGGGGAGAGGTGAGAGTGATTTTGCGAAAACAACAATAATCACGTATGCCGTTTGGCCTTATCAAATGAATCTCACTGATTCATAATTTAATTGCAAGAATTACATGCGGTATTTACATGTATAAAATACGGAACAGTAATAATCGGTAGAGACCTCTAGATTCGATAGACTGCGAGCAGTCTCTTATTTTTCTCTGCAAAGTAACTCCACTCGTAACCCATGCGCACGGAAGATGGCTGCCACACCAATCCAAACATCAACCTCGTTGCCAGGGGTCTCTCCTGGGAACGAGGCTGTCCAAACATAATCAATTAGGGATTTGAAGTGGATTTATATCTGGTAAAAAAGGGGGGTTTTAAGTGAAATAAGGAAAGCGTCTCAAAACAAGCTGATAAGCCTACAGACGTTATATCATCATTTTAAGTAAAAATTTAAACTCTGATTTTAAATTTAAACTGAAGATTGGTAGAGATGCATGCATCTATAACCTAACCGGGGGCCTTAGAGCTGGAATAAAATTTCTGTAACCATGGCCAAAGCTGATCAGGGGATTAATTCACCGTTGTCCGCTTGTTCTTTCAGTTCAACTTCATCTCGGTCTCGACTTGGGAAACGAACTTCAGTTAAGTCTCCACCAGATGCTGATGATTTGATGGCCGAAATGGAGATGTAAAGATCGTAGTGGAAGGCGAACGAAAGGATGGTATCGCTCAGCCTGCATGATAACAATAACATTTTAGGATTTGATATGTACCTCACTGGGACTTAATTTCGCGGGTCTTAAATTTCGCGTTTTCGAGATTGTAAAAAAATCCTCGCGAAATATATACACGAGAAATTTAATCCCATATAGAAAATGAAAATCACAGAGAAAAGGATTAACATGTAAGAACAACGACATTACACAGGATGTGTCTCGACAAATACCGACATTGTTAACTAGTTTTACTGGTTAACTCCATTTTTTATCCTCTGTTGTGAAATAACATAAATCTGCAAAGACTTCACACATGGAGTAGAGAATCTAGCTAACATCTTCAAATGAATCGGGTAGATTCGTACAAGAAAGAAATATGCGTTTTGATTGTACAAGTTTATCAAGAAATTTCTGAAAGTTCAGACTTGTTGAGAAATAAAGTGAAATTGAGAACGCTTTTTTAACGAAATTTAATGCCCGTTTTCATATTTTGCTATGTAAGTCTCGAAAATAAAACCGCTCGAAATACTGTCTCGCCCAATCGAGAAATTACTGAAGTACGTTTTTTCCAGCACAGCTGCTAAGGATAATTAGTTCACATTCAGTAGAAAAAAAAGACCGTTGTGTTAAAGTTATCAGGATCCTGAAGTATTAGAGTTGGCCATATGTTTTTCCTTCCAACTAAAGCTGCACCATACCTCTCTCCTCCGTGGAAGTCTCTTTGTGCTACCAGTAGGAGGTTCGCGAGAGAGGAAAAGAGCACAGGGGACGATGGGTCTTTTCCCTCTTCCCTTGGTCCTCTGCGAGCTTACTTTTTTTTTTTTTAAATAGGCCATTTCCGAGTCGCACAAAGCCTCCGTTTCAAAGCGAAGTTAAGTGCAAAGCTATCTATATGAAAATGACTTTTATTCTCTTGCAAGTAAAACTCATTTTCACAAGAAAGTAGGAAAGTTTTTGTACTAGGCCTCGTTTTGAAAGTGAAAGTTTTTGAACTCGGAATGGTCTATTGTTGGTTTATTCTTGGATCACCAACAGGAACTTCTACGGAGGAGAGTGGGAAGGCACTCAGTTCTTGTAAACATGCTCATCTGATATAACTACCGTTACCTTTGTCTTTGAATTCTACTTTTAATGCAGATCGATAATAAAAGATAATAAAATCGACAATAAAAGGTACAATATTTTGTCTCCGACAAAGGAGTGTTGATAGTTAGTTAGTTGAGCAGTCTGTCAAAGCGATAATGACTCTTTCATAAAGAGTTCAAGCTTTAACCAGGTTCGTCCGGGTCGTTCTCTCCTTTGCTTGCTTCCTCCAAGAATCTACTAAAATGTTCTTTTGCTTCAGGTTTCTTTTCACGATGTCCTTGAATCTTAGCTTAGGCCGTCCTTGATTTCTCTTTCCATCGCGTAACTGGGAATACAATAGCCTGCGAGCAAGCTCTAGAGAACTTGCTCGCTGGCTAGGAATACAACAGCTGCCCGGAAACCCTGACAAAGTCCATCCTCTCCACATGGCAGAGCCTTCTCAGGTTCATCTGAATTAAAATATCAGCCATAGGCGGTAGGTCAGCCTTCTCTAGACTTACTTTGTTTGTGATTTTGCCTTTCCAAGATATGTTGATTACCTCTCTGAGATGGCGCATCATGTAGGCCTGTAGCTTCTTCACTTGTGACTGGTACTGCCTCGTACCCACACGTCTCTCTCTCGACGAAAATGTGCGCGCAAAGGAAGGCGGGAAGGAGACAACGGGCCAGACGTCGCTTCTCCTGCAGTCTGTACCCTTCCCATGGTCTCTTGCGGTTCATCACCAGTCGCTTGCCTCTACATTGCGAAAAACGAAGCGCCTGAGGAGGAGGCTGTGACTGGTATATGGTCCAAGTCTCTGCATTGCAGAGGAGTGTACTGAGCATAACAGCACGATATAACTTACATTCAGCCCTGATGGTAACATGTCGGTTTCTCCACAGTCTTTTCTGAAGTTTCCCGTAGGCAGCGCTAGCCTTACCCATTCTCAGAGTGATTTCTTGGTGGAGACTAGCGGATTCTAAGACTGTACTGCCAAGATAGGTGAAATTTTTGCACATTGTGAGCGGTTGGTTCTCCACATTGATTGGTGTCGACACGCCGTCTTTTTAATGTTGATTTAAGGCTAAACTGTGACGCGGCTTTGGCAAATTTGTCAACTAGGACTTGCATATCGGTAGCACTGTGTGATATAACAGCGCTGTCGTCTGTGAAGAACAATTCTCTGATGACTATTAGGCTATTCTTGGTTCTAGTATCCTCCTAGTTTGGATGAAAACTCTTTCCGTGGATAGAGGGTGATAATGTAGTGTTAAAACGGTTAGCGGTTCATGAATGGGGAGATTAGGGAGCTTAAGCAACAACCAGGGCGACGGCTACGAAAACATCACTTAAAAAGAGAGCTCGTTCTTTTTCAGCTTCATTGCTTTTGTCCCACCGTGTTAACGTTCAATTTGTCAAATGTTGGCGATGTTTTCTGGAGTTGAATCGCAAAGGTCTATGTCAAAGTTCACGAAAAGAATATGAACACTGTTGTCCTGTGTTTACGTCCTTCATAAAACGTTAAAATAGGACGTTTCACGTCGTATTCGTTCAATAACGGCAAGTGTGCGGCGGTGACGTACAAAGTTGTTGTTTTGCCCATAAAATCTATTGCCTTTTTGCCATTCTCGTCGCCGTCGTCACTGCTTCAGCTCCCTATAATTATCGTTAAATTTATTTCTATTACGGTCGAGAGGAATCTTATAAAAAAGTAAACTGATTTGAAATTTGAAAATCGTTGAATTTCAAGTTGCAAAAGTTGCTGTGGACCTTCAAGAAAAATCCTTTATAATCTACGAGTCCAGATAAGAAATTAGATCAAAAAAAGAAAAAAAAAAGAAATTAGATATTGTGGTTAAATAATGCTTTCGCGGGATATATTTTTACGACTATGCGGCTTATTTGTTTTAACTTTTACACACAAGGAAAAAATGTTTGCCGTTTTACGGCTGACGGTTAACCCTTTTGAGACCGTCTAGACTAGTCTCTATTGCGAATGACATCAGTCTTTGACAACATTCTGCTCTGGACCAATAGGAAACGAAGCAGTTGTATTTTCAGTTCCATTTTCCATGATTATCAGCGTATCATGATCCCTGTACCCGCCCGCTCCGGGTTGTCCCTCGGGAACCACTATCATGGGTTCCATGGTGATGACCATGCCGGGCTTTAATACAGTGTCCACGTGTTCCAGAAACTCTAGATCCCAGTCCCTCCCGTAGTAATGAGTAAGAACACCCGTGGAATGACCATAACCAATGACACGGTACTGCAGCATATCGTGTTCCATGTAGATCTCGTTTAGCTCTCTTGCAACATCGCTACAGCGCATGCCTGGTTTGACTATCTCTAGTCCCTTCTTATGGACCTTATTGTTGACTTCCCATAGTTCCATGTGGCGATCTGAAGGCACGTGATGGTAGAATAGAGTGCGTTCTAAGGCGGAGTAGTTACTGTTTGAAACGAAGGAAAAATACCAGTCAACGCGGTAAGCAGGTGTTCTTCGTTGATTTGACGAGGATTAAATTTGCAAGAATCCAAGAATGAAAACTTGCAACCATTTCAAGTGTTCGGTTACACGTAAGCACACAAGAACATGGTAGCGTTTTAAGGAGGGAATTCATAATATAAAAATATAAGGAGTTTTAAACATTCTCATCTGGCGAGGTGTTTAACAAATAATCATACTAACCCTACTATCATAGGAAAGCAATTAACACTGAGAATATCTCCTTTTTGCACTTGGCGAGTTGTTGGAAAGTTATGGGCTCCATCTGTGTTTACACCCGACTGAAACCAACTCCAAACTAAAAAAAGGGCAAACAGACAATAAATTTCGTGTCAAGTTATAGGTCTAATTCCTTATTCATAAAAACGGCTCTCAATACTATTTAGCCAGAAAGACTATTTACCTTTCAAGGTCCCAGATAAACAACTTCAAAACAACCAATCTCGTACCCAGATCTCACTCTGTTTTCAACTTAAACGGAACTTAATACACACCATACTTGCTGTAAAATCAGCTAAAACGCCCAAACCAAACCGCTTACCACCTAAATCCGACGTAAGGTATTGATTCTACCCGACTTAGATCGAGTCGAAGCACTATAGGCCAGTTGACATTTTGATAATTACGGCAAACTCTACAAACTAACCATAATTTCCAGTAAGAGTAATATTGAAAAGTTTCGTGTCAACCGAAACAAAAGAAAACTAGTTGTTACAAGCCCCGCAGAGCTCCATGTAAAGCTAAAGCACAAAACACTAAGTAAAGGGATGGCGAATTTCGAAATTAAAGACTAAGTCGGAAATATTCTTAATTCCACATACACAACAGCGTATAACTTGTCACCCAAGAGTGTTGGAGTGTGGATGGAAGTGCTTGTCACGTGACTTTTTGAAATGCAAACCCCAGCCGGAGGCCACTCCTAACCCTAACTGTTAACTAATAACTCACTTGGAGGTCAAAGCATCAATACTTGTTTTGTAATCCCAAAAAAGCCCGTTGATTAGGGACGGACCATTAGAAAACTTATGTGGTGGGGCGGGCGAAGTACGAAAAAAATATTCGCACAAGGGAAAATTAAATGAAAAAAAATTCATGCACGCCAATTAACCCTAAACAATATTCATGCTATGGCCTAAAAAAATTCATACAAGGAATTTGATAACGAAAAAAAATTTCTGCGACTCAAAAATTCCCCTTCCCCCCCCCCCCCCCCTCCATAACTTTTCTAATGGTCTGTCCCTTAGAGTCTAGCTGGGCCTTACATTTTCTGGGAGTGTCAAATATCTTGGTCACGTGATGCAAATCGTTCCCATGACGTCACCATCATCGTCGTCGTCATCGTTGTATCGTCAGAGAGCTTAAGCAACGACGACGTCGACGGAGGTGAAAACGTCGCTAAAATGTAAATTTACACTGTTTATCGCTCCTATCACTGTTTATCACTGTTTATTTATCGCTCCTATCACATGTCGTTCAATTTGTCAAATGGTGGTGAATTTTTCCGTATTTGAATTCTAAAGCATCTAAGATTTAAAAGAGAAGTAAAAGACATTCGTTTTCTTGTGTTCACGTTCTCAACGAATTAAGCAGTTTCATTTTTTCACGTCGTGGTAGTGCGGTAAAACAAATGTACAAAAACGCGTGATGCACGTACAAAGCTTAGTTTTGCTAATCGAAACCTATTGCTTTTTGGCTGTCGTTGTTGTTGTTGCTGTCGTTGATGGTGCTTAAACTCCCTATTATGACACTTGTCAGCCTGTGACAGGGGTGGGGGGAACCCTTCACCTGGGAAATAAAAAAAAGAGTGTAAAACTAATAAACAACTCACCATCCCTGATATCAACGTGCGGATATGCCTTAGCTATTTCGCGTGCCATGGTGTTGGTTGCAGAAAGAGTGACCTCATACTCTGGCACACCCTCATGAATCGTGTTTATCGCAGCGTATGCCCCAAGTTCAGCTATCCGAGATCCCTGGCGGATTATTTCAATTTCTTCCGGGGATTTAATTCGACGTATATGCATCGCAGCATCCGCGACGTCGACTAGCTTGGCTTGCGGTAGAGCATCAGAGAAGTCTTTGAGGAATGCTCCTGCATCAGGGAACTCTAAACCAACGGTTTTTGCAGATTTAAGCTGGGGATTTAAACTTTTCATTCATCAAAGACGATAGGGTCTCGGAGTGGAGCAGCTTAAGACAGACCTATAAAGGGCTTCGTTTCTGATGTAGACTGCGAGCAGTCCGCCTTTTTAAGCGTCGAGTTCTCAGACAGGGTGCGTTTGGCACGGAAAAAGCTTAGCTAAGCTTTAAGCCAAAAAGGGACTTCCCTCTCGGGCTTACGCCCTCGTCTCTCGCGGCTCGCGGCTCGCGGCTCGCGGCTCGCGGCTCGCGGCTCGCGGCTCGCGGCTCGCGGCTCGCGGCTCGTGGCTCGCGCGTCCTACCCCAGCGACTTTAAAGAAAATAAGAGACTGGTCGCAGTCTATTTCCGATCGCCCACTCGACCCAAATGTTTAGGAAATGACGGAAAAACATAAATTAGCAAAAAAAGGTTCCTTTTAGTAAAAACCTAGTTCACTGTTGTCGGTGGAAGGAAATCTTTGAGAGACGTTGTTTTGATAGCCTGTCTACAGACGCTTTTCTCTCTGTCTTTCCCTTTTTTTTCCAAAAAGCACTGAATAAATCCCCCGCGATTTTTATTTTTTTACGAACGCTCAACGATCTCTAGAGAGGAAATGAGGGTCTGTGTACAGAGAGAAGCGTACCTCATAGATGGAGGCAAAACCGTGTCACCAGACGGTCTGAACCGAAGGAATGAACATTGAACTGTTTCTATTTCTATTTTTATTCTATAATCATTTACCTGTATTTTGTTCTATCTAGTATTTAATTATACTAGTAGTTAATTGTTAACCACTTGTGCGAATTTTCAATTCAAATTTTAGGGGCCGTTAAAAGATACGTTCTCTTGGTATAGCTCTGGCCCTGAGGAAGGCTAATTTTGTTAGCCGAAATATTGGCCTATAATAAATCAGCCCTTTGCCGTAGTGCCAGCCCTGTATTGAGTTCTGTGTACAGCTAGGCTATTATTTTGATACAACGTATCCCCTTTCTGCTTTCTGGTGTAAATTATGTTTTTATAGTAACTAGTATTTTTTCAATATAATTTCCATAAAAGTAGCCGGGAGGATTTACTAATTTAAGGTCAGGTCACCTCCATGCAGCCTCACTCATAAAAAACTAAAATTATACTCCATCTCTAAAAATGTAACAAAGTACTCTGAATTCATTAAGCATATCAGGAATCTTGAACATAAACGTATCGCCTCTAAATTCAAGGATAGGAAATCATAGCCCCTTACTTAGAAATCGAAACTGGAAGATTTACAATTCCCAAAACTCCTAAACAAGACTAGCCTGCGTAGCAAGCGTTTCCAATCGAGTTATTGCGCGAAAGTTAGAGCGGAAGCAAAAAAAAGGTTGAAGAGGGAGGGTCCCCTCCCCCTCCCCCGTCATTTTTTTTTTGCTCTTGTCCCAGTTTTCTAGACGAACCTCGCGAGGAAACGCTTGCTATGCAGGCTAAAACAAGACCTACCATTCCTTTCTACATGACCTCTTATTTCTCTGTATTTTATCCCTATTTACCTGTTGTTGAACTGCGTGGTAGAAATTATCTTTTTGCCAGTTAGTATAGCTGATATTGTCCCCGCTTGTTCGTCGCCATGGATATCCATAGTCGACGGCTGTAAAGAACGAAAGACCAGCCAATCATTAATTATTTGACATTATTATTAATTCAAACTATTTCTCTGTTTCTGATTGGCGTAAATCCCCCGACTAATTCTTCATAACCATGTTTGCAATATCTGGTAAAATGATGTCAACAGTACATGCTATCGCAGAAGAAAGGGACGGCATCCAAAACGCCTTGGGGACGAGGTTGTGTTAGCTCAGCTGTTTGATAAATCCCTCCTTGATCTGCATAATTCTCAGGTAATACTCCGCCTTACTTTAAATTTGCTGAATATCCAACACACCGTCTTATTAGATCTTATTAGTAAGCTTTCCAGACTGACTGACTGTTGGATGGACGGACAGACGGAATGATGGATGGATTAAAAAAGAGAAAAGAGGGAAAACGAAATACACGGATCTTCTCTTCCAATCATCCCTCAATGGGTTCGTACTTACATGGAGTAATGGTGATGGTCGTTTCGTCAGTAACGATTAAACAGTATTGTCTTCCCATCGAACAATAAAGGAAATCGCTAAAATAGTACACGTTGTAGTACGATGTAAACACGCATGCGTCAATGCCTTCCTGCTCCATGTGACTGCGGATTCTGTTCAGTCGCCGATCCATTTCATTGGATGAAAATAGTTGCCTGCACTGAGGAAAACAACAAAAAGAACAACTCAGTTGAAGAATAAAATGTAGATTGGTAAAGTACAGATATACAAATTAAACAGTGGGGTTGTTTCTTCATCACCAAATTTCCTTGACAAACTATGAGGTGGTCCTATGTCGACTTTGCGTTATTTTCTCACTTATATGTGTTGTCTGTGACTGTGCTCACATGGTGGGTGGCTCCTCCTAAAATGTTCTGCAATTGGTGTAGGATTTAATGGAGCCGAAAGCAATTGTGGAATTGCACTCATTTTAGGCATCCTACTGATGAACAGTTCCGACACGTAGATATATATTTTTTAGCAACTAATATAATTTGCAGTCTGTCTACTTTGAATCGTTATCTTTGTTGAAAATTAACATATTGAATGAAGGGCATAAATATATTGTAAATGTAAGGGTCTGATCTTTAGTTTAAAAACTAAATGCAAGGCTGATCTTTTCTGTTTTCGTCATAAACATCCGTCTCCAGGAACTTCACCGTATTGGAAACTGAGACGACCCTAGGGACGAGGCTAGGGACGAGGTTGCAATTTGGTTACAGGTTACCCCTGTATCCAAACTTTGTTGTTATGACCTGTTATGGCAACGCTATTGAACATTCTCGGTATCAAATTTAAGGCATGCATAACATTTTAAAATGAAAGATCCAAAAAAAAAGTGTAGCTGAAATCCATTCTCCTCGTCTTGCAAGTCCAAGGAGTTTCTGAGATTAAGAGTTCAGTACTGATATATGTTCCTTACCTTCTTGCCATTGTGTAGTTTCAGTGTACGTGGAAAGTAGTCATGTTTTTTTCGCAGAAACACTGGTAAAACTACCTTGCCAAGCTTGCGGAAAAGTGACGATTGTGCAAGCATTGTCCTCGTAATCTGCAATGTTCCGAAAAGGAAATATAGAAAAGAAAAGAAAAAAACACAGAAAATAAACAAGTCAAAGGAGGAAAGTTTAAATACGCCACAGGAGATACGATACCCTTTAGGCGCAGATCTATAGGATAAAGACAGGCCGATTTCCTAAACGAGCCCCAAAAGGGGCGGGGGGCGTGCCTCCCTGGGAAATTTGTTTGGATTTCAACTTCCTGGGTTTCTGAGACATTCAGACAGGATGTTGGCCAGTTCCATTCTGGCCTCGGATGAAGCCTTACAAATCGGGGATTATTATTATTATTTCTTATGCACGGAAATTGGAAAAAATATTATACAAACCATTATCCAGAAAATAAAAAATTGAAAATCTGACCGATTTCCGTAAAACAGTGGAAACCGGAGTGGATCCGCGCCTGCCGTTTGAGTTCCTCTCAACAGCCCGTTCCCATCTTCCGTATCCAGAGTTTTACAGCTGATTTCAGTGCTGTGTATACACCCTGATTTTTACTGGGCTACCTGTGCGCCCAGTCATAAAATGGGCTTTCGGTCGTCGGTGTCAAAAAGTGGTCTCCCGGGGGAGGGAAAACACGAGGGTCTGGTACCGAGAAGCGATGTTCTCACAAATGGTTTCATATGAGTTTCTCTTGCACGGACCCTTGCACGGATACTTTTTGTACCTCGTCTGTGCTCCCCCTGAAAAACCCACAAAGCGTTGCGAACCTGAAGAAGGCTATTTGCGTTGTTCGAAGCGATTCGATCGTGGGAGTCACTCTATAATTTTTTTATTGTTCGAGTTTAAGTCAGTTAGATGATGTTGGCGCTGGGAAACTCAGAGAAATGCTCGCGTTGCATTCAAACCGACACGCTGTTCACGGTAGGTTCACACTAAAAGATGACTGTGAGCGTCAGGTTTGGAACGCCGTGGCCGCTTCGTGAACTTAAAGAGAGAATTATCGATCGATGTAGTACATGAGCAATTAAGAAGCACAATTTATGAGCAAGGTATTTCACCAGTTGACGACACTATGGCTGAAGACTTGATTGTAAGCCTTCGTAGTCAGTGAAGCGAACAACTCAGTTGCCGATGAATGGCACTACGCACGTCTATAAGCGAGGGACGTGACAACTTTGCCATGTTAGAAGACTGGCTTTTCCTTTAAATATTTCCTTCTATTTAATGCAACACACGCCACTTTGGAGGTCTAAATTTCGGATACTGAGGATAAAGAAGACACGGACAAAAATAGGGACTCTGAGAATTTCGCGCACAATGCACAAGTTTAAAGCTTCACCGGGACATCCCATCCGGGAGCTTCACAGAGGGTGACTTGAGGAAAATAGGAGCTATTACTGACAAGGTTTGGTGACTGAGTAGAGCATACAAGTGTAGCCCACGTCGAGGTTTCAGGGGGCTTTGCTTTTGTTTGTATTTGTATCTTGCTAAGCTTTTATCATTAAATTTGTACATGATCTTGTGATCACAATTCTGTGTTTTCGCCCATTCAGCAAGCACGCTATATTGATGTCAGTATTAGCGAGTTTCAGAAACATGCCTTTGAAAGTTTTTGAGCTCTCGTGATGTTTCTTGATATTTCTTTTACCATTTTATGAAGATGTTAACTGAAGTCACCGCAAAATGGAAACTTAAAAAAGCGTATAATCCATTTATCTCGAAACATAACACACATGACTTATACGACCTTTATTTTCGTAAAGGTGTTTTGAATACGAACGAACACAGTCAATGTGAGGGGCAAAAACAGTATTAATATAAATGAACCATAGGGTTTTAACTAATACAAGGGTCAATTATTGTGCATTGAGATGAATCGCTTGAAAAGAGAGACTTTACTTGAAGATGTGATCAGAAGTAAACAAAGGCATAATAGTGCGTCACGTTCAGTCTTTTTAATATGCAAGGAGTCACTCTGAATAGTGTTTCCATATTGTTTAGCTGGCACAAAAACTTCGGACGAGTTATAAAGCGGCATAGTTATCTTCCATGAAGAAAAGTTCGTCTTGGGTGAGACAAACAGAACTGGAGCGAATTTTTAACTCGCATCGGTATCAGGTAAAAAGTATGTTATCGATCGTTTCATCTATTTACATTGTTTGAAGTGCGTGCTGGCGAACGCAACATGCGAGCGAGAAGTCTTTAAACTTTTTTAGGTCTCAAAATGCAAAGGATTTTATTCCTTTAAGTTAGAGAAAAATACCATGACGAAAATCTTAAAACTGAATATTTTTCTTCTTGTGGAAAAAATAGTGCGTTTTCTTGTAGACTGTGGACCGCAAATTAGGATCGCACTTTTCACAAACATGCGAATTCCAAAGTTCAGAAGCCAACCGACGATTGCGTTTTTCGCTGCTGTCAATCATCTTAACGGACCTCTTAGGAAACAAAACTCTACTTCACGGGTTCAAAAGGTCATGGTTTGTGATTTGTGGATTTCGAGCCGTTTTGTGTGTTTCTCTGTTTCAAGGTTCGTTGCTTTTGATCGTAATTATGATTGACGGCAGCGATAAACACAATTGTGAAGGTGGCTTTTGAACTTTAGAGTTCCCATGTTTGTGAAAAGCGCAGCAAAGTCTCCGTGCAGTCAGTGAGGCCCCTGGATCAGGCGGGATCAATGGGCAGTTAACTGTCTGTTTTAGTATACTTCTGGTTTTCATATAATACAATATTTCTGTCTAGCGTAAATCAGCTCATTATACTCGTAGAACGACAACAATTTTTGGAATTTCCAGTTACGTCACGTTATACTGTCACGCTATATTTTGGGGCACAGAGGGATTAGGGGAGGGGTACGTGGAAATAATGCAAATTGTTTCCTGCTTAGAATTAATGGCTAACTTGTCTATTTTTATTCATAGTGGTGGTATACAGCCCCCACTTAAAAATGGTACTCTTTTTTTTTGGGTTACGAAAGTCTTTCAAAAGGGTACAATGTTTTGAATGAGTTTATGCTTCAGTTTCACAATGGTTGCCGACAAGGTTTTATGGTAGCCTGAGTGTGTATAGCCACCCCTCCCCTCAGAAAAAATAGCCCCTTGACAGCCCAGTTAAAAATCGCCTTTCGGCGATTCTTGTTAGACATGATTCGACCGTCATGATTTGACCGAGAGGTTACCAAGCAGCACAGTATTTTACCTTGAATATCCTACATCCCTACTGGAGTCAAAGCACCCAATCTGAAAGTTACTTTAATGATAGCTTGGATGTTTCTCTTGTAATTCAGAAAAAGAGGAGTGTGATCCACAATTTGTTCTCCTTTCCAGACAACAGCCTCTCATACAAGTCACGCAATCTAATCGCAATACATGTTATCGGGCGTGTGGAAGTCTCGACCATACGTTTTTCGGCTCTTTTCTCAACTTTTTTTGGGCTTCTATCTTGATCTTTAAAGAAATATCATAATTTACCCTTTTCCAATAAAAACAAATGTTGCTTTCTTTTATGTATGGTTTTCTTTATTTGTGCTCACTAGGGTCATAGGGCGAGGACCGAACATTGTGATATTTTTCAATGGTCGACAAAACAAAACTTTCAAACTCTCAAACTCTCAAGCAAATTCTTTCACAACGGCAGACTGATCAATTTATCTATTGATTTCTTCTGCAAAACGTCAAGTTTTCCTGTTATTTTTTAACCACGCAGAAGCTAAGTAAGGACGAAAAAGTACCAACTTGGAGAAATACACATTTGCCTCCCTGTTAACTAAATTTGCATTACTTTTACATGTAAATTGCGGGTGGTATTCACCAACGGCGAAATACCGAGACCTTGTCATACGGAAGAAGACTAAACGATAAACCATCGGACTATTTCGCTTTTCACCGTATTGATAATATTTCGTCCATTATGAAATCGCCTACAGAAATACATTAGAACTCGGCCATCGAACTCCAGGTTTATCACCTGATGGCATGTTATCATAATTTCTGTATCATGTCGCCGCTTTCCAGGCAACAAAGCTTTCCTCTTCAGGTAAAACGCTTTTGTCGGGATTCTAGCTTCGTTACACTTATGTCCTTTAGTGCTAAGCTTTCCTTGCCAGCCAGATTTTTCTCTCACTGTTTTGGATCCCACGGCAGAACACTCAATTATTTTTGCAATCGTTTACGTGCTGCGAAGCGATACGTCACGTGATTAGTGTCGAATCGTGACCGTCGAATCATGTCTGAAAATCCGGGTGTATACATAGCAATGAAATCAGCTGTAACAATCCTATTCCTCATTCTCAGCACAGACTACAGAAGTTTAGTTGTGCAAATCGTGTGCCCCATTTTGTTTTTCTACGATAATTATTAATGTGTAAATATCCTTATTGTTATTCTTTGGCAGAAATGAAGATTAAAATACATGCTAAATACAACGCTATTTCCCAAGATCATCGTATAAACTTCGCTTAGCTGTCAAAGTATACCGTCGAAGATTCTCGGCCAACAATGATGTGCAGGAAGGGTCGCTCGAGGGACCCTGTGTTAGAGCTTGAAAACAGGTTACGAAACGACCAGTTTCTTCATCTGATCTAGTGGGCTAACAGCGCTCATAAGCAGCTGGTAAAAACCCAATATTTTTGATTTTTTTACAGGCTCAAGTTGGACTTGTCAACTCAAAGGAAGTTCCCGAGAAAATAAGACTTGTGTACAAGTGATGAATTTTCAAAACCTCACCTTCAAAAAGGACAACGCTTGCGGAATGGAGTATCGTCGACGCAGGACGTAATCAGTTAAAGAAAATTCGTTTAGGACTCGTCAAACCCTCCCGAAATACCGCCTGTGAAGAAGGCAACGGCTAATGTTACCGTACGTATCGATAGCCTCCGACCTCAGCCGTTCTTTCCCTCGTCACGTAACGCTACGCCTGAGCTGTTCTTTGTCTCGTCGTGCAACGCTACTCTCTGCGTGACACCCAGCAAGACATAGGATACTTCGTCAAAAAACAACTCTGTTCTGTAGGCTACATATACAAAAGAGGCCCAGAAGAGCGAGGGTAACTCTAGCCTACGTCCTGCAGACTCGTCTACGCGGGACAACTTTGCTCCGGACCAGTAGTCAATTGAAAATTTGAAAGGAGCTTTATTAGGGACTTCACTCATCTGAACAATGCTAGAAAGATTTGGTTTTATCAACTGAGATTTCTGAGTTGATAAGGTAGTTTGGCCACCGTAGATATAGGAGACAGAGAAGCTGCCGGTTCGAGCCCCTAGCCCTTGCGTCGCCAGAGTGAGTCAGTGGGTGGCGAGTGTGGTTCGGAATTATCGGAATAACATTATGACCGCAGCTACGTTTTGAGGTACTCCATGTGACTCTTTTAAAAAGATGTCGCAGAAAAAAAAGGATAAGCAGATTACTGTACTGAATACCAAAAGCGTTTTTAAACTATATAGTCAGGATTATACTTCATCGCCGTCCCCTTGTAAGGAAAAAGCGAGAAACGGAAACATACTTTTTAGTATCTAGAACTGATATCTAGACTGACATTTCATTAGTCAGTTTTTGAAAAATGTTAAGTATAAAAAGAGATTTAATATATATCAAGAAACCCCTTCTGTTTCGACTACGCTTGATGCTCAGGCTTGGAATGTGTTCGTCACTTGATTTTATCATACAATCAGTTGATGGTATAGGGTCGACATACCAATGGCCACAAAACAAGCACCCAGTAAAAAAATTACAACAATTTTAATATATTTTTGCACACCTGCGTTAGCCTCACAATTACATCAGTCTAAAATGATTCAGTTAATAAGTTCCACTCCACACGACATCCAGAACGTAAAGACATAGGCTTTTACTAAGCAAACGGTTGATCATAATGTAAAATTTGTTGCTATCAACTGTGAGTCAATTTAGTCAGTTTGCCATAATAACTAGTTGAAAAGGTGGCGTTTCTGAGCGCATGCCCATCGTCAGAGCTGGCAAATTCTTTTAGAATCCGTCTCCTTGACAATCAATTTGTGGTGCTCCCTTAATCTTCCTGCCCAGGCTTTTCTTCTGGAATCGTTGTCATAATCTCCATGAATACCAACAAAGTGGGTTGAAAGACCGCCTTTATATCCATGAACTTTTTAATGTCACCTAATATATAATTTGAAGACAATGCGTAATACGGAGCAAAAAAATATCGACATTTGCATAAAGGAAAAAATTTGCGATTTCATGACAAAATTATGAACGCTGTTATTATGATTTTTTTTCCATTAAACATTGCGTTCATTAAGTAAAGAAACTAAGACAGTAAGGAAGAAAGGGAGCCCTATAAGCTCATAGAGCTAGGGCTCCCTGTGTCGTAATCAACAAAGGCTTTTCCTCTGAAACTGCATGACTCCTTCTTTTCTTGGTCATACTTAGACACTATTGCAAGAGTGCGATAGTCGCGTATGCTAAAAAGTATAGCTAACTATTATTACTTTTTCATTTATTCACTCACTGTATTCTGTTTTACTTCTCCTTCAACGTAACACTGACGTTTCTTTAGGAAAAGACTATCTTTTCAAATTAGAAAACGTGTTCCCAACAGCAAAAAAAAAAATACTAGTACTTGTTTTTTTATAAAATTGCAACAAAAGAAAAGAAAAGAAATAGTAAGAATGTATAAAAAACGGCGAAAAAAAATATATATCTAGCCGATTTTGGAAAATGAACCTAGCAAAAATTTCAGCCATCTGAGAGAAGAAGGGACAAAAGTAAATGATTCTTGCAAGGACCACTTGGACAAACAGCAGTGAGGAAAAGCGGGATCTTGGTGTAGATCTGGATCAGCAATAAAAAAATCACCTATCCTTAGCTGTCCAATCAGCATTGCCTTCAATTTCTAAAGGACAGAAGGCAGAAAAAGTTCAAAAATTACACTATCCAAAGAAAAGAAAAGGAAAGGAAAAAGAACAGAAAGATCAAGAAGGAAGAGAGGCGGAGAAGAGAAAAAGCTATGCTTGCACTCGTAGTTTATTACAATGAAACCTCTATTTAGTGGACCCCATGGCCAATTAAGCGGACACCCTCTATTAAGCGGACACTAGGGAAGGTCCCGAAGGTGTCCGCTTAATAGGGGTTTGACTGTATATTGGCTACTTTAGACATAATTTTTGGCCGGAAAAAGCAAACTGCCTGACGGGAGGGTGTTATTTGGTGGTAATGTTTTCAAAAATCTTGCTAGATAAAAATACATCGTTAAGAATTCAAATAGATAAAAATACATCAAATAGATAAAAAAAAATCGTTAAGAATTCAAAAAGTTTTCGGCTGCAGTGGTTAATTTTTGATGATATTTTGCTCTGGTCCAAATGGAAACTTTGTTATATCCTCACTATCCGTCTCCTTGACAACCAATATATCGTGCTCTCTGTATCCACCCGCCCCAGGCTCTTCCTCGGGTATAGTTATCATCGGCTCCATGGATACCACCATATTAGGTTGTAAGACCGTGTCTATATCCTCGCGAAGTTCCAGTCCTGCTTCGCGACCGTAATAGTGGCTGAGAACACCGAAGGAATGGCCGTAACCAAACGTGCGGTATTTGAGAAGGTCGTGTTCAAGGTACAACTCATTCAGCTCTTTTGCAATGTCGCTGCAGCGTGTTCCTGGCTTGATTAGTTCCAGTCCCCGGCGGTGCACTTTGCAGTTGACTTCCCAGAGTTCCATGTGGCGGTCTGTTGGCACGTGATCACAAAATAGCGTACGTTCCAGAGCCGTGTAGTATCTAAAGAATAATATAATAAGAAGCGATTTCGTCTTTTCCCAATTTTAAAAATGTTATCTCAGCAAGTAATTTTAAAAGAAATTTCTCTACTAAGATCCAAGTAACGTTTAAATAAACAAGTTCATACCCACCCTGCTATCATGGGAAAGCAGTTCAGGCTTAAAATATCGCCCTTTTGCAATCGCCGTGTCGTAACCGAATTGTGAGCTCCATCTGTGTTTATTCCTGACTGAAACCAGGTCCAAGCTAAAAAGAAACGTAACCAGAAAGGAAAAGTGAGGTACTGATTGTGGAGGGGAGGGAGAAGGAGGGAGTAGAAAGCAGGCAAGTCATCAGTTGGAACTCCACTTCAAGATTGTTCAGTCAAAACCAAGAGAGAATGAGCTCATTCTCTATTGGTCAAAACAATATAGCAGTGGCGGATCCAGGCCTTCAGATAAGGGGGGTGGGGTAGTCATCCAGACCCTGAGATAAGGGGGGGGGGGGGGGGGGGGTGGGCGGTCTCAAGAATTTGGTCTAAAAAATGCCCCTCTCCTGGATCCGCCTCTGTATAGTGCCTACCTAGCCGCGACTTACCCAGGGTGTGGCAAAATTTGGTTTCGTCAACGTCAGTACCGTTTACAACCGTAAAGGGATTATATAAAAAGCTTACGCGTCGAGCGCTAGCCCTTCTACAGAGCAAGTCACGGGATTGGGGGTTGTATGTGGGATGAACATCGAACGGCGTGGTTATGGTATCGGTAGGGAACATGTTAACCCAAAAAACAGGAATGAATAGATGAATAAACAAAAAGGGATACAAGAGTTTTAGAGGCTCCGAGAAGGGACTGAAAGGAGAGACCTTGGAACGTCTGAAAATCAGGCTATCCTAGGGTTTTAAGAGGAGCGCGAAAAAGGGGTCTATTGGAAACGTGTGCCTAGCGTAATTTATTGTAACCGAGAGGGAAAGAGGCTAACGGAAAGGAAAAAATGGGCAGAAGAGGACTTAAATTCCACTCATCTCTTCTTAGCCTTTACCCCACTTTTCATTTCTTTCAAGCCATTGAAGCAATGTGCTTGTTCCTTTTTGCTTGTTCAAATTCTTTATAAACTGAATGATACAGCGTATTTTCATCTAACCAAGATGGCTGATTGACTGACTTACTGAAGGATCTTTGTGAGTTCTCATAATAAATAATATACTTCATTAAATTTAACACGCCAGCCGCCTTCTCGAGCATATAGAAAATAACTTACTGTCTCTGATTTCGCTGTGCGGATAAGTGGCAGCAATTTCTCTCACCATCACATCCGTCGATGCCAAAGCGATTTCGTGTTCCGCAGCACCTACTTTGATAGCCTTAGCGACCGCCTCCCCGCCAAGATCGGCGATCCGCGCGCCCTGCCTGATAAGTTCTATCTCTTCAGCGGACTTAAGCATCCTCATTTTCATGGTTGGTTGACCAACATCTACAAATTTCGCATTCGGCAAGGCATCGGTGAATTTCCGATAGTTGTCAAGGGTAACGAAGTCGAATTCCAGTCCAACGTTTTTGGCATCTCCAACCTTAAAAATGGTTAAATTTATTTGGGTTAAGTATTGGTATATACAAATATACATACCTCGATATAACGAAATGCGGCTCAAAGGGATTAGAAGGATCGTTTGTTATAACAGGCTACGTTGTGTCGTAGTTCTATTCCAATACACATTTTACTAGCAATTATATAGCCAAGGCTAAAAGCAAAGCTCTCTTGGGATCTTTTAAGAAATGTCTTTCTGAAGCAATTCAACTTTCGCCATAAGCAAAAGGTAAACTAATTCCTCTTGAAGAACTGGACCTGAGCCTGCGATCAATTGAAAACCAATAACTAGTCAGCGTGGAACTTAAAAAAAAACGTCCCCTGTATGAGTTGAGCACATGAGAGCGCGATACAGTCATGTGACACTAGTCAGCGGTTTCACTTTTATGCAGTTGACAATTTATAACATGGATGTCCAATATTAAGTTAAACACAGATTGGACTCCTGGACTCCCAAGCTAGTAACTGTGGCATTTCACATCCGCTAACAACCGAAATTTCTTGGATGCATAGATCAGTAACCAAATTTTAATACCCGACGTGCTCCGCCACCTGTGCTTCGGGCGCGGGCGAACTCCGCTATAACTGGCTTGTAAAATGCCACTCGCCATAGGAGAAGACTTTGCTATATCGAGGTGGTAGAACGATAAGATACTACCAGCGCGAAGGTTAGTTGATACAGAGGGAGATAACCTACATGCATGATTTTGACCACCAAAAACTTATTTGTTGTTCTTGCCAGTTACCTGGGGCATGATCAGTGGACAAATGTTCTATTTAGTGCGTAATAGAATGTTTCATTACTCTGGAATCATGTGCACCAACCTGCTGTTTCACAGCATAAAAATAGTTGTCTTTTTGCCAGTCAGTGTAAACTATGTTATCTCCGAACGTCCGACGCCAGGGCTGGCCGTAGTCAATCCCTAAAGAGAAACAATAGAGTGCCAAAGATAAAAATAATGAAAAATTGATAGAATATTGGACATACCTATCGAAAGATACTTCGTTGCAATATGACGGGGCCTTAATGAAGGCTAGATGCCGGTAAAAACAATGGCAGTGATATCTCCTGCTAGGGGAACGATTCCGTCGGTACTTACAGCTGGTTTCTGAGTCATATTGTGGTCGGGCATCAAAAATATATATTTTTTAGCCCTGTGGGCTTCAGATTAGCGTAAAAAAGGCGCGCCTCCGGTAATTTTCCATAAACTAACACTTTAACAAGAGTAATTTATAAGTGCAACTATAATTGTTTTCCGACTGTAAATATCTACACTTACAAAAGTTGTTTCAAATTTGCCCCTAAGTGAAGAGTGGCAGCTTAGAGAGAAGTTTCTTGTCGAGGAAACAACTCGTTGTCGCTGTCAAGGCTCGACCCGCCCTCTTTGCTTTGAAATTGGAGATGTTAAATCTAAGAACACCATGCTCTCAAACTGTCATAATGAAACTTGGAAAAAAGATGAGATCGCCTTACCGGCAGAGACGCTAATTGTTTTGGTCGGTGTAACAATAAACGCGTAGGGGCGACCAAAATAGTAGAAAAGGAAGTCACTGAAATAATGGATGTTGTGATAGGAAGTAAATACGCATGCGTCCAGGTCGTTAGACTCCATATGGCTTCGTACCATATCCAGGCGTCGATTCATCTCTTGGGCTGAAAAAGTTGGTTTTACCTGTAAATGGTAAAATTTTGTGTGAATGGACGATTTTTTCAATATATTTTTTATATTCATTTTTTTCCCGTTAATTTCTATTAACTTCTTTACGCCTCAAAGTCCAAGGACAACCTAAGGATGGAGAGGGGGAGGGGGAACGGTCGAGAGATGTCGGAGGGGGGAGGGGGTTATAAGGAGGGTGACAAAACTTAATTTTGGCGCGCTCTTAGCTGCCCTTATCGTAACTAATAAAACTTCCTTGTCCCTAGCAATCTGCGGATACTCGTGAATCCCATAGCCACCTGCCATAGCTCATTTCCTTCCCAACAGAGAAAGACCAAGTAAGCTAGTAGTGCAGAGTTTTTCTTTCTTTCCAGTACGTTTAACGCTCCAGGCAAAATCAACCCAAACTTCAGGGTTGATGATAATTATTACCCACCTTTTCACCATTGCGACATTCCATCACGCGCTGCTGGTTATGATCGCTAAGCCCACTCGCACTCAACATCCGCCGGAGGACTGGTACCCACGCTGAACGACATACGAGCACACTTCTGATCAAATGAAACATCTAGCAAAATCGAATAAAACAACAACAACAAACAAACAAAAAGAAAAACAACGAATGAAAAATTTCAATTAACAACACTAGAAAAAAAATATTTGAAATAAAACCTTTTCTCTTTTACTATTCACCCTGTTTTTAGCTTTTTCAGGCAACTTCGATCAGCAAAGGGTACTGAAATCCAAAGGATTTGATCCGCACTAAACTCTACTGTTCTCTTTCGCCCCAAATAAATCTAAAGGATTCTTTAAACCAAATACGTGTGCAAAAAAACTACTAGCTACTTTTTGCTTGTAACAGAATGGCCCGAAAAATAGGGAGCGTAAGCAGCGACGTTTTTGAGCGACGCACGTCAACCGGAAGTGAGGTATTTTCCCTCTTAACATGCCTTGATGATATAAAATTTGTATTCCTTAGCTTCTTTACTGTTATAGAGGCGATTTGACTAAAAATTTGCGCGAAACCACCGTCAAAAAATGAAAAAAGGCCACTTCCGGTTGACGTGCGTCGCTCAAAAACGTTGTTGCTTAAGCTCCCTAATGTGAATACAAGTACGGACGAACTGACGACCCTTCAAGGTTCTAGTACGTATGCTCTAACCAGTGACCTACTGCAGGCTCTATGGCGAGCAGGGCCGAGTTTTACCTATTATCACACCAGTCACAGAGAACCTGTATCGGGGACTTGTTCGACATTTTTACGAAAAAAAAAAATGCAAGGGTGATGTAACGAAAGAAAACAATTCGTGTGGCTCGAAAATTCCCCCTCCCATAATATAACTTTATTTGCTAATGGCCGGCCGCCCCTAAAAATAGTGCTTTTCATTGACATACGTATAATTCTATTACGCAATAAGTGATTAGCTGTAGTCACTTTACTTAGACCAGGGGTTTGTTTTCCCCGGTTTCCATTTCTGGTGTCGGTGATTAACTGCTTTGTTTGTGAAACAAACCGTTATTTGTGTGATCTTGCAGGCCTTTTCTCAAAATTGTGTGGTTCGATTGGTGGAGAATATGGCTTCCCATCTATCTAGTCACGTGAGTGAGAGAGGTGGGAGAGGGGACCCCCACTGTCTCTGACTACCTTGTGTGGATCGGCCTCGCTCTCAAGCTTCCGCTGATCACTGATCCATCGCTCGTGGTCAGTGGAGTTGCTTCAACAAAGTTCTTTCGAGAAGGAAGACTTTCTCAAAGCCCGTTTCCGGTTTATGCTTGTTAGGCGGTCAGTGTGATTTTCATCAAATCAGAAGGTATTAAAGTGATTATTACAGTACGTATGATTTTGTGTATTGGTAGTTTTTATCTAGTGAATTAGATGCGTTGCTTGTATCTAATTTCCACGAATACCATCGCTTTTTGTCAATTCAGTGAGTGAGAAAACAGCGGCGTTGAAATCGAAAAACAATATAAAACACTGTAATCATTTCAACAGGTATTGTTAACAATGTCAAAAAATTGCTTAGTTTTCGTTTAAGATACGATTGTCTTTCAGGTAGTCCGTCAAAGTAAAAGAAATTTATTGATTTTGAAGGAACCTGGTATTTTTCCACGAGAAATTTTATAGCACACACATATTCTTTCTTCGATTAGCGTTACAAGGATGGTTGTTAACTGGGTAGCAAGTTTACAACTAAATACGCGAATTTAAGGAAGAAAGATTGTTAGAGTGTAGCTAAATGTCGTGGGTCGTGGTTAGTGAGTAGAGATCGTGGGTCGTGGATGTGGGTCGTAAAACAAGAGTCTTTAATCAAAATGTCGGTGTCGACAGGCCAAGAACGTAGGCGCGAGGCCGTAGTGTTTTACCTTAGACCTATTTTTCGAAACGCTCTCTTTTAAGAGCCGGGTAATCACTTTTTACTAAAGTTTATCGTTTGTTTTACTTACTATAGTATTCAAAGAAAAGACAAAAAAAAAAAAAAGACGACTTCGCCACATAGAGTCTGGACTCTGGCACATCTCAACTTTAGCTATAACAATTCAAAAAGTCTTTAGCAACATCCTCGATCCTCGATCCCCGAATCTTGATTCTTAATCCTCGATCCCGATTTTCCCGGAAACCGCCACGCTCGCAATGTTTATGTCACAAAAAGCTGTTTTCTCCCGTTTCGCCCCCCCACCGACCCTTAAACCAGGGGGGTTTTAATTTCAGTCACGATTGCTTTTTCCAAGATCCAGAAACTTTTGCCCCTTCCCGTACTAAAATTCTCGCTTTAGTCTTAAGAATGAAGGTCACCGATCGTTCTTTTGTGGCGTCGGATTACGCGACGCCTACTTCACGAGCACGGGAACGATCATTACAATCATCTCTCACCTTGCGCGCTCTTCGCCATTACAGACACCCAATAATGCAACTAAATCCCCGGCAAAATGAATCACAGACGTCTGACTGAAGTAAACACCCGTTATAATAGATCGACTCTCGCGAATAAGGACACCCTCGAACGTGTCGGCCGCAATATCTGGAGCTAAGCTAAGAGAGAGCTCTTATTAAACGGTTTATAGTTAATTTAGCTATAAAAAAAAGCTTCAAAGAGAGCCCTTGATACGGTTAAAAAATTATTCAACAAACTAACGTTTGACAGTAACGTACACAATCATAAGGATTTTCAATGGCCACACTCAGAAATTTGCATTCATGAAATTAACCCCAGTCTGGATTCGAGACCCCTTACCACTAGCATGCTCGGTTCGGTCAGTGGAAACGAATTCTATCAGTTTCTGCAATAAGCTGGGCATAATCAAACGACTATTTAAACGCGAACTTACCTTTGGCTTTTACCTCTATGATCTTCGTAAACCAGAGTTTCGTGACAAAGGAGGCTACATGCATATTTAAAACACCAAGGAAAGTACTGGCATAAGAAGAAACGGATCGGACTTCTGGATTATCAGCTTATGGATCGGCACAAACATGGAGGCGAATGTTCGTTTTATTTATTTACTTTTTTGTGTGTAGACTAATAGCTTTTTTTTCTTTCTTTCAAAGTGGGGTGTATGTCACGTTTTCAAAACTTCGACGAGTGTTTTACATGAGTAGAAAAAAAGTTGTGTGGAATCAGTTGTTTTCTTCGTGATGGATGGAAGATACCGGATTAGTCCAGAAGATTCCTTGGGTACTCTGAGCGTGCTCTGTTTCTTGTTTCTCTCCAAGAAATCACCAGAAAAACCATTTGTTAGCAATGACAAAGATTATAAATTTGAACATTAAAAACTTGCTCTTCGAGGCTGTTCACTCTTAAGCCGATTATTCAAGGATCTTTCAAGGTTGCTTCGCATGTCGGAATTTTACTCTGAGGTGGCCTTATCACGACTCAGCTGGCGGCCGAGATGTGGTCTCAATAGATGACTGCTTTCGTGAAGCAGCTCAGGATATATAGTATTATTATATTATTATCAATTTTGTTTTTAGAGGGCCACTGGGGAGGGAGAATAGTAGAATTTTTAAGATCTTTTATTATGATTACTATTTGTAAATAGACTTTTTATCATGATTGTTGTAATTTATTATCATCAATTTTGTTTTTAGAGGGCTACTAGAGAGAATACTTTTCATAGCAATTGGTGACATCCTCTTAAAATAAAGGTTATATAGGATGGCAAAAATGAACTTACCAAGTGGTGACGCGTTTGCCAAGGTTCCTTCCAGTTTATACCGTGAGGAAACAGAAATTAAGTTTTGAACCGCTTATAGAAACTTTTACCAAAAACAGCATATAATATGTGAATCTTCTTAAGATGCAAAAAAGAAATCACTAAAACAGGGTTTTTTAAAGAGGAGGGGCAGAGCTTATTGTGTTTCATAAAACTTTTGCAGTTTTAAGTAAATGTGTACTCTGTGTTTCAGTGTCGGAAACAATCGTTGCCTGAAACTGCGCAGAGTTTAAAGAACAGCCTTAAATTACGCAAACTCGAATAAAGCAGGTTTACATAATGCCAAAGTGTAAGTGAGCGCAGCTTTCAATTTTTGTCACTTGTGGGTCACTCCTTGAAGAAGAAGCCTATTTAAGGCTTCTGACACTTTTAATGTTTTTCAAGTTTTGATAAAGATGGCTGACAGTCATCGAAACTGTCAGCATCATTAAGACGTTAAGACTGGCTATGTTTTAAGAACATTTAAATCGACGTGTGGGTCACTTGTTTCAAATGAAATTTCTCCTTGCTCGACCTCGCGAAGAAAAATTAAGGGGCAGCGGAAGATGAGGTGGCAAACATGGTGAATCGAGCAATTTTTCAGATAATTGCACTGAAATCATTCAAAAAAATCGATCGTTATTAGTTAACTAAGGACCAATCCACACCGCCACGACGCAATTATTTACTTAATGCACAAGATTTGCCATAGACAATGTTGAGGATTAAAAGTGAATTCTTGCCAGTTTGTGAAAGACACGGTTGTTAAAGACAAATATTGTTCTTGGCCCAGTTGTTCGAAAGCCGATTAGCGCTTAACCTGGGGTTAAATTTAACCCGGGTTTCTTCTTCTTGTGTTCAAAAGCATTTTCTTGGATAATTTTCCCTGCTAGTTTTATAGTTTTCAATCATCAACTTGTAGACAAAAAGAATTAAAACTGAAATGCTTTTTAAGCTTCCAAATCAGTTTTTTTGTTTTGCAGAGCTGAGGAACAAACTATGTCCTAAAGTATCGATATCCTTATTAGGTGCATCGGACAGCGTGAAAAATCGAATGAATGTCGCGCGCAAAGTTTTCGCCAGCCCTTTAACACGTCATTGTAACGAGCATTAAAAACCGTTGCGTTTTATTTTTAAGGAGGTTTTGCGCTCGGCGCTACGTACACTATGTAGCGCCGAGAATTTTCCGTGATTTCCTCGCGAGTATGTCCTCTAATTGGGACCAACCCGTACAAGTAACGTTTCGAGGTGTATCTCTCGCTAATGAGGAACTTAGTTTCAAAAAAGCCTCTTTTGTTATCAATCCTCGTTCTGACATCTATCGCTACTGGGAAACTTTTAGCTCTGTTTGTATTTTCGTCACTTGTTTGATCGTCCCTTTTCAAGCAAGTTTCAATTCGGAATTTGCGACATTATGGGCTTTTGCCTACATCTTTGATGTGTTGTTTTTCTTGGATGTGGTGCTGAGATTTTGTGTTGGATATTTCAGCAAAGGAAACCTTATCACCGATAAATCATTTATCCGTAAACGCTATCTGCGCGGCAAGTTTTTGCTGGATTTACCGTCTATCATCCCCTTGGATTTCTTAGTTTTCGGAGTTGGAAAACACCTCAGATGGCATCACACTTTGTCTTTGCTGAGATTAAACCGGATTTTGAGAGTTTACAGACTCTTGTCGTTTTTCGGTAAGTTCACTCTGTAACACTGTAGCGGTTTGAATTTATCAGTTATTTGTTTAGTATTAAATATTGTTTGTATACTTAAATAGTGAACGTTTTTTTACTGCTTCGGATAATATCACCTTCAATTTAAGGCGCTAGCGTTAATAGAAACGTAGTTTTTGCGGATATCGCCTCTTCTTAAAGACTTTAAAGAGGAAAATACATCAACGGAAGAAAAGCGCGCGCGTGCATAGTTTTAAAACTGCCACCTTCGCGTGCAGTTGCTAACATAGCAACTTCACACGCGTGCAACATTCCCTGGCAACGTAGTTCGCAACATCCACTAGCAACTTATTTCGGTGCGGCTTTGCTATGTTTCTCGTTCAAACGATCCAATTGTCTAAAGTCATCGTCCTTCGCTTACAAGAAATTGTAGTAAACTTTGATTGTGCATGCAAAATATAATTGAAAAATTCGCCAAAAGATATATTGGGCCCATCTCAATGTATAACTCATTCTTGCCTCATTCAAACTAAGCGTCCAGGTTTTTAATAGGTTTCAAAGAAACTGTTCAATTAGTGTCTAAATCAAGTCCAAGAATTAAAATGCAACCACCATTTTGTACGATTTACTAGGCGGTAGTGGTCTTTTGCTTTCGATTTTTGACAAGCCTTTTTTCAGGGTGCTTGCATGTAAGAAAAAACAACAACAACAAAAACACCAGACGCACTTTATTTGAGTGTCAGTGTATTTAGCAAGAAAATACTTGAGGACGCTGCTTAAATGTCTCCTATACTGGAAAGAACAAGACCGCCAATGTTGGCGTGGTTTATTATAAACCGTTTGCAGGACAGAGGGAGTACCTTCATTTCTTAGTTGTTTTAAGACCCTGAGTAATTGTCCGGTCCGGAGATCGAACATGCAACCTTCCGCTCTACAACCAAACGCTCTAACGACTGAGCTAGTCCTGCCATAATGGCAACAGGCTATTTCCATGTAAATTCCAAAAGGGCCTCAAGTTGAAAAATGAGACTACGTACACTTTGCACTTCGTTCAGGAATGAACGCTTGGACAATCTCGGGTTAAGAAAAATCGATTCTCTTTCTTCATTTGATGAAAACGTAGAAACAATATAAGGTCTTTAATAAGACTCAAAACTAAAACTTTTTTAATATTCCTAATTTTTAGGGTCACGAGAGAACGAACTCGGGACTAACACGTCCCTCATCCGGGCTATTAAATATGCTACGATCGGTACAATCACAGTTCATTTGATGTCTTGCGTGTGGTATTCACTGGCATGTCCAAACATCGGAGCAGCGGACACCTCATGTGATCCTAACAGCTGGGCAATGAAACTTAACACAGGTGAATCATTCTATACTTTCGTTTTAAGAGTACCTTACTAGACCAATATAAAAAGAAAAAAAAAGAAAAGAAGTTTCTTCTTTTTTCTTGTTTTTGCATGCAAGTGAGATACCACTGATCGATACTTGGCGATTCATCTTGATACTTTTACACCGAAGTATAACCAGGGCCCAGTTGTTTGAAAGCCAATTAGCATTTTCTCGGATAATTTTCTCTATTCGTTTTAGAGCATCCAATAACCAAATTTAAAATTAAAAGAATTAAACAGCATTAATTTGCCTTTTAAGCTTTCATATCTAAATTCAAAATTCGCACTAATCCTGGGTTATCATGACCCAGTTAATTTTGAACAACCCGGAAAAGAGACTTTTATTAGCCTATATTTTATCCTCTTAACTAATGAAATTCATCTCCTATAAAAAATACTCTGATCGTGAACTCATGTTCATTTTTGGATGAAAAGGTTTATGGAAGCATTTAGCTTATCATAGAAAATTAACGCTTGTGTTAATTAAGGTATTAAAAGAAAACGTAACTTAAATTAGCATCGATGGATGGAAAAACAACGTTTTCTATTAATTGAAATTAACGCGACATAAAATGGGTAGAGACAACAATGTTCGAAGAACTTTCCCCCAAGGAAGGGCTTTAGCTAAGCGAAGGAGTTCAGCATCTTTTAAAGTTCTACGTGCAGTTCAAGTAATACCGGTCCATCACCCACTCATGAAATAACGCTTTTTACTAGGTCACAGAAATTAAAAACCCATTTAATTGCTTAATTTTGTTAATTAACGTAAGCAAAATCATGAAGCACTAATTTCCTAAAATAAGCTATCGAATTAATCATTTGCTTTCTGTACCATTTAAAAAAAAGAGTCGCATTGGATGATCATTTGAGGTCTCAAAACGCCAAAAATAAGCCTAAAATGTGGAAATAAACTTTACCCCTCCTAAAGTTTGGTTGTCAGTTCTTCTTTTCTGGGTAACTTTGGTAGAAAATGTCGCCATTTTAGGGTTCATATGGCACAGTTGGGGCTGCCTGTGCTTTCTCAAAGAATTTTCCCTTCGCACTTCGCACTGAGCCACAACTTCGCATTTTTTTCTTTTCACCTTTTTTCAAAAACAGGTATAGAGCTTGTTGGAGTTTGGAAGAAATACGTTTTATCACTGTACTGGGCAACGGCAACAGCAACATCCACCGGGTAAGACCACAGTCACTTGGTGCACATGAAACGTAATACAGTTTTTTATTTATCAGTAGAAATTATCAGTCACAATCATTATCTCAATAACATCATCATCTTCATTGCCTCTCCTCAAGAGAGGAGTTTGAAGGACTATTTTATCCTTTTATAGGCGTTCAGTTATTGACGACACCAGATACAAGTATATCACATGGTCGCTTACGGAAACCCATTCTCGAAAACCACTACAGCTAGCACTAGTTGCGACCACCTTCATGAAATTCCCAAGGTGGTAGCAGAGGTAGCCTGTGAATACAGTCGTCTCTCCTTTTCTCTTCGCCGCTAGGAACTTTTCGCAGGAGAGAAAACGAAGGGAAAAATGAAAAGAAAAGAAAAAGCGAAACGTCCCTCGCAGCGAGGAAAGACGGGTGTATTTTTAAGCTGCAAGGGAGGTTGCTTACAAGAGTATCATTGTGGGCCGAGGTAGCAAATACTAGACGAGAACACAAAAGCGAGCGGAAAAGTCTGGGCACAACTTTCTTTGCTCAATTTGCCGCTTTGCCACTGGTCAAGATGGTTTTGATTTCTGCGCGACCAATCCCCTGATTTATGCATAAGTGATGAGTTCAAACAATAGAACTGATAATAATAATAATAGTTCTAATAATAATAATAACGTTTAAAATTTTATCATTGTAAAGGTGAAGGTAGAGTTCCTTATGTTACGTCAGTAACTCGCAACAACGGTGCGCTTATTTTACTCCCTCTCTCCATCAGTGCTCAGTTTTAAGGTATATTTTATAGTCACTTTAAGCTACACGGAAAAAAAAATGAGAAGGCGAAACAAGGATTCTAGTGAGATCACACCTGGGAATCAAACTCGGAATCTCGCGCACAGAAGGCCGCGCATGCGCACTTACCCACTGTGCTCAGTTCCTTGTTTGTCTTAATAAAACCGTACTAATTATACTCCTTGTAATAAAACCACAATCAGAAAAGCAACTTTTAAATGCAGATATTTCGAAAACACTAACAAAACTTGGATTTAAAATATCCGTTTTTGTTTTATTATCAGCTATGGGGATCTACACGCCGTGACCGAAGAAGAAAAATGGTTTTCAGTGTGCGCTATGTTGGTCGGAATCGGACTGTTTTTTGGTTTTATCTTGGGTGGAATGGCTTCCATGCTGACTAACTTGGATTCACAACGAGCAAGATATATACACCATCTTAACGTCATCAAGGATCATATGGTAAGTACTGTGTCGTTTTTGATTAGTAAATATTGGCAAAGAAAATTGGGAAATTTTTGTCAAAGAGTCCGCGGAACCTGCAATTTATACTTGGAACCGTAATTTGTCCTTTCCTATGAGGACGTGGGGTGCTGGGGCTCGTTTCTCGAAAGTCTCGGTAACTTTTCAGGCTCGAAATCAAACATTCAGGTCAAAATCTAAAGAATAAGAGCGCAGGTTCCAGCTAACAGACCAGCGCAATTTGCTTTGTTGAACAAGATCGATCTTGAAAAAAAAAAATGCTGAACAGCACAGACATTCCGGGCCCCTTATATAATTATTTATTAAGACTTTCAAGAAATGAGTACCCTGGGTGCCAGAGACTTTTCTAGCACGGTTTCCGGTTTCTGTCAAGTCTTTATAGTGACCCTTCGGCCAACACCGAAAATTCCAGCCGCACGCGAGAAAAACCTCTGGTACCCAGGGTAAGAAATGAGTTACTGGGCGTTTTTCTTGCTGAAAGTCGCTTATTTCGTAGCTATGATAAAATTTAGTTGGAGAGGCAGGGCAAATTCGAAGGGGGTGCATATTTTAAGGGGGTGCATATTTAAAGTTATGATGGTCAACTAGAAGCTGAATTGAATTCAGGTGCTCCTGGAATTCATAAATGATAATGTGCAATGGCTATGAAGCTCTGAGATTAGCTTATCAGATTCCTTTATTGTTGTTTTCAGCTTGATTGGACTTGACCGTGTACAAAGTTGGATAGCATTCCTATCACGTTGCATTAATTTATTCACCCACAATTTGTGGACGAAAATTAAACGGATCGTGGACGATCCAAGGGAGCTCCCAACAAAGACTATGATGCACCATTGTCTCTAATGTTTACCTGCCTTAAATAATCAGTTTCCCTTTCCTCCTCATCGCTATGTTGAAATGGATCTGGTGAGAGAGGGTTCCCTTTGGGTATTTTACTCGTCTTTAATTTGTAAACCTTACCTGCAATAGGCTGATTTAGCAACAGGATAGGAACGCCAGTTGACGACGGGGAAAACGCGCGGAAAGGACTAAACACGACTTCCGGTGCTCAATTTGCCGCTCTGCCATTGGTCAAGCCAGTTGTTTGATTTGCGCGCACCGTCGTCAACTGACGTTCCTGTTCTGTTGCTAAGTCAGCCTAATCCCGCTCTTAACATCTCTTCCCAAGTAGCTGCCCATGTGTCTCCGTGGATGATACCTTACCGTCCTAAGCTCGTTCAATCCCTTTAGTTTATAAAGTTTCACTTTCATTCATCAGTTCCCTTCTTTTTCTACTGCAGAATGACATGAAGATCTCGTCTTCTATACGCTCCAGAGTGATGGCCTACTACGAATACCTGGTAAAGACAGCCTTCTAATTTTTAGGTAGCATGCCGGCATAATATAGCTGGCGGTTTTGATGGAAGGATGGAACAGGGATTTTTTTATCCTAATGCAACAAATCCACCTGCTGCACAAGCTCCATTCTAAGCAATCACTTTTTTTATTTAAAAATCAAGTTAAGTTAGCTTTTTAGGATTTCCTGCTTAGAATAAGGTATCCAAAATGATTTAACTGAGTGTACGTATTTACACATTAGAGAGATTTAGCGTGACGTTTATTGCAAACTGTAAACGTCAGATTCAAGTTCAGAATTTCTCAAAATAGAAAACGTGCAGCTAAAACCAGTCCAAAACGATTGTTATGGACAAAACTAACGCGAAGTAACTAATTTTGGGGTAGTCTTGATCAATAAAGCACAAGTTAAGGGGAAACATGGTCACGTGATACAAAACGTGACCTAAAATCTCTGTCAAAAGAGGCATATAAATGGGTGTCTTACAAAGGCAATTGTGCTCTGATAGTGTTTGGTCGCCCGAGATAGCTGGATAAAACAATCGCGGTGTAAACTACAACTTGGGAATGATAAGTAGCAAGTAAGTAGGGTGAGATGGGGAGTTTAAGAGCTTAAGCAACGACTACGGCGACGGCAACGACAACGGCAAAAATTATAAAAGTAGTAGGTTTAGATTTGCAAAAACACAACTCAGCACGTGTTTTAAGCTTTTTTGTACATTTCTTTGCCGTTGTTGCACGACTACGACAGGAAACGTCCTAATATCACGTTTATGAATGACGTGAACACGGGGAAAAGACTAGATTTTTTCTTTTTCAGAACTTAGATACAATATATATAATTCAAATCCAGAAAAATTCGCCCAAAATTGAACAAGATGGAAAGCGAAGAAGTTCGAAACAGCCCGAATTCACTTTTTTGTGACGTATTTGTTGCTTTCGCTGTCGTAGATTCTGAAGTTCCCAGTTGGCAAAGGCTACGACAACGAGAACGTCAAAAAACACCGGGTTTGATTTTTAGTTAGCAAAACAACGACTCTGCTCGTTTATCACACTGTTACGACATGTCATTTTCTTATAACTTCACGCTTCATAGAAAATGTAAACGCAAGACGGTTTAAATTGCGCGAGCTGTGTTGTGTTAATTGCATGACTGCATCCATTCTTTTTAAACGTTTTTCTAGTTAAACTTGCTGACATTGTGATACATTTTACTTTTCAGTGGACTCATAATAGAGGCGTAAGTGGAGTCGGCATGTTCGATGATTTACCGCTAACGTTTCAGGCTGAATTGTCCCTTATGATCAACAAGAAAGTTTTGGAAAAGGTATTTAATAAACTTTTATAAACTCTTTTTATCCATTGGCTGATAAAACAAATAACGAACACTTACCGAAACCATGCATTTTTCAAGGTCATATACGAAAATCACTCTAATTGAATATCTGTATATTTGATCATTTGCAGGCGCCTTTGTTCAAGGGCCTTAACCCTGGCTTCAAGCGCATGCTCTCTTTGGTTATCCGTCCAGTTTTCTACATGCCCAATCAGATTATAGCCAGCAAGGGAGACATAGGACATCACATGTTTTATATTCATCGAGGGCGCGCAGAGGTATGTTGATCTTACAGTTATCTTTTGGGCCAAATACTTACAAATTTGGCTGGAATTTGGGAGTTATTATTTAGAGACATCTTTTCTGGCGATATACATGTATCACACGAGAGCATGAATTGAACAAATATCTGTACCTGACAAAAATAAATTAAAATTACTACAAAGGAGGATCGACCTGTTATTGAAAGGTAAATGTTACATCGGGTAGATTCAGCAAAGGAAACCGAAATCACAGTGATGCCGATGGTGCTTGCAGAGTTTAGAAACCATATCTAACAACCTGAAGTTTTGTCTGGTTCCTTTCGCGCTATTTTGCTTTCTCGTTTGACGTTGCTTTGTCTTAAAAGAAATCTGCTTTGCGTGTACTTTTTGCGACCCTTTTCCCGCCTGACCACCTGACTAGCAGGAGCCGGAAACAGGCTTTGAAAAAGTCTAAATGACATTTCATGCTTATGTTTTTCGTTGGATATGTTCTTACATTTATTTTATAGGCTATTAACCTAGTGCGTTTTACATTTTTTTCCAAAGATTCTTTGCGAAGACGATGATGAAGTCTTGGTAACTTTGAAAGAGGGAAAGTTATTCGGCGAAGTAAGTAAATAAGTCCATAACTCGACAAAGGCAATTTTTAGAATCATTTGTACTTCTCTCGGGAAAAGAAAGTGGGGATATCTTATGGGCGGAACGTGAAAGACTTGTCCAATATTTTTCAATTTGGCCATTTAGAATCAGTTCCCCTTTTAAATAGTAGAAAGCAGAGGAAAAGTGATTCATCAAAAGTACGAAAACAAGCTAACTAAAGACATGAAGTAAAACTTCTTAGGGCGATTGAGTCTGTTGTAAAAAAAACAATCCGCTTCACCGGCCCTCGAAGAGCTACTTATCGAGAAGACTCCCTAAACAAAAACTTTTATCATCTGACTAACTCTGCCCCAAAGATGTTAAGCGAATCCTGCGTCCTGATAGACCACTCGAGGCGACTGGAAATGCCACAAAAAAAACTCTTTTTTAACCTTATTATAGCTTGAAATAGTGGGTCTTGGGCGCCTATGTGCTTTTATGGAGGAAACAAAGAACTTTGCCAATACCAGCCATCTTGGTCATCCTAGTCCTAGCATATATGTATTTGGCTTGCTCATACTTATTTCTCAGTTTTTCATGATCGTACTCTCTTATATTAGGTAAGCATGGTATACAATCTCCCAAGGTCAGCTTCTGTACGCGCAGCCACTCCATGTGTTATCTTTTTACTGGATCGCGCGGATCTCAACAAGGTTCTTAAACATTATCCTGAAGGTTAGTGAGTGTTTCCATATTGAGCAAAACAAACACAGAATTGCAACAAATTTGAGCTCTTTTGTGATAACAATGAATTTATTTCCAACTTACTGTCAAGAGAAGTGCAGAGAATATTGAACTGGACAGTGGGCGACACCTCTCACAATGTCCACAGTACATACCATCAAGACCCGTCTTACCCCAGTCGTGTCTTAAGTAAGACGCGAACTTCTCGTACAAATGGCGCATTTGGTCGGAGATAAGATTAAACCTACCTAAGACGTGTGTTATAAAACAGCGGTTTCCTTTTAAAACTGTTCTTAATTAAAGCTCGTCTTAGCTAAGACAGAGAAAACCTCGTACATACTCTTATGTTAGACGCGAACGCATAGCACGCTTGCGTTATTTCAATACGCGTCATATATTGGAATGCCGTTGCTACAGGTAACATTCGCACGAAAACGCGTCTTATTTTAAAGTTACTGAGCATAGACCTTGATAATGATGGGTAACACAGTAAACCTAGAACCTCTGTTGCTTACGGGAAAGAGATTCTAAGCTCTTTAGGAAGCAAACGCGGATTGGAGTCAGCCCATTTACTTTGCGGGGTGTTTTAATGACTCCCGTACAGGTAATCTAAAATATTGGCTTGGAGAATCACTCTCGAGGCATTTCCTAGTGTCCGATAACGTTTTCAGCCAGTATGGCAAGGAGCATTAGATGGCTGGTTGCAGACGATGGCCAGTCATGTGACGCGTTTTGCATTTTTCCGAGAAGCTCCTAAAAATTTGTAGCCTACTAGTTAATTTGAATTTTTCTATATTGGAACCAGCTTGAAAATAAGCTCCAGACCAGTAAGCGTTGTTTATTGGTGTTTATTTGGATTAATCGAGTAGTTTTTCTTTAAGTTTAATATTCAGTGTAGAAATATCTCTTAACTTTCAGTGGCTGAACAGCTGTATTTAGCAGTTGAACATCGATGTGACATCAACAACTTGCAAGTGGGAAGTGACCAAAATGTTTACCTGGATATGGAAAATGAGCAAGCAGAGGAATGGTTAAGGCAGAATGTGGTTAGTATGTTTTTATGTTAGTAGTATACTTAACTAGCCATTGTTCCACGGATCACTGATTAAGAATTTGGGAAGAAGGACGGCTTGTCCGTCTCAAATATCGCGACACCCTAAGTTTCTTGTCTCTTTGCTGTTTTGTTATTTATGTCTATAAGAATTGGACTCATTGATCTGTGTATGAACAATGAGGTGGATCTAGAGCATTGGCCAGGAAAGATATCGGGAAAGGGGTTGGGTGGGTGGGCACCTCAAAAATACCTACAAACTATTTCCCGTGACTAACAGGCCCCCCCTCCCCCCCAAATACCCCAATCCCTCACACCATTTCTCTGGGAAAACACGCTTCGAACCCTGGTTCTCACGGGCTTTGAAAAGTCCTTAAAAATTGGAAAATTGTGAGATATCCTTGAAAAGTCCTTGCATTTTCCACAGTCGCAAATATATAATTTTGTTGCAATTCAGTGCTTTTTTCACATGCAGCGCTTAATCAACTCCCGTGGAGCAGTTTTGACCAGTTTGAATAGCGTGTAGATAAATTTAGTGACAACGGATCTCTTGACTATGAAATGTACCTAAAAGAACTTGTTGTTCTTTCATTATCCTTTCCCCATTTTAGCGTAAATATTTTGACCGTTAATTCTCATTTATAAGTCACGTGACGAAAATTTGAGCTTCTAAAATGTCTCATATTGCTAAGGTCATTTAGATACATTTGAAGTCCAATTTTGAAGTCCAATTTTCAGGATCATTGACAGTGGCGGGGCCAGACCTACAGATAAAGGGGAAGGGGGGGGGGGGGGGGCGGGGGTGAAATAGATAGTCATTATTCAAGTGGCCTAAGTCGTCAATTATCATTTGTTGTTACTTGAAGTAATAGCTTCATTGTGAAGAAACATGGGATCTTTTTCATACATCCTTGCTCATGTTATCACTTCATGAATCTTGTAATATCCTACTAAATAAAATGGATTCACTGTAAACAAAGCGTGTAGATGAGACGTCAAGGTTACGGAGTATCTTCATTCAGACAACTCTTCCCTCAAGCTTCTTTTCTTTAACAAAAACCCGCGAATCGTTTTGTCATTTGTTGTAACCTATGGCTTTGTCCAAATTTTTTGCAGGGCTATAAGGAACAGGCGGAACCAAGGAGGTATCTAGAAAATCTGTTTATCGTTATATACTGAAGGAGTCGACTTCTCTATACTCAGACCGTAACTAATTGCATTTTATAATATATTTGTATGCGATTGAGAATGGCAACTGAAAAGGTTATAAAAAGACTGTTGTTTCGTGTGTATCGTACGTGTAGCCCTACCCTTCCCCGCCCCCAAAGAAGCTAGGATAAAGTGGCCGAGGGCGAGGCTACTCGTAGGCTATTTCTTGTAGTGTAATGAGTATTCTTGCCTTGAGTGAAAGCGAGGCTGGAAATACCCTAGTTTTGATAGAAACCTCGCTGTCTTTAAAATGTTGACATGTTCCTATGTATATGAATAGCGAAGCAAGTCTCCGTCAGCCTCGCTTCAACTCGAAGGCTAGGTTACTTAGCATATAACTGTAAATTCGTCTGTTATATAAAAGGTTTATCTCTGATTACTACATTTTTTCAATTTTAGCCTCTTGTGGAAGTTGAGTCATTACGTCATAAAGCCCGAATCGTTGTTCGCTCTAATGTGGGAACGAATAGTTCTCGTGGTACTCATAACTATCTGCTTTGTGTATACGTTTGTGGCCTCGTTTTCGATCAGCCTTCACGCCATTGGCTACGGTGAGACTATCGGCTCGCAAGTACTACTAGTCATCACTTACTTGCTGGATTTTGTTCTTCTGGCCGACTACCTTTTGAGGTTTAACATTGCTTCTGAAACAACAACAGGTAATTAGGCGAATTTGTCATGTGAATTCAGGTAACCTTCCTGTTAACACAAGCTGAGACAAGCTAAGTTTTATATCGGAATTCAAGTAGGAGCTTTCTCTGAGCAATTTATTTCCACCATAACAAAACTATGGCCCCGTTCACACGTATCTATTCTTGTTTGAAAGCGGGCTATTTTTTGCCTCCGGTTTGACCTACCGTCCACTTGTGTCCGGTGAACGCGGTCACCCAAAACGCATCCTTTCAAAAACGCTCTCCAGAGTAGAAACGTTTGACAACGCCGGCTTCTCGTTTACACGTGGGCCGACGAAAATGGAGCTTTTTTTTAACACGATGATGACATACATTATATACTTCTAGCATGACTCATGCTCCGAAAGGCATGCTATCGTATTTCCATCGTTTAAACGTTTTACGAGTAGGCGGGAGAAAACGATTCGAATACGCTACGTCTGGATGCGTATTTTATTGTTTTTCTTTTTTGTAGAAAGGACCTAAAACACATCGCATATCCTGATCTTTGTTGTCTTGTTCATACACAACAAATATTCCTGAAATTTTTCTGACGTTCGCAGTTTTGGTGGTTGGGAGCTTTAGCAACGACGGCTGCGACGACAGCGAAGACGTCACTATTAAAAAGTCATCGCGTTTTTTGAAAGTTTGTCGCGATTATTTTAAATTGCTTGCATGAAATGTCAAATGTAGGTACATTTTTGCCAGGAATTCGTTGGGTGCCGAACTTAAGTTTATGTGCGTTTATGTCCTCCATAAAACGTCCTGTGAAACAATTATGTGGTGACTGAAAAGAAATGTACAAAAAGTGTGTGCCAGTTGCACATGCGCGCTGAGTTGCTGTTTTGCTTAATAAACCTATTGCTTTTTCGACATCCTCGTTCACGTGGCCGTCGTCGTCACTGAAATTCCTTGTAATATCGGACAAAGCTGATACGACAATGAAAGTAGGGTATCTATAAATAAGACGTAGGTTAATTATATCAGGCAAAAAAATCAACATCAGATCTGGACGAGGATAGCAACACTGGTCGTTGGATATTTATAACAGACGAATGATATCCGCAATCCTCGGTAGCAGGCGCAAAAAGGGAAATGGAAAGGAGTAGAAAAAAGGCAAAAGGAAAACCCCTCTTCCCAAATCCCTTCCCCTTCCCTCTTCTCCCCCTCCCTCCCATTTCGACATAGCCTGCGTAGCAAGCGTTCCCAGTCGAGTTTTAGCGCCAAAGTTAGAGCGGGAGCAACAAAAAAAAAAAATAAATAAAAGGGGGGGGGGGGGGGAGGGAGGGGAGAAGAGGAAACGCTGTTTCCTTCGCTCCCTTCCCCCTCAACCCTCATTCCATTTTTTTTGCTCTAGTCCCAACTTTCTCGACGAACTCGCGCGGAAACGCGTGCTATGCAGGCTAATTTCGACACCCCGACGCCTGGCACGCATGCTAGTTATCCGCTGACCCTCTAATAATAATTCTATGTGCCATTCCTCTATTTCATTCTTACTAAATTATATCAGGAAAATTAATACTCGGTCTACAAAATGTGAACGATGATTTATTAAATCCTTATTTTCGTTATTTCCATTTGCTTTAGAACTCAAGGAAATACGAAAGTCTTACAAATGGAGCCTGTTTTTCTGGATTGACCTGTTGGCTATCCTGCCGATTGAGGTCTTCGCCCCTTCTGGGACTGATTTTCACAATAGATGGCATTATTTCGCTTTCCTGCGCCTGAATCGACTTATAAAAGCCATCAGGGTAAGATAGCCCGGCTGGGACACCCTCTCGCCTTCACTACTCTAGCTACTGATTTTCATTTGCAAGTTGACGCCGTTATGATGAGCAATGATGAGTCGTTCTACCTACTGAACCTTAGCACAATTCCTATTTAGAAATTCCAAAACAATTTCAACGCAGAATTCTGAATAACTTTCTAGTTGAGGACTTCTGCTCCAATGAATGTGTTTTTTTTGGCACAGTTATTATATCAATAAAAGCTGATACTACATAGAAATTTCGGTACAAGATATCAGCAAAATTCTCCCCTATACGCCTATATTCTCCCCTGTTCTTTGATAGGTAGGGTACAAAACGTTTTTTTGGCAAAACAAAAATAAAAAATAAAAAAATACCGCCAGCTAAATCTGATTATTTTATTTTATTGTCAAATCATAGCTATAATTATTTTCAACTTTTCGTAACCATCATGTTGAAACCGAAAAAGCTATGACAAAAGTTCGCCAAAGTTCAATGCGCTTTTTTGAAGGAAATAAGGTGTAAGCGAATCTTTTATTTATGAAATAATTCGATGGAAAATATCAATAAATTTTGTAGTAATTATTATCCGACAAATAATTCCTTTCTAACAGCAGTAATTCTCCTTGTTTTCTCATAATGAATTATCAATGACTTTCCAAGAAGTATCCCCAAAGAAACAAATTTCACGTGGTCTTTTCCAGATCCCTCGTTTCTTCACCAACTTAGAGAACAGCCTGAGTTATAGCATCGGTAAAGTGCGAGCCTTAAAGTTTACAATTTATATCATCTTGATCACTCACATTAGTGGCTGTGTGTGGTTTCTGGACGCCTGCTATGGAAAAGAGTAAGTTGGCAACTTAGCTGCTTTAAGCCAGCGAAGCTGGTGATTTGTTTGGCGAGAGGGCAAATGAGCGGCGAAGCTGTGAAAACGTCGGCGAACTGTCGGCGACCTCTTCGAGAAAGAAATTCTCCTTGTTCCCGCCCCATTCTCCTTGCGGCTATGCCGCTCACTTAAGGTCTCGGTAAATGAAAATTTTAGTACATTGCTCGATTTTGTTTTTTTGGGATTTTTGGCATGAGTGGGTCCTAAATTTTATTTTGGAAGAAAAAGAAAATCAGAAAGTGCTTTTTAACCCTTCTAAAATGAGCCTTTTCTGAGCTAACCAGCTAAGCGTGGACCTCGCGCTAAATCTTTAGAGCTGATTTTCTCTCACTCTATTTTAGACGCAAAAATCAAAATTCTCCGACCTCCAGTCGGGACAGGTTTTAAGCTATCGCTTTGAAACTTTCAGATATGATGGATAATGATATAGACTCAAAAAGGGTGCGAGGAATTTTCCGATTTCCCTTTGTAACTCATTTTATGCCAGTTTCTTTGCGTAAATCGCGCTCGAGATTCGACTTTTTAGTTTGAAATGCAATAATTCCGCTAATACGAGACATATGCAAATTTCCTCACACCCATTTTTAGGTCTTTTATCTGTCAATCAGATGCAATAAAAAGGAAGTGAATATTTAACAACGCGAAAGGGCTGGAGCTTCAGCAGTAAACTCGATACCTCTGAGTTCGAGAGCAAAAAACTTAAGCGCCTTTTGAAATTCGATGAAATAAAATCTTTCATAAGGTAATTTAGTCTTTTAGCTTTAATTTGATATATAACTTGCCTTTGTAGCGAAAATACTCGCGCGACTAGAATTTTTTTCTGTGGGCACCTCGTTTTCCTTTACCGAGACCTTAAGCGCTCGACAAACAAAACCTTCAGCTACGTAGACTACTCTTTAAACCCCACCCTATCCTGATGAGTGGCTATGAGTACCAATTTAATAGGCCATGAAACCGCCCTACTGCAGATTCAGCATTGATAGAGGTGAGAAGTTCATATCTTAGTCATCGAGTCCCATTAAATAGCTTTATTCCTTGTCCCGGTTCTTCCAAAGGTAAATAGTGCTATCCACCGGGTAAATCACTGTCCAGTGGATACTAGGAAAACCAGTTGCGTTATCCACTGGACAGAAACTTGTCCGGTTGATGGCGCTTTCCAGCTTTTAAAAAACTGGGGCCTGTGCCACGCTGCCCTGCAATTCAAAGATACGTTGTACTCCCCCCAAATTTTTAGAGACCCAATTGCACTGCATACTTGTCGTTTGCATGTGTTTTCAATAAGCCGACTACACAGCTGGGATTACATCTGCTCATTTCCCTCAGGGAGTAAATACTCAACTTATTTTATTTTAATCCTAGATGCCATGATGGAAGCTGGGCGCAACACATTGGGCGAAGCGGAACCAAAGCAGGTCTTACTGACTACATCGCCAGTCTTTACTGGGCGGCGGCTACAATGTCCTCGACAGGTTACGGAGACATCCATGCCTACAATACAGAAAGCCAACTGATAGCCACAGTGGTCATGCTCGTTGGTTTATTACTGTATGGCTATTGTCTCAGTAGTATCGCCGCCACACTCGCCAACTCGGCAGCTCCTAAGTAAGTTTAAAAAGCGTTTAGAGAGAAAATAGAGATGCTTAGTCGTTCAGAGTATTTTAGGCAATGGTTAAACTGCCGGAGTTACACATAAATGTACCAAAGTTTTAGATTTCTATAACGAAAAAAAATGTTCATTAATTGCGTCAGACGCGATATAAGTTAACAAGAACCTTAAGATCCGACAACGGCGACGCCAGGGAAAACGTAACCGCAAAGAACGGTTTTCTTTCTCATCTTGAACTTTGACTTGGCCAGTAGGTGACATAATGCCATTAAAATCCCATGGACGCGAATTTACTTTATAATAATAATAGTAATAATGTTTCTTTATTGTTAATTAGATAAAAATTGATAATTACAGGATAATTATTTTACAGAAGCGCGCACTAAGAATAGTCAAGCAAATCTAGGTATGATCCCCAAACTGACCCGATCTTCAAGGAGCAAAAGCTCTTGAAATGTCAAGACATCCACTTTTTCCAATTAGGCCTTTGTACGATTTCATTTAAGAATTCTACACTCGCTCCTTCAAAATTCAATAACGTTTTTTCAAAGAACAACCAAATACATAATTATAATACTAGGAGTGCTCAATCTTTTCGTTTACTGCTAAGCAGTACCAATGCGAGGCGGTTTCCGTTTACTTTCAAGGTCCAAAGTTTTAGAACTCTCTGAATGCTAAGATAACCGGTCTTCAGTCCTTCTTCCTTCTTATACAAGTCTAGTTCCTCAGACCTTAAAAAGATGGAACTTCATTAGAACTTGATGCTCAATTGTTTCTGGCATTGAATGCAACCAGTGTGCATTGCGGTCGTGCACTTGACCGAAATCATTTGCTGTAATGCAGAAATTACAAACGTTCTGATTGAGTTTGAAAATCGTATTGTATCTTCACAACCTAAGGAAATAGCAGGCTGTGATACCCTTTTTAAAAGAAACATAGATACAATCCTGTTATCAAAAACCGAAATCACGTTCGCGATTTCTTTATTACAGCAAATGATTTCGGTAAATGCACGACCGCAATGCACACTTGTTGAAGGTGCCCCTTTAAGACTTGCAGTCTCCCTTCATTTTTAGGGTAGAATTTTTTGCAAAGATGGCAGCTGTGCAGCAGTTTATGACAGAGCAAAACCTCAGCAGATCATTGATGGTGCGAACTCAGAGCTACTTGTCAATGCTATGGAGAGTGCACAGGTACACCAACAATTGAACGTACAATCCTTTAATCATAAATAAAAATTGGTTATGTACAATCAAACCTTTATTCAGCGGCTACCCTCTATTGAACGGTCACTCACCAAAGTGTCGGAAAAAGTTTTCCTTAATTACTGTAAAATTGTCCTGCATTAAGCGATCCGTCGCGGCCACCTTTTCCGAGGTCCCAACGAGTTATGTTTAATTGTCTTCACCCCTTTTACAACTGCAACGGTGACTTTGACATGATGTGCCAACTAGTGCAAGGATACGCTGTGTATGCCCTTATTCTTTTTGCGTTTGGTACAAGTAGAGGTAAAAACAGTTTGTGGCCAATTCGTCGTAGGATAGATCCTTCACCACCTTCATTTTTTTCAAAGAAAACCGTAAGTTACTGAACATGCTGTAGTGCGTTTGCTTGTCGCTCTTTTGGGCACTTGCTACGCAGTCCCGCAACTCAGGATTCCGTTTAAAAACTAACAAGGAATGTTGTTTAGGGGTGAAGCCATTCCTGGAGGAAAGCGTCTCATTGAGGATATGCCACTAACACTTCAACAGGACGTCACCTATGAAGAATCGAAGAATGTTCTAGAAAGGGTAATCCGCCTTTACAACTCATTCATTCACTGCTAGTTACGGGAAGCTTAGGCCCTTTCCTTGGGCGCTATAATTTTTCGGCCACTTTCTCTTTCCGGCATTAAGGAGTTCCCTGGCAGAGCCATTAGGCTGATTTAGCAACAGAACGGGAACGTTAGTTGACGACGGCTCGCGCAAATCAAACAACTGGCTTGTCCAATGGCTGAGTGGCAAAATTGGCACCGGAAGTACAGTTTAGTGCTTTTCGCGCCCTTTGCCGTCGTCATATGACGTTCCCGTTCCCGCACCGTCCCTAAAAGCCTTTCTAGGAGGCAGTGCGTAAATTACCTTAAAAAGCGTAGAATTACGTACAGGGAAACACGACTCAATACTGCAGTTGAGTTTATGATTTGTTGGAAATCGTTTTTAGGTTCCCATCTTTATGGAGACAGATGCCGGTTTCCTGCGACAGTTGTCCCTGAAGACCACATCGTACCTCTTCTCTCCAGGTGAGTAACGTGAGCATTGTGTTGTAATGTATTTTGTGGTCAATTTAGGTTTCTCAAAAACTGCCCACAGTACCCCCCCCCCCCCCAACCCAAGCCAACATTATCACTTTCTTCTCACTTGGGCCAAAATGTTGGCTTAGGGGAGGGGTGGGTAGGCAGTTTCCCAGAAACCCAAATTGCGTATTCTGCAGGTAGTGTTCAGCGGTTTATTTCATCATGTTTAAACTACATGTTTTAATCAGATTAGCCCCTACGACTAAGACTAAGGAAGAATCTAGCTAACGGAGGTCTCATGCATGAGACATAAAATTATTCGGGTCCGTAGCGTCCAAAAGGTTAAGACACAAACGTTATAGAATGAGGCATAGTAGAGATAAAGAGTGCCCACACAGTTAACGATATGATTATAGCGGTTTCTGTAACATCAGGCAGCCTACACCGCTTTTTTGCGATTGACGTTTGGGGAACGCAACCTAATCTCGTCCTAAATCTTTTTTTATGGATGTCATACCAAATGGCCCGTGCAAAAAATTTTTGCGGGGCAGCCTCGATCTTGTGCTGAAATTGCCTTGGAATGTGGCTGCAGGAGTCGCCGAAAACACTCTGATTCTTTGCAGGGGCATCATCGAGTCTGCTTGTTTTTGCCAAGAAAAAAGTTGTTTTAAAAACACTTTTTTTGATTTAAGATGACTACATTGTTTACGCTGGGGACATGGGTCGAGAGATGTATTGTGTCAGAAGAGGATTGGTAGAGGTTATAGGAGACGACGACATAACTGTGGTCGCAACTCTGGGACCCGGGGCGTACTTTGGAGAGGTATGAAAATCATTCGTCAAACTCACAAACGTTTCGATCCGGACATCGAGAATGAGATACACGCCTAACTTGCAGCAACAGCAACAGCAGCAACAGTTTTCATATTTTTCTTTATTCTTTTGACATTTCTTGAATCAAATTTTGTGGACACTTTGATCAGGTCTTGTTTTATCATTGAAGTCAGCTTAAGGTGGCTGAACACAGTTTGTTGTTAGGTTGAAAATAGTTACCAAACATTGGGGTGTTTTACTCAAGACCCGTTACCGGTATATAGACAATGACGAAATATATTTACAAGACATAACGTTTTTCAGATTTCGATCGTTTCCATGGCAACATGGATAATTTAAGACACCACTAAAATTTTGAATGAAGTAAAGGTACGATGTTGTCACTATGTCATTAAAAGTAATGACATACTGTAGTCATTAGACCTTTTATGAATTTTCACACAGCTTACCAATAGTAATCCTCATTTCTTTAAACTTTAAATCTAGATTGGCCTTATTTTTGGCGAAAACCGCTTGGCAACAGTGAAGGCAAGGACATTCTGCGAAATTCTTATGTTGACCAAGCAAGACCTAGACGATGTGCTGGCAAATTTCCCGATTGTGGCAAGGTTTGATTAATGTGATAATAAAAAATAACTCAGCTGTATTTAGGTACATTGTAGCTATACCCCGTGTAGGAATTCCATTTTCAATCGTCCGCTGCTTCGATTCCTACAAGGGTCAGAGGACTTTGATTTCCCTTTGTGGGCACATTTCTATACCTTGGCTAGCATTTGATGCAAGCTCTTAGAATACTATGGCATTTGAACTTGTCTTACGTTGAGGTCATTTCTCTGAAACAGAACCTGAAATGAGATTTTTGCCAGACTTTACGGATTGATTGTTTATGTTTAAGCCATTTTCAGTTTGCCCAACTCTTTTAAGTGAACGCCATTTTTCATGAACAGTTTGAATTAAAGCATAGTCTGGAAAAGCAATTGCTTTCTTAAATTAAGCCCTTAAGAAGAAAATCTGGAGGTCCAATGATTTCTTAAACCGTAGCCTAAGTTAGACTTCGTTTAAATAACCGACCCTTTACCTCTCCAACTCTGTTTTGTTGGTTTGCTTGTTTGTTTTTCATTTTTAGGCAAATCTATGACGCAGGAATTAACAACGAGCATCTAAGGGATGTGCGAAAAGCTGCCTTAGAGTCTACCAAAGCCGCTGTTAGACGCCTCTCCGTGAAATGCGCCCAAAAGTCAAAGTCCTCAAGATTTTCACAGAAATCGAAGACTTCGCAGAAATCCCAATCCTTCCAAGAATCCAAGAAAAGCAAAAAGAAGGGTGGACGCGTGAGTCCAGAAATGGGGTAATTTTACTCAATTCTCTTTGACATTGGCTTCCATTTTTAGAGACCAGAATCATCATATAATTAAAGAGTTAAGTTTTCACATCCTTTGATTTGCGTTTATTTACTTCTTGCTAGTCCATCAAGATAAAATCTCTTCTTTACGTTTGCTCTGTTAGGACCGTGCCGGCAGGCTTGATGTCAGTCGTGCAGGACTTAAAAGAAGACATAAACAAACCTCATCGCGAACTGCATCCAATCGCTAGAGTGTTTTCTTTCCTCTTAATGAGGTGAGAACTAAGAATTCGTAACTGATTCTTGTCGGAGTGGTATAAGCAGTAGCGACCTTTATATTTGACTTAATCGGGTATGAGTACGAGGGCGATTTAGGAAAGTTTGAGCCAGTTATTTCTCCCACAAACTCTCACTGCGCGCGACGATTCGAAGATGGCACGCACAGATCTAAAAACTGAATTGACAAATGCAGATTAACAAATTTATTGCCTGAAGCCGCGTTCAGACCGTTGCGCGTACTTTCGTTGTTTTCTTTCTGAAACTGCGCATTATGTGAAGCATCCATCAGAATCTTACACAATTTCACGCGCGAAGCGTGACAACCAGGGTACTGACATACAGTGAAACCTGCTCCCCGTTTATGCGACAACCTAGTTTTTCACGACCATATTCTTTCGACCTAAACGTAAAAATCGCCCTGAGCATTTTAAGCAGCCTGGTCGCGGATGTTCAAACGTTAGATAGCGCTAACCGCTGGATAATTCACTATCCAGTGGATTACTTTTAGGGGAAGCCAACAGCGCTATCCGCTGGACAGGGATTTATCCACTGGATAGCTTTTTACCCAACATTTGAACAACTGGGCCCTGATCTATATATTATGAAGAAACCATTAGTACTTTTGAACAACTGGGCCCTGATCTATATATTATGAAGAAACCATTAGTACTTTTGAACGACTGGGCCCTGATCTATATATTATGAAGAAACCATTAGTACTTTTGAACGACTGGGCCCTGATCTATATATTATGAAGAAACCATTAGTACTTTTGAACAACTGGGCCCTGATCTATATATTATGAAGAAACCATTAGTACTAGTTCAATTCGGTCGGAATGCCAGTACTTTGAATTTTCTTAGTGACCTTTGTGTATTTCCTATGTAATAAATACAAGTATATCTACTCCTCTCGTTTCAATATATAAGAAGTATTCTTGAGGTAGTTTATAAATTTACAATATTTCTCTTGCAATGTACAGGCGCGTCATCTTGCCTGACGGTTTGTACTTCAGGGTGTGGCAGGGAGTGATCCTTGCGATAGCTGGAATCCTTCCTTTTACGTTGACCTTACAGGCGGCTTTCTTGCACACCAGCACAGCCCTATGGATCATGAATTACTGTTTTGACTTCATCTGTTTGGTAGACATGTAAGTAGTAGATCGCTGCTTTCTATTCTTTTACAAAGGCTTATAAATGACTGTTGTTTAGGAAGACAAAGCAAGAGATTCAATAATGTATACTGCCGCTTATAAGAAAGTGATTTCCCATTTATCAAATAAACTCCGCGCAAAAATGTGACCGTTCCTACGGCTGGAAAGATCACCGTTTAAAATATCGTCGTTGTTATGGCTGAATGTTTAATGGCGCCTTTCGCAGCAGAAATAAAAAAAAATGTACTAAAGTGAATTAGTTTGGTATTTCATTGCTGTTTACATAATAAATAAGACATGACATGCCCACTTGTAATGTAGAATTTGTAATATTCTCTATAAATTATTTTCTCTTCGTGAATTGCTAATGAGTTTGTTGAGAACACAACATCAGACTGGCCTCAAATTCTGTCAAGAATCCGCTACGCGTAGGATATTAGCGCTGTAATATGTCACATATATCTAGTAGAATCATTTTTTAATCCCTATATTCATTGTTAATCAGTCTTTACGTTTGAAGATGTAAAGCTATCTACGGTAGATATGCATCAAACAATCTCATTTATAGCTATTTATCCATCCATCCATCCATTTACTCATTCGTTCATCTATCAATGCATCCATCCACCCATTTTTTCATCCATATATTCATCAATTTAATCTAGCCATTCATTCATTCATTCGTTCGTTCGTTCGTTCGTTCGTTCGTTCGCTCGTTCATTCATTCATATGTTCATTAAATAAGGCTCAATTAAATAAAGAGGAAAAATGATAAATGACGACTGAGACCTTTAACACCCTTTTTTTGGTTGATATAACAACACACTTATCTTGTCTTTTTGCTTTGATTTTAGGTACATCAAGTTTCATTTGGCTTTTTATAATGAGAACAACGTACTTGTAACCCATCCATTGTACACTGCTCGAAATTATCTCAGGTAACGAATCAACTCTAATTCATTTGACTCTACTTGCAATGAAATACTGTGTAAGCATTAGGAGTACATATCCACTGACCGTCCAAAAATAATTGATTATTTTAAGTGCTGCACGTCGAATGTGTCGTTGTATGAACCATTATTCCCAGGCGAATAACATGTGAAAATAAAATGCTTAAGTTAAACTGTGGAATTGTGGTACAAGAAGTTTCCCAGTGGCAATACAATATCGCATGTACAATGTGTAATAAAAGAAACTTTGAAATTACAGAATTGATTCCTCTTTTGCTAACATTTTTCTTGCAGAACGAACTTTTCTTTGGATCTGCTTTTTTCCTTCCCTACTGACATCATCGTGTTGGCCATCTGGCCTGACAATCTTGGTAATATACAGTTTTACGTCACTTAGCACATGAAAACTTCTAATAGAGATTGGGACAGGTTTCTCGTATCTCTCGACTATCTCACCAGCCTCAGTACCAATGATACCATATCATTTCTGAAATGCTTCTCGGTGAACCACCATATCAAGGATAAGGAAATGACTGCGAAACCGTGGACGAAGACCCTGCTGGTTGTAAAATTTGGATCTAAAGAAAAGAGATCTAATCAGCTAAAATATTGAGAACAAAAAAACGAGAAGTTTAACGACTACTGCAAAGCTGACAACAACATGTATCGATTTTTTAAACAATATTTCGACTGGCCATACCAGCCTTCTAATTCGCCTTTGTCACGCGGTAGCCATTTTGTCTCAGGAAATTTAAAAAGCTTTGTTTATGCACCCTTGCCTCGTAGACAGAACGAGGCTAGGGGTGCATAATCAAAGCTTTTTAAATCTCCTGAGACATAATGGCCACCGCGTGACAAAGGCAAATTCCTTTTGAAATTAGTAACTGGTATGGCTAGCCGAAATATAGTTTAAAAAATTAATACACGTTATTATCAGCTTCGCAGTAGTCTTTGGACTTCTTGATTTTTTGTTACCATATCAAGCTCTATGGTGGAAGTAGACCACTTACTCATTGCCCACTTCAGAAACTTAAGGGAGAATGGGTACAAGGTTTGGGTGCAGTGATTTCTGGGATCGCATGGGAGGAAAAGAATTAGTTGTGATTGCTTGATGATATTCAAGGTAATCATTCACCAATCATAAGTAATGCTTTTCCACCCAAACAGTCCTAAGAATAGAAAAATAGAAACCTTGGGTCCATTCCTTTTATAGAGTCTGAAATAAGAAATTCCGATACAGTCACAATGAATAAGGCCTTCTCGGCTGGTAAACTGTGAAGAGATTTATGTGAAGACTTACTAGCAAGATAGATTGGCATTGATCTTACCTCTTCGTTAATATGATTGTGGGCTTTTAAATCATTACCATACTCACAGCCTTCATCTTAATGCTTTTCCCTCAGGTGTTCTTCGTATTCTGGCCTTGGCCCGTCTTAACAGATGTTTCTATATTTACAAAGTGGTGAGCGAACAATCGATAACAATCAAGTTATCACCGTTTTCTAATTGTCAAAGCCTGAAAGGAAAAAAACCTTCTCTGACCTTTATGGCTTTGTATTAAATAAGTATTCGGACATAAAAAAACGTCGATATCCGCGCTTTTCCATTGTTTACCTTTAATTTCAATAAATGGAAGAGTGGGCCATAGTGACATAATGTTAGTACAGGAGGTCATTACTAAAAACAATAACTTTCTGTCCGCCAGTTCAGTGACCACAAGGCCTCAGAGCTCAGGTATCCTGAGATGCTTAAAGAGCTCAACTGGAGAACCTTAAAGAATCCAAGAGTCGACGCTCGCCTGACCATGTTGTATAGGATCTCTAAAAACTTAGTTGCAGTGAACCCAGGCGACAAGTTGCGTTCACCAACCCACAGACTGAAGTACACATGTCCATGATCACTCTTTCATCCCGATTTCCACCTTTACAACCTCTCACGTCTTTCTGTCCAAGAACTATAGTTCAGTGGAACTCCCTGCCTCTAGATGCTTTTACTGTCTCAGCTGATCCTGCTCAGTTCCGGGCCACAGTGTGCCTAAAATCACCCATCAATATCTGGAGTGATTTGGGACATATCGTTTCGGAATTGAACTACGTCTACTAACTAATAGGCTACTAATCAACTAGTTACTTGTTTTGTTTGCTTGTTTTTACACTACTGGCTAACAATCCTCTTTTTGTGGGGTTGCTGTATTGGTAAACAAATAAATAAATAAATTTTTTACTTTCATTTTTAGTTTTACCGAGATCACAGCAATTGCGTATCTCCATCACTTAGGCCGAGATAGCGACTCAATTTTGTTGTTTCATTGTTCCCTAGTTGGTGCTCTTGCAAACATTCGATTCCCCAATGGCCGGCATGATCTACATTTAGTGTTAATTTTTCTTGTTTAATATTTTTTTCTTGCAGCACCAATTTTTTCATTTCATGGCCGACTCGATTGGAAAGAACACGAACCTGATTGGGTAGGTATAAATTTTGAAACTAACGCAAACTCTAAACAAGTAGTCGATGAATTATTTTCTGAAAAAAAACTGAACTTGAAGCAAAAGCAAGTACAGTCAACTCAAAGCGCGGAGGGATGGAGCGATTGTATGTTAATAATGGTAACAGAACTTATTGGTGTCCAATTCAGTTTGTAATCGTGCAAGTGATTAACAAAATCACGCGTTCGTCCGATTTGTTAATCACGAGTATGACATTACAGACCGAATTTGAACGACACCATGTCCTGTTACCAATAAATTATAACCATTAAATTTCCGAGAAAAATTTTTTTTTTCAACGTGAAAGAGCCTGTAATACCAAATTTCCAAAATTAGGGAAAATATCACTGACAGAGACACTGTCTCATGTTACAAATTCGTCCATTTGGAGGGTAAGTGGTTGTTGCTATAGTTATTGTGATAAATTCTGTGATTGGCGAGTTTAACTGAGTGCACTTAATATGATTGACTGATGTTACTTCCGATTACAGCCAACTGTCCGACTACAACCCTACACAATGATTAGTGAATATCATGATTAAGAATGTAATCTTTTTTTTTCTTTTATTTTGTCTCGAACTGTTGAGTTGTCAATAAAGGCCTTGGCTTAAGTTTCATCAGATGAATTTCCACCTGCATGAAGCGTTTTACTTGTCACTAACCCCAGACTAACGCCCCGTCCACACAAATACGTTAACATTTTAAAACGCATACATTTCGAAGCGTTAAGGCCTTCCGTCCACATTAATACGCCGAGCGATTTCATCGAAATGTATCGATTTAAAAACGCTCTAACTGTGATCTTACACGAGACGATTCGCAAAAACGAATTTTGGTGCGAAACATCGTTACAATATTGGTGCGTCATTGTTTTGAAAAGTTACAACATTGTTCCTACCATGATTGAAACGATGTGTTGCGCTAAAAATCGTCGTTGAGAATCGTACCGTGTAACATCACCTTCAAAGTGGATCAAAACGAAAACAAGTACATATCGTATATACACAGGACATCAGATGGATGATCGAGAAAGGTCTAAGACGCATCAAAATAAAAACGATGATAAAGAATATTGCAGGCGCTTGCGTGTAGAGTTCAATTTACGTCACAACGTGCAATTCTATCGTTTTCGGACGTTTTAGTTAGGACAGTTGCAAACGTATCAAAACGCGCGGTGGTGTGGGCGTGAATAATGTCGATCGATGCGTTTCCGATGACAACGCAAACGCAAACTTTTGAAAACGCATTAGTGTCGACACGGCCTAAAGTGAAGCTAATTGCTGTTAAAAGTCGATTAAAACCGTTTCAAGGCTGTTCTAGATATAGAAACCTCTGCTAGTTCTTTCATAAACTATGTCTTAAGTTCAAATTAACGTATTTTTCAAACCCTTTTTTCTGAACAGACAACTCAAGTTCGCATTGTACATGGCGGCATTTACCCATTGTATAGCTTGCGGATGGTTTCTGCTCGCTTGTAAAGGACTCGAAAATGGCAGTCATTCCTGCCAAGCAGATTCTTGGGCGGAAGTGGGTAACCGAGGGCTAGGTATGTTGAAAGCTGTTTGGATTACCGTATTTACTCAAAAGAGGGCCGCGGCGCTTATATGATAATAGCCTTTTTCCGCGGATGGTATATATTTCAAACTACTTAGGCCCGGTTTAAGTGTTGTATTTCACATGTGCCGAATTTAATGCTACTATTGAGAAAAATCTAGTGTTCTCGTTTATTTACATTAGATTAGGCAAAATGTGAAATGCTTCACAGCTCGAAACATGGCACTATGTCACCATTTTTTTTTCTTTCTCCTTGTCAAAAACGATAACATAATTATAAAGAACGAACTCAATAAAAGTCAGTTTTGACATTGCCATTGTCAGAAAAAAAACGGTAAGAAGTCAATGAAAGTGAGGACAGGAGAGAATAATTCTCTCTTCTCCAGGGCGCAGTAATATGCAGGGAGACGACTCTTATTTGAGTGGATACGGTAGAACTTAACTGGAACTGCTTTGTCTAGCGAGGGATAGAAATGTGCAGTTAATTTTTTTCTTGTTTAATTACATATATCAAAAGATTTCAGATTGTGTGATCACGATTTTAATTCTCGGACTGATGAGAGTTCACTGTGAGGAGAAATTTCATTTTGAAGCTGATCGTGAGGTACCTACTCACGTACCCGATAGAAAAAGCACATTTGAGGTAAACTGACACTTTTAGCGGAGGAATTTGGGGTTAATTATTCACAACTGGTTTTAACCTTTTATCTACAGGAAATGAAGCTGTAGGTTTTCAGTACGTAACAAGCCTTTACTGGGCAGCGGCTACTTCAGCCTCTGTTGGTTACGGGGACATTCATGCTCACACCATGACAGAGGTAACAAGAAAAGATTCCCTTTTGTTTAACAAAAACAAATAGTGCTTAAAAAATTTTAGTATTCACAAACGGTTAAAATGAAGAAAACGTTAACAAGGAGAAATAATTGTGGGCATAAGAACGAAACAGCAATTTTTTTTACTAAAACGTTGCATTATTTACGTTTTTGGGCAATCAATTTTCTTCCTTGTAAAATATAGAGTGTTTTCACTCACGTGTCCAGCATCTATGCAAATTTATTAGAGCAAAAGAAAACGTTTGCATAAGAAAAGAGTCCAACTCCCACAGGACTGGTTTGGGACACCAATATGGCCGCCGTGAAGTCATGTGAAAACACTCTATGACCTAATGACCACTCCAGAAAATACCATAACATACCATAATGCTCTTTGTTTGTCACCCCAAAATATTGCATAAGCATTGTCTTCAGTTTTTCTTGGGAGTTAAAATGGCCCTTTAATAGAGAAACTGAAACAATGCTTCCGCAAAATTTGGGGTGACAAACAAAGAGCATTATGGTATGTTATGGTATTTTCGGGAGTGGTCAATTGTAGTCTCCAGCGCAGCTGTTTTTGTCTGTTCACGCAACGCTCCTACCCAAGATGCCTCCTTTCAGTTGGCTGGGGAGGCCCGTTACGAGACAAAAATTACTGCGATGGAGTCTAAGTGTAGCTCAGCTGCCCATGTTGACAAATTTCCATCGTGACTGTAAACGCTCTATAGTGATTCCCCCGTAGGGGTTACTTTAGGAATTTTTGGGGCAGGGATGTGCCGCTGGGACCCTGGAACCCGTTAGCCTATGCTAGAACTAGTTCAGCTGAATTTTGCCACCCTTTACTAAACTAAAGTCCCAAAATCCTCCCTATCCTAGAATAGCTTTTAGGCTAAGTTGCGTAAATTTAAACTTGGCGATTTGTTTTTATATATATATTTTTTTTGGAGTGGCAATTCCCGGTTTCTCTAGTCTTTACTAAAATCTTTAACCAATTGCTCAGTTTCCTGGGAAATGTTACCCTTTTCTCGACCCAAACTTCTGATTTATATACCCTATCCCAGAGTAAACCCCTGGAAGCCCCCACCCTTCACAGCGGCACCTACCTATATAGCCCATATGTTAGAGTACCCCCAACCCCCGCCCCAGGGTGATACTGTTGACGCTTTGACTGGCAAATTGACACGGTTTTGACATGTGTGTTTTACAGATGACGTTTGCACTATTTTGTATGATCATTGGCATCGTATTCTATGGTTACATCATTGCCAGTGTTGCTGCTGGTCTGGCAAACGCTGATGCACAGCGGGCTCGTTATCAAGAAAGACTCGATGCCATTAAAAGCTTCCTTCAGGTAGCTAATACACGGCCAATAAACTGAACTAGTTTAAACAGAAAAGTGACATTATTGCAATTTTTTCCAATCTTTTACTGCTGCTTGGAGTGAGACAGGGTGTAAAAGAACAAAATACAATAAGCTGCGCGGCAGGATTAGCTCAGTCGGTAGAGCGCTTGACTGCAGAGCGGGAGGTCGTGGGTTCGATTCTCGGGACCGAGAGCAACACTCAGGGTCTTAAAATGACTGAGAAATGAAGATACTGTTTTTGCCCTGCAAATGGCTCGACCTTCGCGTGGCTCGAATGATCACGTAAAATGGCGGTCTCATCTCCTGTAGGAGACGTAAAAATAGAGTCACCTAGTGCTTTCGTGCTAAATACACTGACACGTAAATAAAAAGCTTTTTTCTAAAGTTATATTGTAATAGCTAAAATTTGGATTTTTAGAACAAATCGCACCATGTAGGGAGTCAGATATCAGAATAAAGGATATGCACTGATCTTTCTTCGAACAACTCGACCCATATGGAGGGTTAGAATAGCTGAAAATAAAGATGTATGAGGGTGTACACCTCACTTAGTGCTGATTGATTTAGTAGCATGAGCATGTTAAGAGACGTTTGCTTTTATCCTCTCAGGAACAAGGTATTTCAGAGAACCTTACATCACGTATCGTGAGGTATGTGGTTTCCATAAGTTTGTAAATAAGAGGTATCTCACCGTTGAAATTTAAACCTTCGCAAATTATTCTTATAAACACTTCAATATTAAAACTGTGGCCATATTCATTTTGTCTTATTATATCAGAACGACGTTTTGAGTAGCTCTCGCTGAGTGCATTACAGCCATATTAAAACACTCTTCCCATAGTTGCTCAGCGTGTAAAAAGTAAAAACGAAGCACATTTTTCACATAAAAAAACGTCGGTTTCAAATATCGTTAGATCATCGTTAATTACCCTATAGTCTTCATTCTGCATTGTATAGCAGCATTAAAATCTTTACTTTCTGTGATTGATCGAGTTAATAGTTTTCTTCATTTAAACAGCTATATTGTCCCCGCCAAGAACAGAATGCTTTCTACTTGCGAATAGGACAATATTGTAAAACTTCTTACAAAAAAGACTTCTTATTTACCCCGTTTCCCCAGCATGCTAAGCAGGTGGAACGCGTCACTTAGAATCTAGATACAGACCGACGGCGTAGAATATCTGTGACGTCAAGCAAGGCTACGTTCTCTCCGCCTCATCGTAATCCGAGGCACTTTCATTGTATCAGTTCTTTTCTATTAAATGCAAAGTTAACTAAAGAAGTTGCGAAATCTTGTGAAATCAACTTTATACACTCCGACTGTGAAAGTAAGATTATCATAATTTCGAATTCTACATCTGACGTGTGCCTTCTATTTTTTTACCAGCTATTACGAATATCTCTGGCTCAGGAATAAAGGCGTGGACGCCAGTTCACTGTTTGAAGGTCTACCACTATCGCTGCAGGCGGACATTTCCTTAAGCCTATATAAGGACTTGATCGAAAGGGTAAAGTGTCCTTTGTATTGCTGAATTATTTTTCATTCATTATTTTTCTCTTGTTTGTTTTGGTTTTAAGCTGATCTAATCAACAACAAAATTACCATGATCGTTAATCCATTTTACAGAATTTACATCGAGAAATCGGTGGTGTGAAGGAAATAAGGACCTGTTTTTAAAAAATTAGTGGCAACTTTAGTGGCTCAACATGCTTTAAAAACAGACAGATATAGAAAACTTCGGTTAATCATTTTGACCCAACAAAACTTTCCTTTCTTATACAAAGCACAAACTCAAGTCATAAAAAAAGCTACATAACGGCTAGAAGAACGTCCTGCCTAACGAAATTTTCATGAACTTTTTTCTTTAAACCCTCATTTAGTAATTTTACTGCGGAATTTCTTTTTGTTTCATGATTGCCATTTGACTCCAGTCTCCGCGCAGTAAAAAATGGACAATGCAAAAGTGACGAGCAACCTTAAAAAAGGAATAAACATTTTGTCCTTAAACTTAGCACATGATTTTACTTGAAAATAGTTTTTGATAAATTTAAGGCTATGGAGATGTGTATCCAAAGTTCTCGCATCTTTGAATCTAGATTTTAGTTAAAAAATTAAGACAAAAACGCTGATCCCAACAACTGCCTACGTTTAATGTAGAGTACCTTTGTCCAATCAGGTACCGTTGTTTGAGGGCACAGAGATCGGTTTCTTGAAGATGTTGTCCATGAAAGTGAAACCTGTTTATTTCCTCTCCAAGGAGTACGTGGTACGAAAAGGCGACATTGGACAGGAGGTAAGAGGGAGTGGCTTAATTAATACACCTCATTATAATGGTTTTAAGTCAAGACGGCTCGATACTGGCCAAGTTCTTTTTTGCGTGTTTATGGACCGTCACGAAGTGGAAGTCCATGTTGACCGAACAAGCTTGGCCACTAAAAGATTTATAAAAGGAACTTTTTCTTGCGGGACTAACGGCGGAAATCCCGAGCGGGCAAGATTGGCGGATCTTACCCGCTCGGGTAGCGAATCAGAGAACAGGATTCGCTTCATCTTGCCCGCTTGCGGGTTCGCCCATATGATAAGCGCGATTGTTGTACAAGTTGCGCGGAAAGGTTCGTAAGGTAAGATAAAGCGCAAACGAACCATAAAGCCAACATGGCCAGATACCCCGAGGGCCGCATTTCCCGATATTTAATGGACTCAGAAAGCTGTTGACGTTTACATTCAAGAAAGAGTTCAACATTTTTTTTGCAGATAAAATGATAAAAAAAAATCAGTCAACAAAACAAAATAGACTGGTTTGCCAGCTTTTATTCTTTAGATTTTGATTTGAATGATTCTTTGCAATTCGGGCCTGAAAAATACCGAGACTTTCGAGAAACGTACGGGTCCCAAAGTCCGAAGCAGATAGAAGGATTCCCTCCCCACCCCCCTTCCGAGAGAATGGGATGTCAGTCATCGCAGGTTTACCTACGAATGGTACACAATTAAGAGAAAAAGAGGAGCAAAGCTTTCTGTATAGGAAAACAACTGGACACTGAGCCTTCCAAAGTTAACCGTGTTAAGCGCCAGGCCACCATACCTCCAGAAAAGTTCGATCGTGCGCTAATTAAAAGGTGCACGTTCTGTCTGTTGAACCATCAAAATGAGGAATTTATTCTTCGTTTCATCTTGATTTTTTATTAGAGAGCGCGCTGTTCTAAGTTATCTCTTATATACAAACAACCGTTCTCCCCTTCTGCGGTTATGGTTTGGTGGATTTAGGGTTGGAACTGCACTTTAATTATAAATTTTATCAAACTTAAGTACGTATTCTAGCCAAGTCAAATTCACTTCCTGTTCTGCAGATGTACTTCATTCACCGTGGTACTGTTGAAGTTGTTTCCGAGCACGATGAACCGATTGTGTTCGACACGATGGGGGAAGGAAGATTCTTTGGTGAGATTAGCGTGGTCTTCAGCTGTCCAAGAACAGCTTCTATCAGGTAAAATGGCTCGCCCTATATAAAAAACCCTTTACCTTTACGTGATAGTGAATTGATTTCGAGCGTAGTTGTAAAATTGTGGCGCAACGGCCAAAATAAAATCTACAGCAGTAAAGGCCCGGGTCTATGCTAAATTGGCACCTTCGCGGAACTCGGGCAATCACGTGCACAAGATTACCCGTTGAGCTATCCCGGGGAGGTAAGAAGAAGTACTCAAGTGACAAAATCAACTGTAACAGCTGGCTGAAAAGTCCTTCGCGAAAAGCTTTATGTGTGGTGGGTCCCGAGGTGGAGACGATGTCAGCAATGTACCTACAGTCCTAGACAAAAGTCCTTGGGACAGTAAGAGCATAACAGCAATTCTGTGCGTATCACAAGTAATATTTAAAAAAACAGTGCTATCGATCATTTTAAAAATGCATAACCCCTCTTCCCCACCCAGTACAATGTTGAAAGATCAAAAAAATTTGCCTAGACGGTTTCAACGCTGTACGTGGGGTGGCGGAGGATGAGGACGTGCAGGGTTAGTAGCGCGCGGATATTAATATAGCGTGTGTTAAAAAAGCATTCGAAGTTTGCATGTATAACTGTCCCAAGACTTTTGTCCATGACTGTATATTTTAGAGCGATTAAACTTGCTAAATCAACTGAGCAAAGATTGCAGAAATCGACGAATTTTAGCATTTTTCATTAGAATGCTACCCCGAAAACTAAAACCAATCAGGAATTTTCGTAAATTAGCTTATAGTAAGTTAAAAAACAGGAGCCAAGCGTTCTTAAACAGGTGCCAGCAAGATAACCATTCATAGCTTAGGCGGACTGTTAGACGCGTAATGATTTTTTTGGGCCAAAATCAACCTGTTCCTTTCTTTCTCTTTCAGGGCGCAAACAAATTGCGATGTGTTTGTGTTGACCAAAAAGGACTTGGACGAGGTACTCACGCATTATCCACAAATTCGAAAGAAAATCCTTGAAACAGCTGAGGAAAGGCAGCGGATGGTGGCAGAACGTGCTAAGGCTTTTGCTAAGAAAAAAGAAGAGGACAAAAAAAGAGAAGAAGAAAACAAGCTCAAGGTTTTTGATTATGATTTTTATTTTTGCATAGCCTACACGGCAGATGGATTAATAGAAATTAATGATGTCTTAAATCAAATTAAAAGAGGCAGCCTGGTAAAGCATCTGGGTCATTGTTATACTTGAGACACGTTGCCTATTCTTGCCACTAAGATTTTGTTGTATCGTGTTAAAGACCCCGAAACTTGTTATTATTTGTTTAGGAGAAAGAAGAAGGCACCGATCAAGAAACACTTACTATTGAAGAGCCCGCTGAGCCTACACCAACGTTTCAACAACGCCTGCTTACCAGCCTTAAAGCATTTAAAGCCCGTTTGGCAGACCTGTTTATTCACTTTGTTATCTTGCCTGATAGCAAGCTAAGGCTTATCAAGTACATCAACTGCCTGTTTGTGTTTGCTACGACCCTCACTATAACATACATGGTAAGTAAAACATGCGATATTCAAGCCGACTCGTCTCCCGTCAAGTCGTCTCAGTCTCAGTATCCTATTAGGGAGTTTAAGCATCAACTACGGAGACGGCTACAAAAAGTTCGCTTAAAAGGTAAATTCGCGCTACTTCAATTTTTATCGCTCTTATTCTAATTCCATCCCGTTAAATTCGTCAAATGTTGGCAAATTTTCCTGGAGTTGATTTCTAAAAGGATTTTGTCACAGTTTAGGAAAAGAAAAAGAAAGTCGTTGTCTTTTATTCACGTCCTCGACAAAACGTGAAATTAGACACTTTCACGTTTTACCTCTGAATAAAAACTGACAACAAATTTCTTGCTTTTGCGTGGATAGAATAAACAATGAATGACAGCAAAGGAAAAACTTGGTCAAGTTACCTTTACGCCAAAACCGTCACGTGCGTAAACGGCTAAGAGCGACTAACTTCCATGCACTCTTGTCGGCGCGATCGAGGAGTTTCTTCACCGACCAGTTTATTTTTTGAGAGATTTTGCGCGAACGAGATTTTTAGTACAACATGTAGACCGGTCAGCAAAACCTGCAGAACTAAAAATGGTCTTTTTGAGACGTTTAGCTTCCTTGAATGCATTCAAAGACGAGGGGAGCTTTCATTTTCGCAGGAAATGGTGCTCCGAAATGTGTCTAGAAATAAAGCGGTTCTCGAAAAAGCCGGCAGTGACATAGGCCTAGTATGAAGTTGCTCGCTCCAGATTTGGGCTGCTGTGCAGACATGATTCTAAATCTCTCTATGTCCTCTCCGTAACTGTTGATGGAGCTGGGCCAAACAAGAACTTGAAACTATCATTAAAACTATCACCCATTTATATTATTTCATTTTTTAAATTTAAAGTTCTGTTGTGTTTACTGATGTTTACCATCGTATCTCGGTTTTAATTTAGGCTGCTTTTCAAGATCATCCTTGGTATCTCTTTGCCTTTAACTACTTATGCGAGTTATCGTTTTACGTAGAGGTAAGTCAAATAACTTACACATCACAGTTGCATTTAACATTCTCATAAAATCCGACAGAAAGAAAACTCCCCTTTCACGTTTGTGTTTTTCAGATCTACCTCAATTTCCACATGGCCTACAGGAACAACATTGGTGAAGTTATTTCTGATGGAAAAACATTATTGACTAATTACGTTAAAGGAAAGTTCCTTCTCGATGTTTTGGCTTCTTTTCCTATTGACCTTTTTGCCCTGGCTGCACCTTCGAACAAGCGGCTACTGGTGTTGTCATACCTACGGCTGCTTCATTTGCTTCGCCTCGTACGAATGCAACAGTTTTTCTCAGAACTGGCCCAGAGGTTAAACATCGAGTAAGTATCGTCTTCCAAGTATTGGGTAAATATGCTTTTTCTTCTTAGTCTGTTGTTTTAATTTTTCTAAATTTAATAAATGAAGAACGTTAGAGATCGGGGGCAATTAAAGTGATACCAAGAGCCATTGTGGCTGTTGATGATACCTAGTCCTTCACGTCCACAAACACCTTTCCACAGAGCGAGCGTAGGGTGTTTATATGAAAAAGAAAGTTGAGTCTTTGCCCTTAACCTTTGCCCGAGCCAACAGCCCTCGCGCACGCTTTGATTGTCTCGTCTTGATAGAGTAGACCTTGCTCAGCGAGCCTAGTTGTTTATATGGAGAAAAATTGGCCCGGTTCGGAGGGTGACCCAACAATCGCTAACGTGTGACTCGGCCAGTCGGGTCACCCTTCTAGCCAAGCCAACTCTTTGTTTCTAAATATAAACAGTTCGCCACATTTTGTAAGGAAATGTACGAAAAGTCGGCTCACTCAGGGTAGCTCGGGTAGGAACAGGTATATTTCTACCAGGGAAAACTTTTCTCCATATTTACAGGGCTTTAAGAAAAGATTTTTAAAGTGGAATCGAGTTTAGGTTAACTTCAAACACCAGTCTCTAGTTGATGAATTTCTCAAAATTTTCACAAAAAGCGAACAACAGGAAAAGATAATACTTTGACATCTGGTACAAATCGATTCTTGTTTCTTATTCGTAAACGTGATTTTAAATATGTGTTATTTTACGACCGCTACACGAACGGCAGTCATTAATTGACATTTTTTTCCTTTCATTTTCAGCGTGTTTAAAATGCGTATGAGCAAATTTTTCTTCCAGCTAGTGATAGTGATTCATGTATTTGCTTGCGCATGGTATTGTCTAGCCTGCCCGCTAAATGAGTGCTATCGAGAAGAAAATTGGGTCAAACATCAAGGTAATTCATGTCATCAGTTACAGGATAAACTAGATTCAAGCACATGAATACTGCTAAATTTCAGTTTATTCTAGGCCGCAAGAAGTATCTTATTTTCGTTTTGAGATAGCATTGCGCGCGCGGCTGACTTCAATACATCAGTTTTGGACCGAATGAAGATTGCCGATATACCCGACTTCATTCTACTATGCTTTTTCTCTAAATACCAACGGAACAGATTCTTCCATTTGTCTCATTCAAATGAACACCACAACTGCTTTAATAGGAGCTGTGCTTCTGATCTGCTACATTAGTTTTGCCGTTTCCTTACTACAGGTCTGCTGGACGCGCCCGCCCTCACCCGTTACTGTACAGCGGTTTATTGGGTCGTGGCAACGATGACTTCTACTGGGTATGGAGATATTCATGGCGATAACTCTTATGAAATGGGTGAGAAAAGCGAATAAAATCTTATTCTCCGAGTGAATTCTCCGTAGGCCCATTTGCAAGCAATTTATACTTTAATAGCAGCTAATTCAAAATAGTTAAATGAAAATATAACAGAAAAAGATACGCCAGTCTGCAGAGTCCTTTGCCTTCCACTTTTCTTAAGCAACATGCAAACAAATGCTACAACTCACAACAATGTTGGGACCTGCAGTGTGTCGTGGGAAGGATACAACCCATAAGACTGGAGACTATGCGTAATGCACGTGCGTGGCCCTTCAATGTTGGAAGAGCTGTTGATTCAAACGTTTGACTGGTTTCAAACTTTGAGCAACAATTCCCAACAACACGCAACGACATGCAAAAACAAACAACAGGGGACCTACGGCCGAGACATGTTACATCCAACAATGCTGGGAGTTGTTGGCCAACAATGTTGCGCCAGTTTGCACAGGGTTTTACACATTGTCTCTTGATACTGTAGGGTAAGAGCTCTGGAGAAACAAGTGATTAACAGTCTTTGCCACTCAGGTGGCTTACCAAATATTTCAGTTGTTTCACTGTTGGGAGTTTTCTGTCAAAATCCTGAAGTTTAGGCCGTACCAGATATAGCTGACTCGAACTCTTTTCTATTTTATGTACCTAATTTATTTGATTAAGCGCCCAACCTCAAATTAGCGCCTGCCTCGAATAAACGCCCCTCTTCTAGGGGGGAGAAGTTAATAAGCGTCCAACCTGTGATAAGCACCCACCCCAAACTACCACCAGCGCAAAAAAAAACGAAGCTGGACGAGAAGAATACTGGTTATTATTTTTTCACTGCTCCATCTGCTTCTCGTCGACTGAACCATTTGCAGACGTTACGCTGTGAGACATCTACAAGGTAACACCAGCGAGTTGTTTCCCTAGTGATGTTACTGACTAAACAGTGACATAGGGTACTGCTAAGAGACTTCCACGAGGAGTTCTTAGTTTTTTTTTAAAAAAATAAACTTTTAATGTTCATTGGAAAATTAACTTAAACTACTTGCTGGGAATGAGGAAAATTTAATAAGGGCCCAGGCTGGAACAAACGCCCATCTCGAATAAGTGGAACTCTCAAGACCAAAAAATTTAATCAACGTCCAAGGCGTCTAATCGAATAATATGGTATGTTTCATGTACATACACATTGATGTTCTCTCCTTCTTATAGTCCTAGCAAGCTTTGTGATGGTTTTTGGCAAGCTGCTTTTCGGTTTTATCCTCGGTAACATCGCTTCTACTTTGGCGAACGCAGAGGTTAGGAGAGTCAAGTACGAGGAGAAACTGGGCGCCATTCAGGTAATTTATGTAACAGTTTGCCACTTTGTTTCTATCATAAACCTGTGATACTGGCGGCATGCGGTAACACCCTGGGGTTTTTGGAATCCCCGCTCGTGGGAGTAAATGGCGTCAAAATGTTCAAAACTCAAGTGAAACCACGAACCACCAGTGGTTTCTTGGCAAAGTTTTGAACGTCGTCAGCTATGGTCGGCGAAAGTTCTACTTGATTTGCTTTTAATAACATTGACAATTCCGAACGTGTGTCTCAAACAAACAAATGAGTTGCGCCATCATCAAGTCATTTCCTTTGCGTAGTCCCCAGGATAGTTTAGGCTTATGGTCCGAGAGAGTTTTGTTGCTGTTATTTTCTCTCGGCCTTTCGTCTCTGATACTTCACCGAAATGCATATACAAGGAAGACCTGGAAATACGCTGTACATTTCCATGGTCTGCTATCTTATAGACCATAGCTCTCGACCAATCTGCGAGCGAGAAATAGCTGAGTTATTGTGAAATATCATTTGGCTGACGTGAAAAATCGTACCCACTAACCACTTGCAGGCACATATGTCAGACCAACATATTCCCGGGACCCTACAAAGCCGAGTCATGAACTTCTACGAGTTTATTTGGAACAAAAACAAGTAAGTTTACAGTTCACAGTATTCTACGTACTTAAAGGGAACTGCGGTCGTGTGTTTAGAACCAAATATAAAGTTCCTGTGTCCAGTTCTCTCAAATTAAAACTTCTTAAGCTGTTACCAACAACACTGAAATGCTGACAAAGAAATCTTTGTCAGCAACAGTGTTGGTCCCATTTGTCGTATGTCAGTTAAAGCAATACAGCCCAAATGCATCTGCAAAATGGACAACTCAAATCAAGCTCTATTGCGTGCTAAAAACCATACCCGCATAGCTTAGTTATGATATAATGGTTTAACTTATTTTTTATTTCTTTCATTACCAGGGGTGTTGATCACAGTACTTTGTTCTACGATATGCCTATTTGCATGAACGGTGAATTGTGCCTTGGAATGGTCAAGGAAATAATCTGTTCGGTAAATTATGCAGTCACGCTTTCTCTAATGTGATTGTGAACTTGCACTTTTTGCTTTCAGGTCAAATTTTAAGTACAATTATATAGGGAAGATCCCATATCAAGAAACTGAGCTTTTCGCGTTCTTTATCCCCCTTATTTTTAATAAAGTTTCAATTTTCTTCAGGTTCCGTTGTTTGAGAACACTGATCTTGCATTTATTCGTCTGCTCTGCACCAAAGTAAAGCCAGCTCATTTCCACGCTAGTGAGTACATTGTACGTAAGGGAGACATAGGACAGGAGATGTTTATCATCCGCAAAGGCCTGGTAAGGAAGTTATCAAGAGACATAGAACATTACAACACGCAACACGCTTCATTAACCTCGTTCCCAGGTTTCTCTCTCCTTAAGAACCCTGGGAACGAGGTTGACGCTTCATCTTAGCCGTAAATGGATCACTAGATAGACATACTAAACGAAATACGGGAATATGGGAAGAGGTGGGAACGTGGTCGTCGTGATATTATAAACCCATGAATAGTATTCGCAGAGCCTGGTCTGCATATAATCGTAGGATTGTCTCGATCGCGCCTCCAAAAAAACGCAATCAATATGACATCATCGATCTAAAAAGGACCAAATACCTGATCAACTGTTTAAACAAGGTACGGCACAAATTGCAAAAAGGTATGTCAGTAGACCAGCTGTGGCATCATCGATGTAAAGAAACCTGTCAAACCGGTTAAACCACCAAATAATAGCACGTGAAATTATCTTAATGATCGATTATACGGTTACTAGGCTTAATAGAACGGTGCACTGACTAGTGTAGATTTCCTGGCATTTAAATGGGATAAAATAAACGCAGTACATACGAATTTTTTTTCAGGTTGAGGTTGTAACTGATGAGGATCCCCCAGAAATCATCGAGACCTTGGAGAAGGGTGAATTTTACGGTGAAAGCAGCTTAGTTTACGCCAGTCCTCACAAATTGTCAGTTCGCGCAGTCACTCACGTAGACATGCTCGTCCTTACAAAAGTGGACTTGGATTCAGTGCTCGCTCACTACGATGATGTCGCTATTCAAGTTAAAGAAGTTGCCGAGAGGCTGTACCCTACTCCATCTAAAACTAAATGAACCTTCTTTCAAGAAGTATCTCAATCAGTCATTAAAAAAACTAGAACTGGAAAAGAATCTGATTTGCCATTTCTTATCGTGGATGTAAAAAACTTACCTGACGTTACATTATTACTTTTTTCTGTTTTTGCATTGGTTTACAACTAACAATAAACAAGATTATTATTTTTTTCCACTGTTTAAACTGTCTTCATTACTCTTGTCATTATTACTTTCTTTTTTTTCTTCTTTCTTTTTGTCTAAAGTATTCAAGCAGCAGTACAAATTAATGCCCGAGGGTTACTTGATCGATTCTTAGGCTTAGAGATGCTAATGAGGTTTGGAGCTCTGACTCTCTTTCGGAAAGGAAATCGAAGTATCACCCCTTGACTTTCTATAAAACTGTGTTGATTAGGCAAGAAAAAAGTGTTGTCCGCATTAATGGTGTCCTGCTTATTAAGCGGGTTTGAATTTAGAGAAAATGTAAGAGCTTTCTTTCCCCAGGGACAACGAAAACTGTGCCAGCTAAAGTTGTTTTGTCTCGATATTTTTGACCAACTAGTTGGATTTTACTAAAACATTTATTCCTCTCGCCCTCATGGGCTGTGAGTCAATAGGCCATTCGGCCTTAGGCTTCATGGGCTATTGATTCAGAGCCCATTCGGGCTCGAGGAATAATTGTTAATTACAACAGGGATGACCCCAGAAATCGCTCAGTATTCGAATCCTGAGGCGCGGGCGCTAAGCGCTTACATCTAGTCCAAATGCTGAACCCTGGGAGACCCCACAGAGTGTCAGTTATTGGCTTAATATAGTGTCATTAACAAGCTTTGTTTGCTTACAGTTTTATAGGTGATTTAAACTAGTTGTGCACGATAGCCATGACACCATAAATGTAGAGCGTAGATAAAAGGAAAGGAATTGATAAAATGATATTAATAATTATGATTCTCTGTACCAACAGGAGCCCATCATAGGCATCAAACACTTTTTCAAGATCAATAAAGATTCCGATTGAAAGTCAAATAAAAATAATACTTACCATAGTAGTATCATTGTTTAGAAAAGGCTAAAAACAGCACAAGGTAAGGCACCCCCGTAAAACCATCCGACCGTTTATCCGACCTGATTTGCATCATGGCCCAACAGTGTTCGTAAAAATAAGCTTTTACTGTAGTTTTCGATGGAAGCGTCCTAGCTTGGTGGATAAAACGTTAAACCGATGATACGACGGTCTGAGTTAGAACTTTGCCATTACGCTGTTTTCATGGAAAAGAAACTTTGCTCCACGTTGTCTCTCTTCAACCTGATGCATAAATGCGTACCATCGACACATGCATTAAGTGGGGATTATCCCTGCGATAAATTCGCCTGAGGGGGTAACCTGTGATCGGGTGTCCTTCTTCCCTTGGGCGGCGTCTGTTCAAAACACTTGAGTGAAAAGCCTTTTAAATACTAAATGATAGATCATATCCTTCAACTCGCGAAATTCTCTACCGCTTTTAAAAACCTAACGCCTGAAAAGAATACCCCTTTCGGGCGGAGTCTCCCCGTATGGGCCATTATAGGAAGTAACCTCCACGGGTATGGTCCCCCACAGTGGCTCAGTGATATGCGTAAATGTCCGATCATCTCCCCCTCTGACTCGAGTTTCTAACCATACAACTTGGTTATGTACATTTATTATTTTAAGATACAATAGTCATTTACGTATAAACACGATAAGTAGCTATCTCAAGGAAAGCTGTTTGAAATGCAAAAGTATCGTCATGACACTATTTTAGGCTTTTTGGCAGCGGATGTTAGATCAACAGCAGCAGTAACACTAGGTCCCAGGCCTCCCACCCTGGTGGGCGGTGTCGCAGTTTTGACAGGAGCAGCAGCAGGTACTACGCTTACATCCCATTTGCTTTTACGCTTCTTTGGCTCCTCGCCTATAAAGAGGAGAATAAAGAAGGAAACTTGCAGTTTGAAAATGACGCGAGGTTGCGCAAATTACTTTTTTTTCCTCGGTTTATTCTGTTTTAGAGCGGTTTTTGAAACAAAGATGGAGCTAGTTTCTTATTTGTTAGCTTTCTCATTCATCGCAAAAAGAGTAGCTTTAATACGTAGTTAGCGCTGTTCTGTGGAGCGGGAGGTCAAAGTTTCCATCACCAGGGGCCTGCTTCTCGAACAACCGATACGGACCCGGCAAGTTGTTGTTCTTTACATTCAAGATAGAGGTTTAAATATTTCTGCAAATAACATGACAAGAACTATCAGTTAACAAATTGAGATGGACTTGCTTGATAGCTAGGGCCAGCAATTTTCTATTTAACCCGAAAAGTTACCGGGAATTTCGAGAAACTGGCCCCTGAGCTGGTCATAAAATAACCGGGAAAGAACGTAAGTCAATGACGCTTATGCGTGCACTCCTCCTCTTTTATCGCTCGTCTTTTGTATCACATTAACCTTATTTCCCAGGTTCGAGGGAGAAAGATACATGTATAGGGCACTTGGAACGAAGAGGTTTTATTACTAGGCTTTGTGTTTGGCTGTAAATTAAATCTAGACGATACAGTTGGCAGCGTTTTAGATAAAGCGCGTTTTGATAAAGCGATACCATAACAAAAATTCAATTTCTTTGCTTTCTGGATGCACTTGAAAGGAAGGCTTGGCACAAAATGAGGTCTGAGGCTGGATTTGCCTTAGGCAGACTCTTATGTCTGTTTACTGCTTCGGGACTAACCTTTCGCCTTCATCCAGCTGAATAGTGGGCAACAAGTCATTACTTTGTAACAAATGGATACAAGGAAACCGGTCGTTTTGATACAAGTTGTTTCGATACGAACTTAAGCAGTGAAACTGCACAAAAATGTCGTTCACTTCAAGTATAGTTTGTTCGTGAACAAGAAAAACGTCTTGGGTGAATATTCTTCGTTCTTTAAGCCAAGGACGTCGTGAACCTTTTTACACCCTGACTGAAGAACTTGTATCGAAACGACCGGTAACCGTATAAAATGATTTGAACTCAGGCGACAAGTAATATCAGTACAGCTGTAGGTCGCATGTAAGACTGTTGATGGCAGTTACCGGTCCTTTTCAAGACTACATCCCGTTCAACTAGGTCTACAGGTGTGAGTCGCTCACTACTATTGACCATCGCAAAAAAAGGTTTCAACATTCACCTTGAGTTGGTTTCTTGGTCCCTGACAAAAATTCCACCTTCAAGAGAAAAAAAATTAACTCGATATCAGCTAACAGCTTGATTCTTCATCAAGATTAGAAACCGGTTCAATAAAATCTCACGAACATTTCTAGCCTGTAAGTTAACTATAAACAACTTACATGTGTCCTTGCTTGCTTTGCTTTTTCTTTTTCCTTTTTTTCATAAGCTTCTTTCTGAACTTTGGCTAAATTAAGAACGAAAAAAATCAGTACCACAGAGTCCCAAGAAGACCAAGCAAATAAAACGGGCAAACAAACTGGTCGCTCAGTAACTGAATTGTTTGAACTCGGGACATGTCTTACAACGTAAGAAGGTGTTATTTTTTACGATCTTCCACATTAACGTAAGTTTGAGTAGGAAGGACTGTAGTTATACATAAGCATGCTCAAAACAAATTCCATTTAAAAAATCAAGGATAAAAATTCAACAATAACATTGTGACTTCTCACCAAGGCACAACGATAAATGAATTTACTTGTACATACATAAATTTTCATAATACGACTCCTCTGTCCAACATGTGGGGTCAAACAAGCTCTACATCAAGAGAAAAAAACACACACACACTGAGTTAACAAAACATTCTTACTAGCAATTATGCAACTATAATAAAAACCTTGCATAGTATTGCGGCATAGGTTCATGCTTTACTAATCGGAATAGACCTTTTTACCGATACGGCGGCCACATTGAATCACTTGGATTTAAGGAGTATTATGGGATGCCCTGGGGGCATGAGCACGTGCCAATATACTCGCTCAGTATTTACGCGCGCTTTACGCTATGTTTTCTTTAAGGTTTCCTAGAAAAAGATTGAAATGGGAAAAAAAGATCGTTGTGCCGTGTTTGGATGTAACAATGAGTGCCTTTTTCCAGGGAAATATACAGTGAAGTTCTCTTTTTGCCCGAAAAGCGCGCGTAAATACTTAGCGAGTGCCCCCTGGGCATCCCATAATACTCCTTAAATGTAGTGAGTTCAATATGGCCACCGTATCGGTAAAAATGTCTATTGGTTCTATCCTCGTTCCCAGTCGTCCTCGGCGATTTCAGATGTGACATCACCTGTCAAGCTTGTCGGGAAAGTTTGCTATCGCACTCGGTTCCAAGCCTCCTCTGGTAACTCGGATAGCGCGAACTGGCCTGGTTACGAGGCTGTATTGGTTCATTGTTTTTCTAAATTTTGTTGAATAGAGAGGAGAGGTGTGACGTCACATTACCATGGTAGCACTATTATTTCTGGATGAAAACAAAACCAACGATGACGGAGACAACAAGGAGAACGTTCATCACGCTCTTTGCATAATTCTTTTCCATCGTTGCACCGCTGCGACATGAAACTTCCTAATTTTACACACTCACTTTATGGGGCAAGTGAACGCAAGACAGAAATTGTATTTTTTTTTTCTAAACTTAGATATGGTCCTTTCGGATTCAACCCCAGAAAATTTCGCAAACATTTGACAAATTAAATAAAATTGAGATCGATGAAGTTTGAAGCAGTGCAAATTCACTTTTTTAAGTGAAGTTTTCGGTTGGTTGTCATTTAAATTTATGCCACTATGGCAATGTGACTTTACGACTTCTCCTCTCTATTGTCACACACTTTTAGAACTGCCTTTGAAACACCTTAATGAACATCAATCTGTCATGACCATGTGCTATGGTATTTTTTCTGTTATTAGAGAATTTGAGATAAAAGACTTTAGTAAAATCCAACTAGTGGTCTATTATCATTGCTGCGTTCTGATTGGTTGAGCTACTACTAGGCTATATGTTATAGCCCCCTAGTAGTGAAAAGGGCGGGCTTTTTGGCGGCAAAAAAGGATCAAAGTCTAGCTTTTAACTAGCTAAATTTTTTTTATTCTCGATTTTTTTGACCAACTAGTTGGATTTTACTAAAACATTATTATTCCTCTCGCCCTCATGGCCTCTGAGTCAATAGCCCATTTGGGCTGGTGGAATAATTGTTAAATACACTGTACATTGAAGACCTACTGTATGGCTGGACAAGTCATCAAGGACCTTCT
>OZ037776.1:54771615-54879115 GCA_964035525.1 Porites cylindrica
CTTTAGTGACTTTCGCAGGATTTCGCAGATTTACCTGACTTTTGCATTCCTGTGCTATATATCAGAAGCCCTGATACTATAAGCTGTATCATTTACATTATATAAACTGGCGACTAAAAATTTGCATCTGGCAACTATATTTCTCCAGTAGGTTGCCAAAAGGTGACCTGAAGATTTTCTTAAATTTGAACCCTGAATAATTAATTCATCTTTCTCCACGTACGCGACAGTGAAAATTCTTGATATAGCCTAATACTCAAACTTAACTGCAATTCAGGACCCAGTCTTTACTATTTTGTACAATATCAGCTTCAAGTAGGCTTACAAGACAGTAATTTTGTTACCTCTGCGTCCTGCATCCCTGATGCATAAATATCCCCAAAGATGCAATATTATTATTATTTTTTTGAACTGGGACTCATGATTTTTCACAAGATGAGTCCCAGGACTCACCATAATTATTTGTAACAAAATCACTGCAAGATCATACAAAATGTAATTTGATATGTAATTGATATATTTTGGTTACTCACTAAGATCATACCTTTTTCTTTGTCTGTTGTGTCCTCTTGTGTCTCCACTAAGATTCCACTTTCCTATTATTCCAAAAACAGTCACCCAAAAATATCAATAAGTAATATTTTGGGTATTTTCTTACATTGAATTATTGCTTACTTCAAGCCCTTGGATTTCAAATCCCACGGATAGCAAATTTTTCGGTTCCGTGCCTGGAGATCATGGGAAACTATCGGGTAATAATTTTTTGGTTCTGTTAAAATTCATGGGAACCCACTTTTATTTCATTTTTCAGTTCAGTATCTGTTTCCTGGAAACATGTTGTTAAACATACTTTTAAATTAAAGAACATCAGTATGTACTTATTATTTACAAAAATCTTCAATGTCTATTAAAATGTCAGAAGAATGTTAATGTTAAATGTGTTAAATGTGTGTGCACTTTGGTGTCAAAAACTCCAGACTCCTCTTCGATTCAACTAAAGAAGTAAGTATTCTCACTTGAAATGTTTGCTACAGATCTTGTCTTTTCATAACGAGATTCGGGCCTTATCATCAGTTTAAACAGTGAAATTGTCACTGAAAGACTTCATTCTAATTATTACTTTTAAACTTTTGGAGACATATTTTTTTTCTTGGCACTGGAAGCCATAACAATCTCTGCTGCTAACTGTAAAACATCTTTCATGCATGAGTCATCAGTAACATGCAATGCACTTTGAGAACAATTCAAGATAGTGGACGATAGAAAAACGGAACTTTTTTTTAGAATTTTGCTTTTTACACAAGCTGAGTCATAAAGAATTGCTGTGCTAGTTAAGAATCCAAGTGGAAAAATACTATAATTGTGTATTTTGATCCCTCAGTCTAAATATATCACGACATGTCACTGGGAAACTATTTTCCAGTTCTGTTATTCAAAGATCACAGTAACGACACAGTACAGGAAATGATCGTTACCGTGAAATCTTAGGGCTTGTTACTTGTTGTTGTGAGGTAACAGTATTGTTAAGTATCTCTTCAACCTTTTGTACAGTATGACACATTTTGTGATTGCACCATTAGGTAACACCAACAAACTACTGATCTTTCAGGGTGGGACACTAAGAAGGGCCATCAAATAAATATACAGTAACTATCTGATTAGTTGAAGCAAACTTTTAACCAAACAGAAGCAACAGAAGCTCTACTTAGATCTAGTTAGCGGCACGTCATCAGTATGGAATTTCTGCGCTTGTTCCTCAGACGCTATTTCGCAGGGAAACCAGTGGTAACAACGGAAAATGTGGGCTGTACTCTCAGGTTAGCACATCACCTTAGTTTCCTTTTCTCCTTCTCCATCATCCTCATCTGCTACTTCATCATCATATGATACCAGGCGAGCACCTTAGCAAGGAAGAAGCAAGTTAGTAAAACATATTGAGACAATAAAATGAGGATGCCACTCAGCGCGATTAGCTTTTGCTATTATATTTTCTGAGTGGCTGTGCTCTCTTTTTTCACAATTATTTCCTTTTAAAGTCTTTACACTTTTGTACTAAGAGCACAATAAAGATTGTGGTTGTTTGTTGTTGTTGTTGATGCTACAGCAGAATAATCAGCGATAAAGCATTTTTTGTGTCCTTTTAGTTTGGAGTACTGTGCTTAGTTAGCTATCATGGTGAATTGCGTAACACTGGCCTTAATAACAATATACCTGCCAACTTTTTCTGAGATATAAGCGTGAGATTTTTATCCTGGGAGTGCTGGGATTTTTGAAGATGACATGTTCATTTCCGAAGATTCTTGAAGAAGTCCGAAGTGTTCCGAAGTCTGCCAAAGGCGAAGATATTGAGTCCCAGTCTTAGGACGCGTATAAATGCGAGCTCGCTCTCAGTGCTTTTCACTTCAAAAATCAGAGATCGCGAGGAAGGTATTGTCATTTATTCATTTTACACATGGTTTTCGTTCCTTACATAGGTCTGAGTTAACATATTTTTGGAAATTGTGTCAAGCAAGACGGCAACAACTCACATTTTCCAATCAGGCGTGAGAAATTGGCCCGCAAGCGTGAGCCGGCGTGAGATCGAAGTTTTCAACCCGCAGGCGTGAGACTCACGCCTAAGACGTGAGAGTTGGCAGGTATATAAAAAGTACAATTCGAATGAAGTATTGGCGACCGAAGTACATGTAACTTTTATCTTGGTGATTTGTAAAAGCCTTTCATCTAGAAGGAATGCTGGTAACATCCTTTTACATGACTATCCCCAACTAAAACTTGACAAAACTTACTTGTTTTCACTCTTGCCTGAGCTGCAGGATTTGAAGCTGGTCTAGCCGGAATCACTTTGACTCGACTATCTTCGTCTTGTACTTCATCATCAGAATCTTCAATATCACTCTCACCGAGTCCATAATCAGCAAGAGAGTTTAATGATCCAATTCGTGGATTATCCATGTCTTTCCCAGTGAATAAAAAACACAATTTTCAAGGTCTTTTAGCTGTTGTAAATGACGTTTAATAAATGAAAGTGGCGGCCATATTGAAATCTGGACGCGCTGACCAAAAAGACCGAAGACACTGGTACAGTTATTCTAATCGTACGTCATGTAAATATGGTGTGTCATCTCGTCATGTATGATAAACTGTGGAATTGATTGCGGGCGCAGAAGAGACAGTCTGTTAGATACTACATAACGCCCAAAATCAAAGTCTAAGTTGACTGAAGCAGTGGAATCGAATCGGTGGAAGGAGCCATAGCTGTCCGTAATCTGTGAGTTGGAGCAACTTCAAAATACCTCTCCACTTGTGGTTTTGCAGTTCAATTGATTAGGAGGAAAGAAAATGTCAGAAAGTGAAGAGTACACGCACATACAGGTGAGCTTGATTTTTAGCACATTATCCAGTAACCCGAAATTTAGTTTTGAGCTTTAATAAGCTTACGTACGATTGCGTTCGAACTTTTTCCTTGCTTCACATTGAGCGATGCGGAGACTAAAGTGATCCTGTTGTTTTTGAATTAGACGATGTTAAAATTATCCTTGTTTGTTCTTCCCATGTACGTACGTATCTTCCTCATAAAAGCCGAGTGGGTTCATTCTGATGGTCGCGTAACGCCGATTTGTGTAGTACGTGAAAAAATAAGAATGAAAATGCTTTAGTTTGGAATAAACAGCGACGAGGTTGAGGGAATTCGTGACGAAAGCTTGTCCTGTACTTAAATACGCCAATCTTTAGAATTGCCTGATCTTAACGCCAGCGCAACTTTTTAAAGTAACTTTAATTTTCTAAAAAATACACGGGTATTGTGTAACGAGGATCAGCCAGGGCAGCGCATTCTCACCAGGTTGATAGGCTTAAATATTACCAGTGTTAGCGTTGCACTGTATTTTGAACTTTCATCAGATACATACACGTATGCTATGTGCATGGCAGACGACGTTTCTCTATCTTTGTCATAAAAATAGTCGTTTTGATGTCACGAGGCCGGCTACTTGTTGGTTTATGAGTCATCATCAAATTTTGGAATTTATCACCATAACGCAATAAACCTAGTATCAATGTCATTGCCATTAGTTGTGTATCACATGTTTTGCTCTTATTACAGTTGACATGTGATATCCTGCAGATTGTGGGACTGTATAACATTGTATCTTTACCCCCAGGCAAAGATTTATAATTTTATCGTACATGTAACAGTACACTCATTTTCAAGAGGGCATAAATTTTTTCCCTTGTGATCTCAGTGTCATCATACAAAGTGATAAAATGCTATGGTTTCCAAAGCCTGTCAGATGTTTTTGTTATGTACATCAGTTTGTCAACCATGCAAAACAATAGCATTCCAATCCTATCATTTCAAACTTACTGATCAATATAAATGTCAAATAAATGTATTCAGTCACAGTTTGTGAACAAGAAGCAAAAAATTGTGCAGTAAGGGAGCTCCCAGCTATTGTGTTTATAGAAAGGCTCATATTAGGTGGAATGCTGGTCACTGGATAGATGCCTAGTCATGCATACATGTAAGCAAACTAAAAGATACTTACATTTTCTATGGATTTAACTTTCTTGTAGGATGCATTTAAGAAATTAAAAGAATCATTTAGGTCTGGCAAGACAAGAGATGTGGAGTATAGAAAAGATCAGCTTAGAGAATTACTGAGGCTTATGGAAGAAAATGAAGATGCAATTGCAGAAGCTCTTGCCAAGGACATGCACAAGGTTTGGCTGTTATGAAATACCATAAATCCTCTATTAACTCTTTAAGTCCCGATAGTGACCAACATCAATTTTCTCCTAAAAATATCCATATGTCCTTATGTTACCAAGAGAAATGGTTATGAGAGTTAATAAAATGATCACCTAAGAGAAAATGCTTTGATCTTCTACCAAATTCTCTCAACATATTTCTTAAGGAAATGTATAAAGACCACTTTGGAGAATTTGTATGTGAATATTGGGGCTTAAAAGGTTAAGCCCCCCCCTCTCAAATAAGCCCCCTCCCTCTAATAAGCCCCCCTTTTCAGGGGAAGAAAGTTAATAAGCCCCCTTCTCTATTAAGCCCCCTCCCCTCCCCTAAATATTCTTTGAATTAATAAATGATAGACTGCGTTAATCAACCACGACTGTAAAACTGCGTGTGCACTGATCCAGGATGGTTTATTTATCAACTGGAAGTTCAGATTTGATTCTGATCCTCGGCTTCATGACCTAAAAACTTCTTGTACTTGAGCTTTTCCACTTAGTATTCTAGTTCTTTATGGAGAACTGATACCATCGTCTTTTCTGAATTAGATAAGCTCCCCCTCTCAAATAAGCTCCCCACCTCAATTAAGCACCCCCTCAAATGGGCTTGAAATAAATAAGCCCCCCCTGGGGGCTTAATAGAGGATTTATGGTAAACTATCAGTGAAAACTCGCATCCCAGTTGATATCATTACCCCTTTTATCCACCCAACCCTTGAAAGGTTGAGCAAATTGCCTTTGAAGACTTAATCTGTTTCTTTTCTTTATTATTTCTTTCCAGCCAAAGCAAGAAGCTGTTTTGGCAGAGGTTTTGATGGTTAAGAGTGATATCACATATGGTGAGATAGCTATCCAGTTCAGCCGATTAAGCAACAATAGGGCCATTTATACGAGGAAAAATAAGACGCGTCTTACATAAGACGCAAACTGTACCATTTATACGAGCATGTCTTATCTAATAAGACGCATCATAGCTAAGCCGCGTCTTATTTTAGATGAAATGTGCCGTTTATACGGAAAGTTCGCGTCTTATGCAAGACACGTCTTATTTTTCCTCGTATAAATGGCCCTAATAATGTGTTAACAGGCTCAGTGAGGCAAACTTTTCAACCAACCCAGATCTGGGTAGTGACATGTCATCAGTATGGGATTTGCGCACTCATTCCTCAGACAACATTTCGTGGGAAACCAGTGGTGAAGTTGTGAAATGTCGGCTGTTACCTCAGGCTAGCTCAGTGGGTGAAAGTTACACTTATTGAGAGATGTTTATAAATTTGTCATCATTTACATCATGCATGGATTTCTTTGTTTAGACATCAGCAGTCATTGTGCGTGAGTTATTTTTTTAATCAGGTTCTTGTTAATTAAATATGATGTTGCTTCTATTTCCATCAGCTCTCAATAACTTATCTGATTGGGTCAAACCTGAAGCACCAGAAGTTCCGTTGGTTAATAAAGCTGATAATTGCTTTGTAATCAGTGAGCCACTGGGCATGGCTTTAATTATTGGAGCATGGAATTATCCAGTACAGCTCACCCTCCTTCCTCTTGTTGGGGCAATTGCTGCTGGTAGGTTGTATACCATTAATTAATCTAATAGACACCCACCTCAAGTAAATGTCTCTTGTCTAACAAAAGCTCCTCTACATTTTTATCATGCACCTCTAATTGTGGTGCTGTATTATTTGCCAAAAGCATGTTAGATTTGTGGAGTTACAATTTTCTTTTAATGCCCCTGCTTAGTCTCTTAGGATTAAATAGGTGTCCCAGGCATCTATCACTATCCCAGCGCATCATTTTTGTACTTGTGAATGATGACAACAAAATTTGCAAAAAAATTATAGACAATCTCTTACAAGCTTGAATTTCTAAGTGAATCTCATCTATCAATTCTGTGTAGATATTATGATCTGGTTTCAGATGTGTACATGTTGTCACTCAAATTTTTCTTGTGATGAAAGTGGCTTAAATATTATATCAGTTTGTTTCAGTCTATGCAGGTCATTTGTGATAGACCTAAAAGTTAAACTGGTTTTGACAAACGTCTACCTAAAAAAATCTTGTGACCACAAAATTTATGAAATAGCCTATAAGTATAACATTTTGTACACTGTTGGTGATTTCTGTGTTAAACTACATGTACTTTTGAAACAGGTAACTGTGCAATAATCAAACCATCAGAAGTATCGTCACATGCAGCAGAACTTGTAGAGGAGATGATACCAAAATATCTTGACCAGGTACATACATGTATTATTTTGAGTTACCAGACAGGAAACTGTGAGTTGCATGTTCCTTTTTTTGTCGTTGTTGTTTTAAAGTTTGTTTTTAGAGAAAGGGGTGGGGTTAAAAATATTTTAACCCATTTGAAGTGTCCTGTTTCCTATGCTTCAAACAGAAAACAAAATAGGGAATGTTTTTGTTAGTGTGCAGCTGTGTAGGTGTAGAGTGGTTGTGCACAGGCTGATAGAGCAAAGTTCACGCCAAGTGGGGTAATCCAAGACAGTTTTGGATTGTGGATTTCAGGCTGTGCATTCTGGATTCCAGGTACTGGATTCTGGATTGCTTGTCAGTAGAACTTGGATCCCAGATTCCAACGATTCCGGATTCCAGAAGGAAAAATGAATCCAGATTACCTTACATGGAGTGATAGATGATGGGGTGAAAAAGTGATACGTGTGGATTGAAATAATAGTGCAGTAATGATCCAGCATTTTAATTCCATTCCAGGACTGTTACGCAGTTATCACTGGTGGAGTGGAGGAAACAAAGTATTTACTAAACAAGTGCAAATTTGACAAGATATTTTACACAGGTGGCAGTGCTGTGGGTAAAATAGTCATGGAAGCAGCATCAAAGAACCTAACACGCGTTACACTTGAGCTTGGAGGAAAAAGGTAGAATTGATAGAGATATGAAATCCTTACCCATTATAATCATAAATTCTGTTGTTGGAAATTAAATGGTTTAAGGGAACAATGCCATAAGTAGTGGGAATATGACAGTCTGGGTGAGAGTAGTCCGAAACGGGACAGCTGTAAGCAGCGAGTGTCATTTCAACAATCTGTGTACTTAGCAGTCACTGATCTGTTCATGTTGTCCGGCTTCAGCAGCATGATTAAAAAATATATAACTGTTCAAGTGAGGCCTTAAACTGCTGCTTCAAAAAGTAAAATCCAAAATCTATACTTTCGTCGATCAACGGCATCATCAGGGATGAGAAGATATTACGCGCGCGCTATGTATATGCGAAGAAGGTGTAGGGTGAAATGTGTAAAATGTGACGTATGTATGAAAGCTATAGAAATAAACTGTGAATGGACTACAACGCTCCAATGTTGGAGTGTCTCTAGAAAAAGGACCTCTAAAAGCGCGTAAGAATGGACTCTAAAATACTAAAATAGAATGTCTTCGAATTCACTACATTCCACCCGGGAATTGAGTGTAGGCTTGCACTTTCTAATGTAAAATGCTTCATAATGCGTAGATTAGCGGGGTCGTTTTCGCTCGTAATAATCTTGACCTCAATGCCTTTATAGTCTTTGTTCTGGCAGGAATAGATATGTTTTTCCACGGAGGAGCTGTCATTATTGAGATGTTCTTTAACGCGGTCGTGTGGTCTTGTGCTGCCATAATTATACCTTCCGTCTCCTTCTTTAGTCTGTGTCGTGCTATGAATGTATTGCTGATCGCAGCTGTTACACGCGCGTTAGCTGGTACACTGCATTTCTTCGTAAACACAATCCGGTGTAGGGCGTTTGTCTCTAGTGCATTTGCGGTCCGTGGAGGTGAGGGTTAGGGCTCGTCTGAGAGTGTAGGATTTGTGGGTAATGCGTACCGGGATGTTTTCTTTACTAAAAGTGATCCTGTGATTGAGTCGTTCAGAAATGTACGGGACATGTATGACCATTCTGTGTTGGCAGGTTGAGGGTTTCGTTCGGGGTTTTGTGGGCGTTTTGGCTGCTCTATACTGTCGTTAAGGCGAAGAATGTCATCGAATGTGTTTAGGTGTGAGGAGCATCTGTCTCGATGCGTTTTCGTTCGTTGCGATAAATTTGATTTTGGATTTGGTGGGAATAGCGGATTGATGGTGGACAAATAGAGGTTTCTTGGCTGGCTTTTTGTAGAATTCAAAAGAGCTGTTACCATCCTTGGATATGGTGACTTTGAAATCGAGTAATGACAAGGACAGGCCACTCGGTGTTATTTCTGGTTTTTCTAGTTCAAATTTCAAATTATGGTGCACTTTGTTGATTATATGGTGGAAGTGGTCTGCTGTTTCTTCTATCTCTTGTAAGGGCTTATCGTTAGGTGCGAGGAGAGGGCTATGGTTTCTCTCACTATTAGAGACACGCCCCTCACCAAAACGAATCCGGAAATCTTTTAGCCTCTTCACAGACCCTCTATTTTCACTTTAGATATCGGTGAGCGCGCGTATGATAATAAAAACAGCGGGAGATTTATTCACCACGAATGCAAGAGGGGTAGGGGTTGGGAGAGGTTTCTTTCTTTTTCTCTCTCGCTGCGCGCGCGCTGTACCCTGGTTCCAGAGGTCTGTTCTCAATATACCTAAGATGAAATAAACCATCCTTACCGTTTGATAAGGCTCCCGAGACGCTTTCTCTCGGCGCTTTGCACCTTGTTGACCGCGAATCATCAGTATCGATAAGAAAAAAATATCCTCTGGAACCCAGGGTACGCGCGCTGTCGAATTGTCGAAAAAATCTTAGATAAACGTCCGTGGTCAGGCTACAATCTTGGACAAAACTGTTGAGAAAATTGTATACTTGGACAACATTTTTCTTGACATCGTAGCTGTACCGGTTCTTCCCTCTCCCCCTTCCCCTGAAAGCGGTGTTGTTGTGTATTCAAAAGAAAGCCTGATTCCTGGGCATTTGTGGATCGGAAGCAACATTGAATTGGGGGAAGGGGTTTTCTTTCCGCAAAGGCGTCGTTTTGGAAATAGTTTTGTTGCGTAGGAAAGTGGACATAATGGGGAAAACTTTCTCAGGTAGTTTTGTCCGGGATTGTAGAAATCTTTGTTACCGCATATTTTTTACACGAATCGGCCTTCCGTCCACATGCAAACAGTGAATCTGCTCACTGAAACGGTATCGTTTTGAAACCGGTCTCCAGAGAGTGTTTTAATTGTCCGACGGAATTGCGTATTCTTGTATGAGACTATTGAAACTGGGTGTTTTCGAATTCAATTAAGTAATGCGGGATTCACGTGGATGGGGCCATAGTGAGTTGTGTATCGACACTATGGTTTTAAGTTGATTTATTGATCAACTGCAGCACTCAAAATACTTTTTGGAAAGTGTTCCCGCCAAAGTAATTTTTGCTCGGTCAGGTCTCGTTTCCGACAAGTCAAAAATAGTATTACACGAAAAAAAGTTCACTAGTAACAGCTTGTAAGCCGAAATGTTAGCATTCACTCGTTTTAGTCGTCGCTTGACCGTTTAAAAAGTGACTTAGTGGAGAAAATGATTCGGTCGCGGGCGAGATAGACAGCCTTTTTTCGCTGAATAACAACAGAGGCTCGAGGATGATATTTACCGCAAGAAGATGTCTGTGTTGACTGCAAAAGTAACATGCTACCCAACCGTGACTCTCTAAGTGTTTCCTCCAAAGTCCATAGTATTCAGCAAAACGTTTGAGGTCAAAGATTGTTTCGTTTAGTTTCACTTCGTTGCGGAATACTGTAATAGGAAGCTTAAGCAATCACACGACGACAGTGACAACGACAACCTCAAAAGAACATTTTGTTTTGAGCGTAACGGCAGTCTCTCGTTTTTTAGTACATTTCCTTGACGTCCACTGCACGACTTCGACATGAGACCTCCTAAAGCGACGTTTCAAAGAGGACGTGAACATACGACGACGAATTTTCAATCCTCTACTTTGAACCTGGATAAAATCCTTAAGAATTCAACTCCAGGTGAAATCGCCTACATTTGAGAAATTGAGTGGGTCCAAATAAACGGGATAAAGTTTGAAAGGACGCAAATTCTTTTTATAGCAAGGTTTTCACTGCTTCCGTCGTCTTTGTTGCTTAATAAGCCCCTAATTAGCAGTGACCGGTCAACATGACCGGTGTGGGAATTTTTGGGCCAGAAAAGTGGCCATTCTAGCCGGACATTGTCCTTTGACCGGCTTTTATTTTGAGCCCTGAACTGGTTGATTAAATAAAGATGTCACCAGCTACGAGGACACGAAACTTTGATCCATCTTTTGTCATTGTCACTGATCCTTTGCCATTTTTGTTATTCCAACTTGTCAGTTTTTGTTCAGTACAAGAACCAATACGCTTCTGGTTTGCAAATATCAATAGATGACGTCAATGCGAGTAACGTATTTACTCGAATAAGCGCCGCGGCCCTTATATAATCAAAGTGAAAAAGGCCTTAATTCTGGTCGTTTAATACGAAAAATGTCTCGTACAACTTTCAAATAAACGCCGCCGTCAATTGACGACCGTCGCATTGAGGCGTGAAAATTTTATAAGCGTTGCGGTGCTCATTCGAGTAAATACAGTATCGCTATTTCATCATAATGAACCTCCTGTCGTCTTTTTTTCAGCCCGTGTTACGTTGACAAGGACTGCGATCTTGAGATAGTCGCTAAAAGAATTTCTTGGGGAAAATTTGGAAATGCTGGACAGGTCAGTGTACACAATATACTGTAATTTTTAAATACTCGCTATTAACATCAGTCCGCAAAGTTCTTTTCTAGTACTATCCTTACAATGTATCTCATAAGCTTTTCCGGTTTTTTCCTTTTCTTATTTCAGACATGTGTCGCCCCAGACTACCTTCTGTGTCACCCTGATGTCCAAGAGGAGCTCATCAAACGCTTCAAAGAAACTTTGTTTGATTTTTATGGAGAGGTGAGCGAGGGCTATTCCGTCATTCGTTCGTAGTTTACAAGGACAGTTATCAGAGAGTTTACGCAACCACATCGACGATGTATTCGCGCTTTTTCTAACTTTATCGCGTTACCAGACTGTAGCTCGCTAAATTTGTCAAATGTTGGCGCATTTCCTTACAGTTAAATTGTCAGGGATAGCAGCCAAGTTTTAAAAGAGGGAAAAAAATTTTTCTTTCTATGTTCAAGTCGCATTAGGAAGTTTCAGGTGGCAGTTGCACGACAAAGAAGTGTACCAAAGATTGTGGTTCACGTGCGGAGTTGTATTGTTCATTGAACCTGTTGCTTTTATGACGTCGTTGCGGGCGTCCTCGTTTTCGTTGAGTTAACTGCAAAGTAAATGATTGTTAGCTCCATAGTTTACGTTGCTTAGGTCTTTTCTCTTTGGAACAAAACTCGAAGTCAAGTTTGAAAATCCAACACAGAGCGTTCAGATGCAGAGAAAACCGGAGCTTTCTGTTGAAATCTTAAAATGTTATAGTTCATTCCAAGAAAACGTGTCCAGAAAAGATGGAAATCTTCAGACCTATTCCTTTTTTCAATATTCTTTTATTACAATTCGTTTCTCCATTTCATCTCAATAAAGGGCATTTTTCCCCTGTTTCAACTCGAAAATTTCCGTTATTGTGTATTCATTATTCCTTATCATCCCCAGATGAAAACTCAAATGGTACCGCGGTTTATTCTTGTACGAGTGGAATTTAGTAGTACCACTGGGACTAGCCTGTACACAGGCGTTGTTAAATAAATCACTCGCGGTTTTTATTTCCCTACGCGCGCTCGACGATCTCTAAAGAGAAAATAGAGGGTCTGTGAACAGGCTACACTAAGACCGTTTCATTATGACGAGATTTTCCTTGCAAATGGTAAAAGGCTTTACGAAATCTTTCTTACTAAACTAAAACATCTAGACTAGGTCCTTTTTCATACTCGAACTCAAGGTAACTGTATCGAACCGTAATGTAACGAAAATCAGAGCAAGAAATAACTCTGACCGATCAAAACGGACACAGACAAGCCAACGAACCAATCAGAAGTTAGATATGTGTAGCCGACGTTAAGCGCGGGAAACTGAAAAAGCTGCCATCAACGAGTCGTGATTTGTTGTTTTTTTCTTCTAATTGGAGAAACGGAGGCGCGAATTGTTTCAGCCAATCACAAGACGTTGCAAAGCCAATCCAAAACGCAATCGTGGAATTACATGGGACGCTGTAAAAACTGCTATCTATGCAAAAATAATGGCCTGTATTTTAAATGTGTGGCTATTCTTTTTCATTGCAAAGGACCCCAAGGAGTCACCAGACTATGCAAGGATTGTGAACAACAGGCATTTCAAGTAAGTTCACCTCTTTTACGGTGTGGTCTTAAAATTTGGAATATTTGAAAGCTAACTTGCTTCCAAATCACTGTTGCAACAAATAACACCTTGAAATGAAGACTATGTGAACCGATGTGAGCCTCGGAAAAGCAGATTTTTAAATGAAGACATGATCCTCTATGTTGTAATAGCAATTTAAGCAATTTAACTCGGAAAAAACGGGGCTTCAATGGCATTCCAACCCTAATCCAACCCACGGTCTCTGCGTGACACCATGCCAACTCCTTTGAAAAGAAGTTACGTGACATACTACAGATATAAACAAGAAAATTGCACACGTCTAAACATTTCAGTAAAGTCGCTTTGTTACAGTAAACGATCGCGCTTTTTTGCTCGCCAAAATTAATATAAACATGATGCTAAGGACTCGCCACGGAGCCTAGGGACATTTTTTCATCGCATTTTATTTCTTTCCTCATTTCAGCCGCTTAAAAAGTTTAATGTCCACTGGGACTTGTGCAATTGGAGGCGAGACAGATGAGAGTGAAAACTACATCGCACCGACAGTAATCACGGGAGTCAAACCCACTGACCCACTCATGGAAAACGAGGTACGGACAACGTTTTCAAGGCCACTACACGTTTTTAGTGTAAACACAGCTTGACCTAGCCAATACAGCTTCCCGCGAAACATCCCCACCGACGGAGGGTAGTTGTAAGCAGTCTTGTACATTCTTCCATTCAGGGTATGCACTTCTGGGAACAATGTCGCATCGGCAATAGGACACATTCGATGGGGTCGATTTAAGCATGCCGTATTTATGAATAAACGCCAAATGTAAAGCAAAAGATATAATATTATGTCGACAAGAGCCGCACTTTTCCTGTACCAATGCAGCGCTTGTTCTGATATGACTGATTAGATTACGAGATAGACTTTGTTTCTTCGTTCTTAGCTTTTTGCGAACAAAACAAAGAAAAAGAAAGAAACAACTTGTAGTCTGTGTTATTTGTGAATCAGAAAGTTTATGTAAGCGCTACCTGCAACTAAGCGCAGTACCGAGAAGTCGAGAAACTTAATACGAAGTGCGTACGTAGAGGCCTTTACTTGTTGCGCTTAACATTCTGCCAACAGAGGGCACTAGTACCCAGCTCGATGACTGCTTGTTTGGCTTGTTTGATGCTTGCATTGTGCAATTTAACACATGCCCTTAAAGAGGCTACTCGAACTAAGTTTCACTTGAACAAGTCGCAATCGAGTCATCTGAAGAACGTTTGCCTTAATAAATGGACTATATGTTGGTTTGAGTTATCATTTACTGAGAAGATTTGCTCTATATTGTTCTAATGAATGGAGTGATGTGTTTTGCAGGTATTTGGTCCTCTGTTGCCAATAGTTAACGTCGACAATGTGGACGAAGCCATAGAGTTTATTAATGACAGGTATGAAACGTACATGAGAGTGAGAGACCTTAACATAGTACACGTTAAACATTATTATTATTATTATTATTATTATTATTAATTTTCTTTTATTATGATTATTTTTCCGTGGCTGTAGGGACAAACCACTGGCTCTGTACATCTTCTCTAACGACAAATCCAAGGTTGATCGTATCTTGAAGAACACGTCTTCCGGGGGATTCCTGGCAAATGACACGGTTGTACATGCTGGAGGTAAGTTGTTGTTAAATAGGCCATTTTACAGTTATGGTTGGAGGCGAGGATGGAGGCGACTTTGTTTTGATACAAACCTTCCTGCTTTATTATGCAAATGAAGTTGTTTTTATGCTAACTAGCATTTTCCAAGGACAATTTCCATAACAAAACAAAGGACGTTTGTATCAAAACAAGGTCAACCTCAGCCTCACGTTCACACGAAGGCTAGGGTACTAAGTCCACAACTGTAAACTGGTCTATTGAGAGATTTTGAATCACGCCCAAGGAAAACGGCAAACTTCAATCAGTACCACTTGACCTGAAATTCCATTTTTTTCTGTTTGGGAAGTTTCAGAAAACATCTTCTGTGGTTTGTGTCAGTAGCGGGTAGTTCTTTTACCAGGTCAAATTTTATTGTTCGCTGTTTATGCACAAGATTACCACCCGGTTGGTTTGTGTAACTATAGTAAGCTCCCTTACAAGTTTTCCCTTTACTTGTTGTCTGCTACTCAATTAAGCAACTACAATGACGACGGCTGCTAAAACGTCTCTTTAAAATCGAATTCTCGCTGTTTCAAAATTCATCAGTACAAGGTGATGCAATAAGAACTTCAGTGTACTTTAATAAATATTCCAATCATTAGATACAATTAATTGTTAATAGGGAGCTTAAGAAAAGCCGACAACGAACGAGAACGACAAAAATGCATAAGGCCTTGATAAGCACGTACATCATTCTTTTTTATACATTCCTCTGTCGCAGTTGTACGTCTACGATGTGAAACTGCCTAATTTCACGTTTTGTCGAGGACATGAACACAAGACAACTGTTTTCTTATTCTCTTTTTAAACCCAGATACTTTCCTTTAGAATTCAATCCCAGAAAAATTCACCAACATTTGAAAAATTAAACGACGTGGAATATCAGCAGTGAATTTTGAAACAGTGTGAGTTCATTTTCACCACCGTCGTCATTGCTGAAGCTCCGTAATAAGGCAGAATGGATTTCAGTTCGGGGAATAGTCGTATTACCATTGCTAATAAGATGTCTAGAATCCAATCAGTTTATTCCTTTCGGTATTTCATTGTAGTTCACACTCTGCCGTTTGGCGGTGTTGGCGGAAGTGGAATGGGTGCATATCATGGCAAATATTCGTTTGATGCATTCTCACACAAGAAAGGTTGTGTTTTGAAGAAACAGATGTTGGAGTCCATTAATAGGTAAATAGCTTCCTTCATTCTATGCGCTAACCAGCAAAGAGCAAGGCTGATACTACGTCTTGACAAAATGTAAAAAATGCAAGTGGACAAGAATCAAAGAATCACGCTGATGTTAAATGTGAATATATATAGCAACAACTTAACCTAACCCTAACCCTTACTTTGTGTACGAATCATTAATCTGTCAACGTCAGTTTGGCGGATGGAAACAAGGCCACAACCGAACTCAGTGCCGGATCCAGGCCTTAAGATAAGTGGCGGGGGGGGGGGTCTCCAAAATGTTTTATTCAGTTTGGTCTAAAAACATGGCATGGGGGTGGGGCGGTCCCCCCGGGTCCCTCCCCTGGATCCGCCACTGGGTCTTTATCCTCAAGCTATCGAGCGTTCCCTGAACAACCACTGCCCTGCCTTAGGCCCTTTTCAAAACTTGGTCACGTGCGTGGATACCACTTAGCAACGAACCGTTGCTAAGTGATATCCAAGTACTTGAGCACGTTCTACAAAGGGCTAATCGGAACTGTTTGTCAGAAACGAAGGAAAGCATCTCGTCTGGAATGAGCGCCCTCCCTTGAGCCCCAGAAATATATAAACAGGCTTGGGCGCTTAATCTCGTTCTCAGATCCTTCTTTCTTAGACCTCTGTGGTCGAGAATGCCTGGAGATAACGCCTAGTATGCTAACGTCCAACACTACTTTTACCAAAGGTTGTCGTTTCACCCATGGGACACGTTAATACTCTAGGGACAAACCTGCTCACTTTCCCGAAGGCTAAGGTGATTTCTTTCTATATTTTCAGCTTACGTTATCCTCCGTATGAAGAGAAGCGTTTTGCCTGGATCCGTTGGCTTATGAGCTCGAAGGAAAATTCGATAAAATCACTTTCAGACGTGCCTCCTCTTCTCCTTTCAATACCGGTGGCGATCATTCGAAAGGTGCCCTGTTTTAATTGTCGTCGTTGATTATTTAACAACCTCGTCCCTTGGCTTTTCCTTAAGTAAGTCTGAAGTAAGTCAGTAGGTAACATTTTTTATTTAAAGAGGGTAATGCATTATAGATGAAACAAGCTAACAAACCTATGGTTCTCGAATTGAAATTCAGAAACTAAAATATTTACACAATAATAATAATAACAATAATAATAATAATAATAATAATAATGATAAAAATAATAACCGAATAATAATCATCTCGTATGATCTTAATATCTCTGCATAATGGAATTCTTTATTTTATAGAATTTTGAACTTTTATTATTAATTATATCTATTTCCTCTTCTTTTATGTAAGGTTAAGTTACTTCTATTTTTTAGAATTTGTAAATGAATAGTTTTTTCTTTCTTCACTTATTATATATAGGATTGTTTTTGTTCTCTAATGAAGGCCGAGGGGTTTCTTTTGTAACGGATGGAATTGTAGGTAGTGTTTTGATGAATTTAAATTACAATTGCTTTAGTGCATTTAAAAAAAAATAAATAAATAAATAAAATAATAATAATAATAAAAACCGTACAAAACTTCTGAAATACCAAGTAAGTTCACAAGTAAAAGTGTGTGATAAAATGTGTAATAAAAACTACTATTCTTGAAATGAAAAAAATACGGCGGAAATTCTTGCATAAAAACGGAATATTAAAAATTACTCATTAAAACGTGTGTTGCTAGAAAGTGAAATAGTTTAAAAATCTCAAAAAAGTGAGTTAAAGTGAGCGAGAGATTGTTGTTGTCCAAAAATTAGGTTGCAAAGACCTTTTTGATAACAGAATTCTTAGGCGTCCTTCCATTTAAAATAAAATAAACCGGCAAACCATACCGCTCCACACGCGGTTACAAGTTAAACTGCGTGAGTTATACATCCTTCACTTTCTCTTGTTAAGAATGTATAAAGTAAGGTATAGTTGGAGTATTTTTTTATTCTTCCTGGTAAACTACTATTTACTTGAAAATTTCTTGTAGGTACGATGAAACGGAAAAGCTCTGGGGACGAGGCTGTTTATTGGGTTGTTGTATTACTAGACCCTCTATGTAGTTACATGATCAATAATTAAAGCAATTAACGTACTTTAGGGGTCGTGTACAAATCTGTAACAATAGGCCAATTGCACGATGACATGATTTACTACTACGACCAGAATCCATCAGGGTTTTCCTTTCTGGTGCAAATTACGGCTTTTGTCATTTAAATCTCGCTGGGATTACCAAGATTTAAATATTACAAGAAAAACGACAAGGATTCTGGTCATGATTCATGACCCCATCGTGCAAATGGCCTATTAAGAGCAAGAAAAAGATGGGTTTTTTTTCAAGGACCAAAGTTTTTTTTTTTAACTCGCTTAACAACGAAGTCATCAACTCTAGATCCCTCCCTTTTTTTAAAATAAGTAGTTATGACACGTGAAACTGCAGTGTTGAAGACGGCCTTTTGCATAAGTTCTCCCCGCCACTTTTCTTTCTGTATTTTTCCTTTTGTGTGGCAAATAAATGAATAAATAAATAAATAAACAAATAAATGAATCCAGCTTTAACTAAGATTAGAAATATAAGATAAATGAAAGGGGTCGTTAACTTAAAAAACGTACATGAAATTAGAAATTCAAATTAAAAGGTAAAATCAGATATCTTCTTAGCACTGACTGAACAGATAAACTCTTAAAATTAAGGTGATTCCCTAGTAAAAGAACCTAATATAGATTGTAGATGAAACTTGGTACACTGATGTTACAAGTCAAGAAGATGATAAAAAGGTAAAAAAAAGTGAGGGTCACCCTGCTGGTTTTGACGTCACAATACTGACAAATACGGCTATTTTGGACCCTTTGACAAAAACCGCCTGCAGCCCAAAACCAGACAAAAAGGAAAGATTTTTTCAATGTTGCATGTAGTATCGCACAGAATTTGACTTTAATGTATTGTTTATCCACTTACGTACCAGAAAAATGCCTTTTAATGCCCTTGTTTTTACTTTACGCTCCAAAGTAGAATTAAATTGGACACGCGCTATTCGACACGTGATAGCTCAATCCGTACAATTTAGTAAAATTGCCGAAAAACTGAACATAGATTTGTGCCAATTTTTTTCGAACTGTAAGGAAGCACTGTCCTTATTAAAATCATGAAGTAAAAAATGGGGGTCACCGTACTCGTTTTTGCGGTAGAGCTGCAGAAAGTGCGCACCAAATGCATTTTCCTTGATTTTTGAGAGAGGACTGGGGCGAGTTTTGAAATAGAATGTATGCGAAGGGGGGAAGAAAGTATTAAAAAATCCGTTTTTACAGAATGTACATCGAGATATCACACCCCAGGACACAATATGATAAAGAAAGCGTTTAATAATAAATGAAAATCAAAGTGAATAAGCACAAATTAAACATGCACTATCGAGGTTCTCCGTGAGGAAGTCGAACTCAGCAACACGCGTACTGCTTACGTTATGTACATTTCCACCACATTGAGTGTCACCTCGGCAAGAAACAACCGCAAGCAAAAATTGCAATAGCGTTTCTCTTCGGTCAGCTTCATTTTAATAATGTTGCTTCACATGCTCTATTTTACGGAGGCCATCTTGTTATGCGCAGTAAGAGATGCGCAGTGCAAAACCAGGGAATCACCTTAAGTTCCTTAAGTCGGGAATCTAATTTCACTTTTTTGGAAAATTGACAAAATCCCACAATACAGCGCCTTTATAACAGTGAGTTTTTCGAAAAATATGTAGAAAGTCACGGAGCAACGGGCTTATTTTGTCCTCAGACGTTAAAAGGAGTCTTTCCACACAGCTTGCGTAGGAAATCAACGTTATTAAACTGTTGTGAAATAATTTAACGAGACTTAATTTGTACTCGTATCATAAATCGAATTGCACGAGTCTGGTAACTTCCTTAACTGTTATCCATGGCATATCCCATTGAAAATTATTAAAACTTAGCCTTTAAGTAATACAGTCCAGAGCCATCCTCGGAGACCCAGGGCCAGTCAGTCGTGTCGGGAGAAAAGGGGCGACGAAAGTCTGCCGCCGGATCTCCGAGGGTGGTCTGGAGCTTACAAGGATTTAGTGTGATCTAATTTAGTAAAATTCACCCTGATGGTGATGTTGTATGTGGCAGTAAGGAGGATCATCTTGAAACGTAAGTCAAGAACAGATTCTCTTTTTAGAAAGAGATTTATGTCTCTCTAGATTTAAGTTTTAAGGAAATTTTGCTTATCTTTTTGCCTTTTTTATTTGTATAGGTTTTTGGGCTGCCGAGGTATTTCCTTGAGAAGTAGATGCGCTGAGCTGACAAGTCTCACAAAAATTGTGGCATTGATAGGGAGATAAACGGGTCACATCCTCCCTTGGAACTGTAGTTCTGGTTCATATCTTATATTATAATGTACTGTTAGTTTCGTGTGGGTTTGATTTCACCTTTACCGTGTTTTTGTCTTTTTTCCATCAATAGAGAGATTTAGAGTGAAGTTTACGGCAAACGTCAGATTCAACGAGAGAATTCTATAAAAAAGGGGGGTGCTTAAAGCAATCCAAAACAATTGTTATAGACAAAACCAACGTGAAGCTGCTAATTTGGGGGCAGAAGTATTGATAACAGTAAAGCACAAGTGACTTGGTTACATGGAACAAATTCACGTTTGCCTTTTGCCGTAAGGCATGGTTCAATTTGACCTGTTACCATGCCTCCCCGGGCATTTGCAATTTTTTCCTTTCCCGGTGGTCCACTCCCCACCCCCGGACACACGGAAGGAGACAATTCCCAATCCCCGAGCCCCTGCAAAACGAGACGTTTTCTGAACTAATATGAACGTTTTATAGAGTTATTGAGAGAAGAATAATACATGTATGCAGTTTAAACGCGAACAATACATTTGATAGATCAAATCTATGTTTATCTATCTAAATATTATATTAAAAGCCTTGTATCCGTTTCCATATACAGTCTATTGAAGTTGTCTTACTATTAAACTAGACAGAAGAAATATTTCTTTGTTTCTTTTGCAACTGAAAAAAAAAACATTTAAGTACGCACCATACGCTTTGATAGGTTATTCCTCTTCAACCACTCTACAACAAATTCCTGCGTTTTCCCTTGAAAATACATAGCCTTGAGCTGAGTTTCAAAGCTTCGTGCAAACTACGCGAGAAATAACACGTACTTCTCAAAATCAAAGAAAAGTAATTTTTGATTTCCCCCAGCCCCTACCCCTGGACAGGACGGCTTCAAACAGTTCCCCACCCCCGGCAAGAAGGGGAGGACTTGTCCCGGGGTTTGCCCGGGGGAATGGTGACACGTTTAACTGAACCATGCATAACCGTGACTCTAAAAAGTATTTAGAATATCACATCGTCGTGGCCTTTGGCCGAAATCACAACACAAATCACACGCAGCAGTCGTGTTTCCTGGCTCATTTTAAATGAATGAAAATTTAAATGAATTTAAATTTGAATACCTTTTTTTATAGTAAATGACTGTAATTACGCCGCCATTATGCTACCGTATTCCTTAGTAGCCTTTGGTACAGGGCGGCGGTTTCCACCCACTCTATTGTTCGTTATGTCTACTCTTCCATCCTTCCTCTGGTTTCCAATTCAAGGTTTGCGACACTCAGGAAGGACTGGACAATCACTCACCGCAAAATTACGCTGCCTCACACTCCAAACTACAGCTAGACTGCAAAACAGTCGTTTTTTTTCTCAAAATCGGTGAGGCGTAACGTAAGAGGTTTTATGCGCGCGAACCTCGCACGCCCGTAGGAGCGTATTTTTAGCGCCTCTCTCTAGTTTTCGTTCTCGCTCCAGACCTTTTGTTTGACTGTTCGCGCGAACTTGAATACGCAAAAATACGGACTGTTTTGCAATCTAAAGTACAGCCATTTAGACTGTTCACAGCCTTCTTTTAAGGCGCTTACGCAACGACGACGGCGACCGCCACGAGAACGTCCACAAAGCAAAGCAACGACTCTGCACATGCATCACCTTATTTGGTGCCTTTTTTGCCGTCACTACACGACTACGAGGGGAAACTTCCTAAGGGACGGACCATTAGAAAACTTATGGGGAGGGCGGGCGAAGTACAAAAAAAAATCGCGCAAGGGAAAATTGAATGGAAAAAATTCTTGCACGCCAATTAATCCTAAAAAATATTCATGCTATGGCCTTAAAAAAAGTCATACAAGGAATTTGATGACGAAAAAAAAATTCCTGCGGCTCGAAAATTCCCCTCCCCCCCCCCCCATAACTTTTAATGGTCCGTCCCTAATTTCACATTTAAGATAGGTCGTAAACAGAAGACGATTAATTTTTCTTCTTCTGAAATGGATATATTCCTTAAGAATTATACTCCAGGCTCCAGTTGTTGAAAGGGCGAATAACGCTATCCTCTTGATAAATATCAATCCAGCGGATAACGCAATTGTTTCTCCTCATACTTATCCGCTGGATAGTAAATTATCCGTTGGATAGCGAATTATCCGCTGGATAGTGAATTAGCCGGTGGATAGCCCTATCCAACGTTTGAACAACCAGGGCCACAAAAAAACGCCAACATTTGCAAGAGGTGGAATTATAGCGAGAGTTACCAGCGCGAATCCACTTTTTAGGTGACGCTTTCGTAGCTGTCGCCGTTGCCGTCACCATCGTTGTTGCTAAGCTCCCTATCTTCTCGTTGGACGGGCGAGCTGGACGCGTATCTCCCTCACAGTTCGCGCTTCTTTCTGTTGTTAATTGGGTATTCTGTTGTTAGTCGGGTACATCCAGACTGCCATGAGAAGAAAGAAAGGCTGTGGACAGTCCATAGCATAGTCATGAACTATTTGGCCCACGCGTGTAATTCAGTGCACAAAGGCTAATTTACGAAAGCCAAAAAATTATTATAGACAATCGCTTTATTATTCTAATACGACTGGGTAATTGCAGGATCACTTTTGATCGAAGTACCCTGCCATACTGTCCGGCTTCAGTATCTGGGCGTGTAAATTTTATCACATGTCAACAATTAAGATCGTGTTAATTTTTGCGTTATGGGAAGCGTGAATTGCAAAAGTCGTTGCCGCCTGCCGTTTTGCGTTTCCAACACGGGGAATAACGTCAGCGACGTATTTCCTGAAATTGAAGTAATATAATTATGAATTTAATGAACAGATTGTGAGACAAGAAATAAAACACGAATATCAATTTTGTATTGCTACGCTTTGTTAAACCCTTTCGCTTCAAGCGGTGCAAGGGACGTAAAGGCCCTTCCCTTGACCCCTTTCGCTGCGACTTCCGTTGAAAGTCCCACGAGGCGCCTGCATACGAGGAAGGACTTAAAGCTGGTAAACATTGTAGGAACTCTTAAATACAACCCGGACAACATTGGTGGGAGGCGAGGCTGCATGTTCTAAACCCCCCTGCGGTGGGGACAAAAATAGAACGGCAAATGCCCCACCCCCGGGGATCTTCCCCAATCAACTTTATAAGACAAAACTGCAGAGGTAAGGTGGATTTTCACTGTCGCGTAATTTTAACGTACGTATGTACGCAAATTTTACGCCCGTAATTAAAACAGGGGCAATTTATAAAGTGTCGCGCGTAAACGTAAAAATTGGGCGAGTTTCACCTTCTACGTTTGCGCGCAACCTTTCATACATTGCCTCATTTGTTTTTTCCACACGTAATTTTTACGTGCGTACGCATATGGAAATTACGCGACTGTGGATATTCACCCTAAAGGTGGATTTCGACTGTCGCGTAATTTTTTTGTGCGAACGCACGTAAAATACGCGAGGTTCAACTTTTACCTTTACGCGCGGCCTTTCATGAATTGCCCCTTTTTTCATTAATTTACGCACGTAAAAATTACGCAACAGTGGAAACCCACCTTTACGCGCGATTACTGACCGCTCGATTGAAAGGCTTTCATAAATGTATACAAGCGAGAAGACTTGCTATATGAGCTATGTAAGAAATGACTTTATGCGTGATCCCTGATCATGAGGAAACAAGCTAACTTTGTTCCCCTCGAATGATTTTCTGAGGTGGAGATTTGAGGATTCTTGATTACAAGTAAATCGCCGTTTATTTAACATAGGGTGAAACGTGATAATACATAAGCAAGCACTAATGGCTAACGCTTGTACCGGCAACATTAAACCCTTACGTTAGCAAGGACCATAATGACATTGTTTTGTTCCAAAAGACCTTGACAACCAGCTTTGTGTCCACACTGACAGCATCTCTTTATAAATATTCAGCTGGACTCAATGCGAGTCACACGTTTTGTATGCCAAAGCATAATTTTCATGCGCTTATTTATCCTCAGACAATTTACTTTACGGCAAAATAAGCAGCAGAGAAGGAGAAAAATGTTCTCTCTCCCTACCGCGTCTCACCTTGCTCGAGTGAGGTGATTTTCACCCGGCCGGGCTCACGTGTTTCCATAATAAGGGAAAATAAGGGACTACTCCTATTCAACTTTTTTCTTCTTAATCACGACCTTTCGGAGAATGCTATAACGATCCGTGAAAAATTAATCTAATATCTACTTAATCAAAAATTCGGGATCCTTTTCCAGCAAGACAGCCTTAACTCCCTCGAAGTGAGCGTTGGCATAGTAATTTAACTCATCCTTGGTTTGCTTGTGAGTCAACTTGCTGACATCATCTGGTAACTTGCGAAGTTTCTTTCCAGTTTGCATTGCAATCATCTGCAAAATAACAGTATACAGAGATGACACTTATGTTTTTCGGGAGATGAATTTTTGGATGGGCATGTTTTTTGTTTGATAAGCTATAATCACTGCCTCTTCAAAAAGAAAAAATGGTTTTTAACTTACGGCATGGAGTGGCAGGCTTTGTAACGGGGAATTTAAGATTACGAGAACGGGATAAGTGCGCGGGAAAGATGGAAGCCAGGGAATCTTTCTTCCTTCCGTCCTTCTTCCTTCTTCGCATGCCGCCCTCCGCCTAAATCTCCCCCGCCCCCTCCCCCCGCCTTTCTCCTCATTAAACACCAGCCACGCTGTAAGCAAATGCATGTTAACTTGACATTACCTGCAGCATACAAGCTCTCTCCATGAAGTACGCGTTGTCAAATGTAACAGCCACAGTGGAACCAGTAAACAGTACTCCATGGTTGGCCATAAACAGGACAGATTTGTCTCCAATCAGCTTCGCCAAACGGTCACCCTCTGAACAGTCTTTTGCTGCTCCTTCAAAGTTTGAATCATAGGCAAAGTCATTATAGAAACGGCAGTGAGTCTGATGGTACATGTCAAAAACTTCTTCCTCCAACATTCCTGAAAACCAATTGAAACAAGGATCGTTGTTTCAAACAATCTTATCACTGTTCACTAGCTGTTACCCTGAACTTCACACGACTCTCAAATGGAGCGCTTGCTTAAAGGTTACCCTGTTATTTCTTTGCAAGCAAAAAACAAGTTCACATAGTATTGCCTGTTTAGCCCGAACTGAGCAACCGATTAACATGTAGAGTCAGATCCAAGTGGGTGGGTCCCGACCTCCTCTCCTCTCTTTTTGACAAAATCTGCAAAAAAAATTATCTACTTAATGTAACTGTACACGACAAAAAAGCCTCTTACGTAGAACTCCTTTGGACTCTCCATGGATGACGACAAGATAGGATGTAAATCACTAGCTTTAAATAGTTCTTACAGCGAGAAAAAGCTGGAACACTCTCCTAAACAAGATGCTCTTAACTCGGGAAGGGCTTTAGGGATCAAACAAAACCAAAATAGTGGATAATTTTGGCTTGATTTACTGAAATAGTTATATTATATATCATAGTCATAGTACTAACAGTTAGTAAAAATTGAAAAGAAATGTAAACAGTGAGAGAAGAATAAGAAGAAAACTTAAGACTAAAACTCTAGACCTTTTGCACGAAGAACCAGAGTGTTGCCGCTTCACTGGGAACCCAATCAGTGGAAAATTATCTGTTAAAATGAAAAATGCCCTCTATGTTCTCACAATGGATAACAAAACCTACTTTCTAAAAGAGAATAAAAAACTTGTAAAGTGAGTCCTCGAAGATTTTTTTTGAAGTAATGATTACAACATGATAGAATGCAATTCAAGCTGCCAAAACATTATGGCCAACTCTTGTGTCCTCTCATACTTCAGTTTTTTTACCTCATTTCTATGACAACTCATCCAACAATCCATCTAGGATAAATTTGCACATTTTGTGACTTGGAAACCCAATAAACTTTTTTTATAACAGTAAACAAAAAGATAAATGTCAACTTGTGCGAAGCCCAAATAAAATCTCCGGGATCATCAGCTATTTTCTGTATTTTTCTCAAAAGACAAAAAAGTTTATACCTAAAGCTGTGGTGTACGGAGCATGAAGATGAAAAACGCACACAGCATCTTTTCTTGCATCATGAACACCCTTGTGTATAGCAGTGGCCTCTATTTGAACTTCACCTTGGCCTTCCACCAGCTCACTTCTGTCATTTACACCAATCAAAGAGGATGGGGTGGCCTGCACAAATAGAAAAGTGTGGAAATTTTCTAGTAGCCTGTGTAGCCTGCGGGATGGTTTACACGAGCAAAATTTCGGCAGAGGAGCTGCAAAGTTGTGTGGATAATGGGGAGGAGATACTTTGAAATCGCTTCTTGCACCTTTTGCCAATAGAATGCTATGTTGCTAAAACCCCCTACACAGGTAACAGTTGGTGCTCCCTAATGAAATTTGTTTTTAAATATCTTCTTCATATCTCTAAAGGAGATTTGTGTATTGGTAAAGGCACTAGGTAATGACTTTAGTGCAGAATTGAGCTCAAACAGTAATATCCTCATGACCTAGCCTCCCTAACAATAAATGGAAGAGCGGGTCACTGCAGAGGTGGAACAGGAGGTCATTAAATATCGCCGTTAACAAAACGCGCGTCGGATCGCTTGGATCGGATCATATTGCACATCAGATGGGACTGGCATTTCTATTTTTGGTGGAGAAGAATTATTTTCAAGAAACGACACAGCTCAGAAGAAAAAATCCAAGTTCCCCCCAACAGAGTCGAACCTATGACTAGTCCAGATGTGTCTAGACAAGAAACTAGTAGAACATAGGTTCGACTAGGCCTCCCGGGAGGGGGACTCCCATATGAAACAGACGGGGATGCTCGTCGTCTCGCTTAGGGGTGTAAATTTTGGATTTTGGTCTCGCTTAGGGTTTTCCGGGCAAAGCGCCATTATTTTAAGCCACCAAGTTCTCGTTTAGGGTTCCGCGAGGAAACAGAAATCAAATTTTCTTTTTAACTTTGTTTGCTATGTCTTTATATCAGTAAAACTCATTGCATGTCGTATTTGTGTGTTTTTAAGCGGTCTCTTTTAGGGGTCAAAATTTGCTTAAGCCGCGCCCAGATTGGTCTCCTTTAGGGGTCACAAAAAGCTTGAGCCAGGCCCTGATGGTCTCCTTTAGGGGCTAAATTCAAAATTTCCGACGAGCATCCCCGTCTGTTTCATATGGGAGTCCCCCCTCCCCGGGCTAGGCCTTTCCCGATTGCGCTCGTAAAATCCTAAAAAAGTGCAGGCAAAAATGGCTAAAAAGTGCTCAAAAAGTGCTCAAAATCTCAAAATAGTGCTCAAAAAGTGCTAAAAGTTGTGAACAGTTACCTCAAAGCCTTTTCGTAAATATGTCAATTTTTACTGATGTAATTAACAATCTGTTTTGCGTAGTGTTATTCGACAGGTTGTTGCAAAAGGTTGATAGAATATAGAACAATAATATTTTCAAAAAACTAAAGCCGGTTACAAATTGTAAATAAATTCAGCAGTACTAGCGCAAAGCCTAGACATCAGATGATTTAGAAATTTGAGATGACACACGCATGATACATCAGCCAATCAGAAACTTCTGTTCTCACGCTCAGTAAGGATAAGTCCACGTGCCTTTCCATGACAACGGTCTTTTATTCTTGACAACATCATTAGTTATTCAAATTTATGACCCGGAACACGATTCTCGTTGCGAGCGATACACAGTTTTTGCTTTAAAATGTTTTAGAAGACATATGTTGCTCGAAATATGCTCGAAATGTGAAATATTGCTCAAATGTTGCCCAAAGTGCGAAAAAGTGCTTAAGGGTGCTCAAAATGCAAAATAGTGCTCCAAACTCAAAAAAGTGCTCAAAAGGTGCTCAGCGCAATCGGGAAAGGCCTAGGTTCGACTCCTGTTGGTGAGACTCAGATTTCTTCTTCCGAGCTGCCTGTGTCACAAATTTAACAACATTGTTCCTCATGATGGTCGTTTCTCACCCTTCACTATTTTCACATAAACCACAACGCTCCTTGTTTACTCCCCAAAATTTTGCATAACTATTGTTTCAAATTCCTCCTGGGTATCATGGTCTTCCCAAGAGAAATTGAAAACAATGGTTATGCAAAATTGTGGAGGTATTGTGGTATTATTGCCACTATGATTTAAGTGAATATAGTGAATTGGTTCTAAAATCATCACAAATAATAATTATTATTTTGAACTAAACTGCTGTGGGAATTTTATGTTGCATACAACTTCATAAGATTACAAATTCCAAAAACATGTATGGTCATGTGACATCACTTGCATCAAAGATGGCAGAGAGAGAAGTATCTTGAAGCAGTAATTTTGTGTTATTTCTTTCCATCTCTTCTCCCTTTTGAAGTGGAATTGAATGTTTCTTTTTCAGAGGAGATGATTAAGAAACTTTGGGGAATAAGAATAAGTAAGAAAGGTATGACAGCAACGACTTGTTGTCATAAGCAAATTACTAGTCTGATCCAATCCAGAATCTTATCCCATCCAGATTTTGTTGATGGCCGGTCAGTAATTCGAATAATGACCTGTTAGTTCGAAAACAATGGAAAGGTGCTAAAAATAGGATTATGCCCTTGTTCCTCAGCCTTCTTAAAAATAATTAATTAATTAATAATTTAATTAGTTTATTAATGAAAAATAATTACCTTGGAGCTCAGGCATCATCTTATATTAAAGCAGCCTTAACTCTTTGTAGTAGCATTATTATTGTTTTCGCCACCTTTGTCACTGTTCAGTGTTGTCGCCGTCGTTTCATAACACTGCATAAACTACCTTATGTCTGCAGTCTTCATGTGTCTCATACTATCGAAGCCCTTGCAACACAAACTAGCATTTCACAAAGATGAACAAGATTGCTACAAACCTGACTCCAGTGAAGCCCGTGGGGTATCATGAGCATGACATCGCCGTCTCCATTCAAGGCTGGCGCAATCATCGTTAGATGAGTGCAAACACCTTCTCCCATGCCGTAAAAATCGAGGCCTCGAAATGCTGTGGCCAAATCTTGCCTGCATTTCCAATTGGTCCTTGCAGCTGTTTCAGCCGGACTTAAGTTGCTCTCCGAGCTCTTCGGTCTCTTTAACAGTAAAACTGGTGAATGCCTCAGAAGCTGGCGAGTGGAATAGTTGAGCACTTGGCGCGGAAAGCACTTCAGGTTTCGACAGACAAAGGAAGTCATACTTAAACTTAACTAACAGATCAAACAGTCCAATCCCAATTCACTGTGGAGCAACTACAAAAAGCAAGGACTTTCTACATGCGGTCAAAGAAACACAAAGCTCCTCCGCTAACTTTAAACTTCAGCAGTGAACTCAATTACACCTGATTTACGTAAGTTATTACTGCATGTTGTACCACCGCGCATCATTGCGTGAATGCACCGTGAGCTGTGACGTCGGTCACGAAATCTGTTTTGCCTCGCTTTCGATCCAGGAGAGGGTACTTCCTGACGGAGTGCACTTCGTACCTTTTAGGGGGTTTAAATTTGTGGATTGTTACCACTTAGGGTGCTAAAACCTAACATGACTGCTGCCAGAATTGAATCGCTCATTAGGATAAAGATTTATGACAATACTTTCAAAACGTCCTTGAGAAGAAAGTGGTCGAAAGTTATCTTTGTTACTATTAAAATTTGCAGTGCCAGTCATATCATTTGTTGTTATCAGGAGCCCATCAAATGGAGCCTCCATCTCCCATACAATCCCTTGGAGTCAACCCTTTCCCGAGTGGATTTATAATTAGAACGGTTCCCAGGGGAGACTTCGCGTGCCGACGGTGGCAAGCGCCAATCACAACGACGAAATGACACTGCTATTGTACTTCATCAAACAGCAGGAAATTCGGTGTTGACAGGTCAAACACAATCATATTCGCTAGTGAAACGTGACTTTAGCGTTTTCATCCCTCAGAGATTTTCTTTCTTTTCTTTCTAGCGGTAGATTATACTGTGGAGAGTTTAAAACTCTGACTATGTTAATCTTAATTTTGGTTGCTTGTCTCACATTAAGAGGCCATGAAGATGGTCTGTCACATGCATAATGATTAACTACTACCTGCAGTCTGTACGGGCTCCTGTTGTCATTGAATTGGTACCTCTTAGGGGTGGAAATGAATTTGGGACACACTCATAAAAGACGATTCTGGTCTAGCCTTTTAGGGTTGTTCTCGAAATTTTCCGACGAGCACTCTCGTCACTTTTATAGGGGAGTCTCCCCCCCCCCGGGTCTTTCGATGAGCATTTTCATCATCTTATTCTTTTGACACTAAGCCTGTGACTGGTCCTTGTGGACCGTACGTTAACCTGTTTTATAGTCATGGTTTCGGATTTACGGCCCTCTTTTCGCTACGTTTTGCGTTCTGTAATAAGTAACCACATGTTTTCCTACCCACCTCCACTTTGGCGACGTGTATCTGTCTACATTCTGACCCTGGGTAAAAATTTTTCTCCTTAATTTATGAGTGAATGAGTGGCTAATAAGCAGTGAAGAAATTAAGGAATGATGGAAAGTCGGTGTGTCCGTTTATGGGAGGAGGGCAAAGGATGGTTAAGCTTTGGGGGGCTCTGTTATTTATGTTTTTTATTTGGTTCTTGGGGCAAGATATCAACTTGGACGTTGTCCTGCCTCTTGCTCCAGTTGCAATATTGATCTATTTTATTTTATTTTACTTTATTTTCTTTATCTAACGTATTTTATATTTTTTCGTACATATTAACTGATACCATGCAACGAATTCAATAAAGTATAGTAAAGATCCGGGTAAATTAGCACGGCCTACTGCAGGCAATGACATGCAACAACACAGCAAGGATTGACAGAGCCTGTGCAAACTGCCGTCTCGCTCCTCGCCGCTCGAGGAGAGACGCCAATTTTTGTAGGCTGTGTATGCCCAGGCCTCGACCTTTTGTTAGCGCTCTTTATACATAGTCGCACTAGAACGAGGTAAACTTTTATTGAGGCTCTTACTAGTACACTCACATGATAAAAGGTACTAGGACGTGAGAAGTCGTCGAATAACATCAACAGGGATAATAAAGCCAGCACAATTGCAAAGCTAGCAATACGACAAAAGAGCAGTTACGATCAGGCCCTTTGGGGTTGCAGTACCAGCTTGGTAATAGGAGTCTGACCCATATCCTACAAGTGATTATTTAAGAGTAGCAGAATTGGATGACAAGAAGTCCTTTTCATATTAATTCGCTAAAGCAAGATTTGAGATGATACTTTGTGACTGATTTCAACCCTTGTAATTAAGGCAGATGATTTCCCTCAGGTTTGTCTCGACCATGAAAACTGAACCCATTAAAGTACAACAGTTGGAGCGTGCGGTCCATAAGAAGCGACTTTTTGAAAAGCCTTGCTATAATTAGCTAACTATTAAAAATAAAACTTAAAACCATTTTAATGCTTTAGAAAAGTAAAGGCAACCAAATTTTCTTTAGCAATTTCTTAAAATACGAAACAGAGTTATTTTTGTTGCTATGAGTTTCAATTACCGATCACCGAATTTTGTTGCTCAACAATGCACTGATGAGAATGTCTGGAGTAGCGCACACAATTTGCTTTCGCACAAATCACATGGAAATAAATTAAGAGACTGCTGTTTTATAATAGGTGGTACCGGTAATCAATACACTAGATGGGAATAATGATCCCCAAGGAATGCAACCGTTAAGTAATTCTTAAAATAACATGCAAGAGCTGATGGACCCAAAAGACTGAAATGTGTCTCAGAATGGGCTGCAGGGTTAGCTTCCCAATCTCTAAACGGTGGCCAATTTTTAGTTTGACAAGTCCTTTGACAGGCCAATTTATTGTGTCTCAGTCCCCACACAACCTAGATGTTGCTCACCTCCGAGGCAACACTACAGTCCTATTATCCATTTGAAATAGCTCTGTCCTGATAGGGCTAAATTTTGGCCTAACTTATGTTTAAGTGACTCATTTAGAGGCTTAATCAGTCTTTGGTTCCGAAATGCTAACTATTGGCTGAAATAGACCTTCTCAGTAAAGTATGACATGTTTGATTAATAGACGCTCTAATAGCAAAAATTTTGAGACGCGGCCATGTTATTAAAAATACCCCCCTCCCGTCCAAGAAGTGATTCAATGGTGTCCATCTCAGCCACCTGGCCCTCTCTAAGCACTAAGATTGTATCACAGTCTTTGATCGTGTTCAGTCTATGAGCTATGGTAATGATGGTGGAATCTTTTAGCTTCTCGTACACTGCTCCCCAGATGATCCTTTCCATGTTGGGGTCCACGTGAGCAGTCGGTTCATCCAAGATGACGATCTTACTTTGTTGCAGTAAAGTGCGAGCCAAGCAGACCAGTTGTCGTTCACCAACACTCAAGTTTTCGCCTCTTCCTAAAAGCTCGTAGTCAAGTTGGCCCTGCAGATTTTTCACCAAATTATGAAGTTTCACTTCTTCCAGAACATTCCATAGCTCATCATCTCTGTGTTGCTCCAAAGGATCGAGGTTCCTTCTGAGTGACCCACTAAAGAGGACAGGCGATTGGCCGAGAACAGAAATGCATCTTCTCGATTCCTGCAGTTGGATGCTATTTACAGGGACACCATCTATACATATCTCCCCGTCAGCTTCCGGCATGCGCAAAAGAGCCGCTATAATGGATGATTTTCCATCTCCTGTTCGCCCAACAATTCCCAGCTTCCTTCTCCCTTGAGCTGTAAAGGTTAGATTCTTTAGCACTTGTGGTCCACCTGGATAATACCTCAGGAAAACATTTCTGAAAGTTACTTGACCAGTATAAGGCCAGGTTGCTGGTGGGAGTGTTTTTATTTTGTATCCTGGTTCTGAGTCGATACTGGAGTAGGCCATGACTCGTTCGACTGATGTCATGAGATTCTCTACCTCCGAAAATTGTCGCACGGCATATTGGGACATGTTAGATGTTTCAATAACGTAGACAAGGACAAGGCCAGCTATTGCTGCAACAGAAGGTAAATATTATTCAAGTTATTCACTTGTAAAATCGAAAAAGCGCCGCATCCTCACAGCGAAAAAAGTCGTCCTCATTGATTTTTTATATAGCTACTAAATTACTGCTGAAATGCTAATATAGAGACGCGGTTATTGCTCTTACTTGGATTTGGAAAGGGGCAAAGGCTGTAAAATCACCCGTCGTATAAGACCATACCTGGATTTTGGGAGAGAAAAACAACCATCAAAGCCACTGCAGTGATTAAAACTGAACATAGGGCATCAGCTCTTACGCCAAGCCACCGACTGCTAGCTAATACCATGGAAAACACCCGGTTGTGTACATCTTGATGTCTGAGAAAAAGGAAAAAAAATTGTAGAAAGTTAACATAGCTGTGATCTCTTTCGTCGAATCGTATATTCTCTGCGACAAACGGGAAAAAAAAGAATGGTAATTGCTTTGTTTATACTGTAAGTGGAATAATCTTCTTCACCTAGTCTACACGTACCACTCAAATAAGTATTCCAAATAGATAGAAACTGGGATTTAAAAGGAATGAGATCCCCAAGCATGCCCGACTACGAGAACTCTGGACGATTGAGAGACAAATCCAGCTAGTGCTCAGAGAGGGACTCGAACCAGGGACAGCCTGGTTGCGAGTTCGATGCGTTGACCACTCGCCGTTTTACCTTCTGTCTTGACACCGACGGGTGCATATATGAGTGATTGAACAAAAGAAAGATTTACAGAATGAACAAAAGGAAATTGCGTGTCAAACGAAGTAAAGTATCAGACACTAGAAGGAGTAATGTACCGACAAATTTTCCAAATTTCCTTCAAAGTGGATTTCTTTTAACTTGTCAGACTGAATTGTGGCTGCCAGAGTAGTACCACCAACCATTGCTATTACACTTACTGATAAAGCTGCTCGATGAAGTGCTTTTCTCTTTTTCGAGTTCGTATTGTGTCCAAGCCAGCTATGGTCTCTGAAAAGTGTGAGAAGACAGGACTGCGGCAGATTGACTCTAGTCTCTTTAGATCCCGTGAAGTCTTCAAGTAGTACCATGCCAGAAATGCAAAAGTCATAAAAATGGGAACTGTAACTAAAAAGACCCAGAAACTTGTAAACGATGGCAAGAGAGCTGCGGTGAACACAAACAAGAGCGACTGAGAAGCCAACAGAAACATTTTGGGCAAAAGCTCGTCAATTGCTCCGATGTCTTTGGAGAATCTGTTTAAAATTCGTCCTGTAGGATTTGTGTCAAAAAAGAACACCGGAGCTTGAAGAACGTTGGTTACCATCTTATTGTGGAGCTTTTCAGCGGATCTGAGGGAAATGTAGAAGAAAGTACAAGCACGGATGATGGCAAATATAAACGCAGCGGAGGTGAACCCAGCATAAATACGTAAGGGGGTTGAGGTCATATCTTGTTTGTTCTGCGCCATCTTTGACAAATGCGAAAGCCAGACATTTGGAGACACCATAACAGCTACGGGAGAAGAAAGAGTAATCCATGTTTAGTCTTTATATCTTGGCATTGTCCGCAAGCATTTAAGTGGGATACAAATTAGTGAGTGATTCAATGACTTCTCGAAGTAATTTTGCCACTGATTTACTTTGCATTCGGCCTTAACCAACAGGACATGAACCCAAAAGCAATCGCGGCGGTCTGATCACGCGCGTTTCTCTCCGTTTGGCCCCGACTAAAGCATTTTGCTTGCCTCGGTTCAGTCGCTCACGATCACGTTTGGAGGGAAATCTGATATAATCTGCCCTCGTTCCCATCATACCCCTCTCGCGCTTCTGGTTTGTTTCTAATCTCGTACCCAGATCTCCCACGGCCAGGGTTAAACAGAGTGAGATCTGGTTACGAGATTAGTTTGTTTCAGCACTCGCTCTTCTTGCTTGTTCCGTGCTCCCCACTAAGCCTTGGGAAAACCTGTGGAGGAGGCAGCGTTTTTGCTATGAATTCTCATAGTTTGATTGGATTGCCTTTGTCTGTTGAGATTAGCTCTAATAATTGTTCTGCAGAATTTTGGTTGTGCTTTGCTGAGGTCAAAGTCACTATTCAAGATCAGTTATACTAACCTTGGACAACTAGGAAAAGAATAACCACGGCAAAAATCGCAAGTGGGTGCATTCCAGCTCTAAAATAATCCCAGTACAATGCTGCTGAAATATTCCCTGCGGCCATTTCTTCTTCTGAGATCTCTAAATGATTGTCAAGGCTGCCACTGGTTGAAGTGGACGTCACGTGCGTTTTTTTACCCTCATTTTTCAATTCGGTAATAGCCCTTTCTTCGTTTATTGTTGCGTTGACCCCTATGATAGATTCCAGGACGCCACCGCGATTTTCTAATTCACGATAGGTGCCAGTTTCTGTTACAGAGCCGTCATGGAGAACCACAATCTTGGTTGCTGCCTTCATGCTTCTTTCTGCATAGGTCGATAAAATAGTAATCTTCTCTTTAAGAAGCCTGCCAACGCACTCATTGAATATGTGTTCACTGACTTTGGCATCTACTGCACTTAGAGGATCATCCAGTAGATACACATCTGCATCAACGTAAACTGCGCGTGCCAAGCTAATACGTGCCCGCTGCCCTCCACTCAAGGCGACCCCATGCTCACCAACAAACGAAAGATCACCATTTGGGAGCCTGCCTATATCCTCTTTAAGTGCGCATGCTTCGATCACTTCAGTGTACCTCTTTTCATCGTATGGTTCACCAAATAAAACGTTTTCTCGAAGACTTCCCGGGAAAACCCAAGCAGTTTGAGGAACATAAGCCACAGTTCCAGAACAGGACACATCGCCACTTGTTTTAGTTACTTCGCCGGCGATCGCAGCCAAGAGGGTTGACTTTCCACTTCCCACCTCACCAGTAATAGCAATAAGGCATTTCTCAGTAGCTTGGAAGCTAACGTCTCGAATAAGATACTTTTCTTGGTGCTCAGCATCAGTCAGTTTACACGTGAGCCTTGAAACTTGCAAGTGCACACCGCGATCTTTAATTCCACTAAATTGCTGGATATCTTTGGTTAGATAAACAGGATGCTTTTGTTCCTTGTTTGCGAAATGATTCCCGGAATTACCATTTAAATACCATTTAGATTCACTGTTTGGTGAACAATTTCTTACTACGATCTGACCATCCAAATGTACATAAGCTGGAAGGCCATTTTCTTTTCCAGTTGAACTTCTTTTGTATTCTGAAGGATCTAAAGGGATGTTACTCAACAATAGAAATCTTTCAATCCTCCTGAAGGAGATAATCAGCTCAAACATCAAAGGAATGGCGTTACCCAACCGAAGAGATAAGGTTATTCGTAGTATGTTCATGAAAGAGAGTACCATGAAGGCTTTTGTGGGCGAAAGTATTTGTCCAGTTGCCATAAGGGTAAAGATTGCTAAAAAGGTTGCCACGGTGCTAGAGGTAAATAGTAAACTCTCAACTATCGACAGCAGGCCACTCTTTTTAAGGAGAATCCAAATTTCAGCCCTGAAACACAAAAAACCACACAACCGTTTAGTTTTAATTGTAACAAGAAAAATCTTAAAATGCATTTTATACAAAAAGTTGTATATAATTCTAGTGAGCTGTAATGCATATACTTCCCGGAATTACTCAAAATTTCTGAGAAGAGCCTCTTTTAGCCCAATGAATAATCTGATGTTCTTCCATTTCAGGCTTTTTTCAAGATTTCTCGGCATGAAATCCCTGTGATGCGTTTGTGGAAGCACAGTCTGAAGAATTGGCATGATTTTTCAATAACTTCATTAGGCCAAAAAAGATTTTTCTGTGGAATTCCTGGAAGTTTTGCATGGAAAAGATAACTTAAAGCCGAAGATAGATGACCTTTTTTCCTCGGGAAGGAGGTCTGTAACAATAAGTACATTCCTTTAGAATTCTTCGTTTAACAGTAGTATAGAAACACTTCATCATGCCCAGCTACACAGGTTCCCAATGAGCAGCCTTATTACCAGGATGGCTCCGAGTCATCCAAGACATAAGTTGTAACGTCGCTTTCCTAGGATTAGGATTATGAGGCGCGTAAGAGTTAAGATAACAGAGATAATAACGAGACGCTTGATGATTGTTTAGCAGCTATACAGAAGTTTTGTGATTTTTCTCGGACCTGAATGCTTATTTAAGCGACAGACAGTCTGAAAAAGAGAGAGTTGAACCCCCGATCTGAAAAAAGAATGCTTTAGTCCCCCCAAAAAACCAGATTTCCATTTCCTTACCTTCTCACGTCTTGCACCTTAGCCCGGTAGTTTTCTTCCCACGCATGCGCCTTGAGTGCGCGGATTCCAGATATCAATTCGTTCATTAGTGAAATACGTCGATCGGTCACCGCAGCGGTCGCTTGTCGTAATCGCGCGCAGATAGACGATATTTTCAAGACCAGAGGGATTAACGCAATCAGGAATAATATTCCCATTAATGCCTGCCAGCCGACGAGGTAAAAAACTAAACAGATTACAGAGACCAACTCGAAAACAGCCAACAGCGAAGTTAGAATCCATCTGGGAGCCAGTTCTATTCTCTGGACATCATTTGATATCAGGGAAATGATATTACCCTCTGTAGTTTCTCTAAGGTTTTGTTGACTAATGAGGGGGATCTGCAGAAAAACAATTCGAAGGCTTACTAAAAACTCGTTGAAGTGTAAGTATTGTTAGTTGGCAATTGGTTTTCATACTTAATCGCTGGATAGTGATTTATTCGTTGATAAGCGCGCGCTATGAATTGAACAACCGAGTCAGTGCTTAAGCTAAATTTGTTAGATAAGACCATGACTCTTGAACCTTATGGCCTACACCGCCGTGACGCATTTTATTCTATATCTTTATCTATTTTTATATTATTATCATTTCCGACTCTCTCTCTTTTAAACAATTTTTATTGCGACATTCTCCATTTATTTAGTACCAAACGAAATATTCTGAATATTGTTAAAAAATCAATACACGTTGTTATCAGCTTTGCAGTAGTCTCAAAACACATCAAGCTTACCTTTAAGTAAATTATTCCTTTCAGAGCACTGCTGAGCCTCATGCCAAGCAACTCAAATCTGTAGGCGGAATAATGTGTACAGGCGGTGGACAATCCACCCATTGCTAAGAGAAAACAGAAAACGTATACAAGAGCATGATCCGGCTTCTCAGTCGAGCTCAGTAAATGGATGAGTAAACCCAGAACAAGGGGCTGAGAAATGCGAAACAAGGATTCCATGAGCCAAAAGTTCATTAGTAAGACAATCTCCCTCCAAGGAAGCATTCTCAAGATACATTTCCAGAGTTTAGGTTTCTTTCCACCTGTGGCCTCGTTATTACATTCCTCTACCTGGTCATTCCATTCTTTCTGAAGTTGCTCCGTCAGGTCACGTGTTCTGTCATTCTCGTGTAGCGGCAAAAAGTCTGACTGGTTCAGCGGTCTCTTGCTTCCTGTTTTGAAGATACTATTCATCCACCCAAAGGTCAGAAGAGAGCAAAAACTGGTAGATGACCGGACTGTAGGATGACAAGGCTCCTCAGTGTCATAAATTTCATCTGTTGCTAATGTCTTGTAACGTATCTTTGACATGTCACTATCAAAGAAGGGTACAACAGGTTGGTTGCAAGTCGTTGTAAACTTGGGCAAATAAGAAAGTCAACAATCAGGTTCCTCTTATTACTCCAACTACAATTTTAATGGTACACAGGTATTAAGGAATGATCAGAATACCACTGAATACTCTTAGCTGACCTGTCTAGGCTAACTTGGGAAGATCCAGGTTCTTAGTCGCGGGTTTTTACTATATTCGTTTTCTCTTTGACAGAATCACCTGATATCATTCTTCTGGAGTTTTGAAGAGTAGTGTGAGAAAAAAAAATCACTGAGGGTGAGTTGTTATAATCATAGATTAACTGCGACCCAGATGCCAAAAAGCGTGAACTAAATGCTTCCATTCAACAGCCATAGGAGGGACCGTAATTATGTTAGGCTGAAATAGACCTGTTCTCAGGCTTGTCTGGCAAGGGAATACCCTGCCAGAGATTTTTCGTAACTTCGCCCGAAGATCAGTCGGAGTGCGGTCGACACCGAAGCATCCAGCCGCACGCGAGAAAAAAACCTCTGCTACCCAGGGAAATGATGGAAGAAAGTTGCGGCGAACATTGCCACCTCTAGTCAAAAGTCAAGTTGAAAAACTCGACACTTACAAAAGAATCTAAATTCAGATATTTCACTGTTAAGTAAATGAACGAACATTCTAATTTTGGACATTTTTATATGAAGTTACGGGCACGAGGCCTGAACTGTGGAAACTCCGTCGGTTGTGCAAACCTTTCATGGATTTTTTGGAGGAATGCCTCCAGACTATTTTGGAATTTCAAAGCCTCTGAAACACTATTTTCAACATTTTCCATTAGGTACTTCTCTGACAACATCATCCTTAGCTATTTTTAGAGTAGGCCAGTGACTTGTTTTGCTTAATACTAGCCACGGCTGCCTGAAAACATGACATAGTGGATGGCGATCTCTTGAGAATATCAGGAAGAAGCCGAGTTCTTTATTACTACTGAAAAGTCAACGGAGAGAAGCACAATCTTCACTGACTAAGGAGAATGAAATTCAGTAGAAGAGTAAAAACCGACGGAAAATTGTAGATGACTTAACTTGGCTGTTATCAAACCACTTGATCCGCTTGAGATATGATAATTCGAGTTGCATTTTCAATCGTATTGTAATGTTGTGAGTGACACCGGAAATAGATATTTCTTCGCTAAAAGACATCTAAAAGAGTATCTTTTGACCAACTTTCCCGCTAAAACGATAGCAAAGGTGAGAATTTCGGTTTTTAGGGCAATAAATCCAAAAAAAATTATGGCGGGCTTATGGTCACACACCATTAACCCTTTCACTGCCAAATGAAGCCAAAGGCAAATTTCGAGTAAGTTTGCAATTTTCATTCAGTAAAATTTTGAAAAACAAATAGGCCATGTGTAAGTACAGGTAGAGAGCGTTCATTTGAATGGTCATATCATAGGATTTGGTCCGCAGACTCAAAAGTTAGAGTCACCTTACAAAACTCCATCAAGCACTCTGGCAGTGAAAGGGTTAATTAAAATTATTAAATCTTAGAGAAATACAATTCACAACACTTACCGCTTAGGATCTGTTCAAGGCTTCCGCATTCCTTCGCGATCGACACAGCCGTATCAGAAACCTTTTCTATTGCCAGCCGGATCCGATGTAAAATTTTTGGTTCTCTTTTTTCCTTCAGTATAAGTACCAAATAAATCACTGATCATAGATCGTTTTTTCTAGGCCATGTTGCTACTAAATCTTTGCGCTACGAAACGTATGCTAATCAGCATATTTTCGTGTTGATTTTTCATCTTTACAACTGATAGACGTGGCGAAATAGAAACGGATGCGAAGAGTTAAAATTAGAGTCCGACTACAGCGTGAAAATATAGGCCAGGCTGTCCATTTCTCCACAAAAAAATCCCTTTTATGTTTGAATCGGTTTTCTTTTCCCAGTGGAAAGGGAAGGATTATTACCTATTGTTGATTCCTTTGATACTGGTAATTATTCACTCATTGATCATTCCTGCACAAGAGTTGCTATTAAATTGAATCAATTTGACATATATGCGTGCTATTATTATGAAAGCCAAAATTTCATCAATGGAAAGACACACTGATTTGATTTTTTAAAATCAAATTTCACTCAGAGTTTCAATTAATCTTATGCTTGTACCTAAAAATGGAAGCATAAGGAGAAGTTAAACTATTTCCTTCAATGATTCATACACTTTTTTATTAATCTTATTCACTCATGCATGTAATCTGAAAATTCAAACGCAAGTGTCAGTTCACACCAAATGTTAGTCCATTTTGCAGTGTTGTCAACCTCTTGCTATGAAACTAAACTTTCAATGGATGAAATTAATTGGTTTTTAATGTCAAAAAAGATTAATTAAGTGAAGACAGCTTCGAGACAAACACGTCTCCAATAAAAGTCTAACGTTAGAAGTCAAGAAACATGCACCCCAATAGCAATCGTTTTAATATTCTCAGTCAATTTTGTCCATCAGTGCCTTCTTTTAAAATTTTTTCTTCACCCTTGGTTTTCCAACTCTTTAACTACAGCTGTTATTTTTATATTTCACTCTTGAATTTAATAGCCAGTTCGAAATTTTCGATGGTAAAGGTACGTGCAAACGGACGCACAGAAATCCTAACATTATTGGGCCAATAATGTTGGGAGTTGTTGGGTCCGTGTTGGCAGTGGTGTGCAAATGGTGCAGCAACTCCCAACAATGTCGGGACCTACAGTGCATCGTGGGAAGAATACACCCCATCTGAAGACTTGGGAGACCATGTGTAATCTCAACAATGCTTGAGGACCTGTGCATTGCCAAACGAATCTAACATTGTGGCACTACTAGCAAGCTCTCCTATTTGGGCGAGTGAAACGAGTCTCGCGAGAACGCGCGAGCGAGCGGCGAAGCCCCTCGCTCGCGCGTTCCCACGAGGCTCGCTTCGCTTGCCCAAATAGGAGAGCTTGCTCGCACGCTATGGCGCTACCCGCTTGGGCGACCAAGGAAAAAAGAAATGTTGGGAGTTGTTGCCTTAAAAGTTTTCCCGGTTTTAAAATTTGGGCAACAACTCCCAACAACACGCAACAACATGCAACAACGGGCAAAACGTTGTGAAAACGGACGCAACGTCCCCTTGGGAGTTGTTGGCCAAATATGTTGCGTCCGTTTGCACAGGGCTTCATGTCACGTCAATCATGTTTTGTTTTGAGTTCCTTTTGATGAAAATTTTTACAGTTCATGAGGATGCGCCTAACTTCTGCGTCGATTCTGATCTTTGATGTAATATATCAAACATGAGACGCAGTGTTTCATCACCAGATGAAACACCGAGAAGAGAGTTGAAAATACGACGCGCAGCGGAGTATTTTTGACGAACTGCGAGGTGTTTCATCTGGTGATGAAACACTGTGTCGAATGTTTGATATTTCTTCTCAAACAAAATCATTTTTGAAGGAGAAATTAAGGATGCAAATACTGAGCAGTTTTTCATCCGATTTCCAAACACTCATTTTAAAAACATTAATTTTCTTTGTATTTTCTTTATGAATTATTAATGAGTTTGAGAAAGTAATTTTATTAAATCTACAAACAAAACGTTTCTGATGCATCGCAAAGGACGTCTTTTTATTGTTCTTCTACTAAGTTTAATAAATAGTGGCGTAATTTTTAAATCGTTAGTTCCTTGCTTCACAAAAGCTTTGGAACATTTAGTTCTACAGTAATAAATCTAAACATTAATAAGCACGCTTCTATTTAAGTTTGTCTCCAATGAAAACATAAATTGGCTGTAATCTCGGTTTTTTTCTTCACTCCTAGTTAACTTATAGGCCTATACTACTAAGAAAAATGTCATCGGTATCTAAGGTAAAATGTCTCGAATGAAGTATATTAAAATGCCGCGAGTGAAGTTTAATGTCTCCACCAGTGTTCCACTGCTGGCCTCTAATTTTGCTCTACTGGGATTGTTTTGCGTTGCAGTACCCGTGGCGTTTGGTTTTCTACTTAAACTGGCCATGTTCAAGACAAGAGACAAACCGGTACGACTTTAATATGGACGCAAAGGCTTTAGGGATCGTTTAGAAGAACAGCATGACAGACAGCAGCAAGCCACCAGCTATAAAAAACGCCGCTGTCAAGGTTATTCTGACTGAATGACTCTGGAAATATCCTTGGTGCATCAGGATCTTTGAGCTTTCCGTTAAAGTGAAGAATACTCGCATTTCTGAGACTGTTATTGTAATTTAGAACACAGCACTCGTAATAAACCATGTTCAGTTGACCTTCATGCTATCCCTCCACACGTTGCCAAGAAGCTTTGCGGTCGTTCTTTGAACCCAGTTTTCCCTTCGTTTAGAGCATGACAAACTGACTACAGAAGGTAGAAGTTTGACCTTTAGTGGTCTTGTCGTTTATTAATATGTTAAGTTTGAGTTCGAGTGCGACTGGTATGACGCTTTTCAAAGTGTTCTCTAGAGCATGTACAACGAAACAACAACGCAATGAGAGCTTTTTTGTATTGGCGAATTCGTAAAGGATAGATCAATGCATTAATAAAAGAATTACTAAACTGTAAGTACTTTACGATATGAAACACGATATAAGGCCATCTTTGACAGACCGAGCAAAAGGGAAAAGCGAAGTTGATGATGTGAAATGGCAGCCATGTTATCATAAATGCACCTGTAATAATCAACAACGTCTTTGTTAATCGATCATTGCGAGCATCCCTTTGTGCAAGCTTAAGGCGACACTTCCTTCGTCCACTATATATCAAAAAGTAAGCAGTGCAAATGACCAGAGAAGGAGCTGAAAGAAACACAATAACAATCACCGTAAAAGTCATCGCTGCAATAATATTGAATCGTTTCATAAGTCGAAATGAGGTGGCAAGTGCCGCTAAAACCCATGGGATACCAACAACGGATAAGTAGAATCGTGACGTCACTGCGCGATGACGCAGAGGCCATAAAACAGAATGCATCCTTTCCAACGAAATGCTTGCCAGGGTGAATATTGACAAGAGACCGGTGAATATATCCACGCAGCGGAAGAAAGCTACCAAAAGTTTTTCATCTGTTTGAAAACCGGCGACAACAACGTACAGTGGTACGGCTAAAGCTGCGACCATTAGATCCGCGATGGCCAAACTTATTAGCGAGAAATGCGAGCGTTTGCGCAGTTTCTGTTTTAGAAACACTACAACGGTGACTAGATTGGCTATGGTAATCACTAACGCAGTTGAGCCAAAAACCACCGTCCATAAATTGTTCCAGTATTTAGCGAATGCCATTAGGAGTCAAACGTTGCTGAAAAACAAATGTTAAATTGACAGCTTTTCATAGATGATACCGTCATTGAGGAAATATAGAGCACGCGAACAATGCCCAACAGGGGGAATAATATGAATAGACAAGAAAAATGAAAAAAAATGTTTGCTGGTGTTTTTTCTGTATTTTAGTGATTTTCAGCGCGATTTGAGGAGTTTAACATCATCGAGCCTTACACTGTGTACAATGGACTCACCGTTAGGCCTATTATCGTCCCTTGCATATGAAGTCGAAAAATGACTTTGCTTTAGACAGTAATTAATCTTCATGTACATGGTGCAGCGATATCAGAAATGTTTGTCGCCAGCCACCAAAGCTTTTGTAAACTTCATTTAGGGATGAGTTGCCCGTTATATCTTGACCGGGCCAATAAACAGTGAGGTTTTGCTATGATACCTGTATCAAACAAATTCAAAGTTACAAATAGCTCACTGGTTATATTTTCATGCGATAATTCACCACTTTGTAAGCTTTACCCCGGGAACGTATTCTGCTGTTTAGCTTGTAGTTAAGGTTCAACCGGTTTTGTTGTTGTTGTTACTGATGTTTTTTGTTTGTTTTGTTTTTTTAACATAATGGTTATATTTGTCACTTCGCCTACCTTGCAGTGGTGGAAAATACGACGGATTCAATTCTAGTCCCTTCATTCATGAAAAAGATTTGGGGAGCTACAAGCCTGATCAGAGTTTTCGTGTTGCATTACCATTATCAGTGTCATAAGTATACCCATTATCTTGTCTCACCCGTGTCATATGTTGAAAACGTGCATTAGACGCATCCTTATTTTATCGCTTATCGAAAAGTAAATATTATACGATCGAGCCCGGTGGTAAAATTGTATCCCTTAGATCAATCATTTCCTGTTTTAATATTGTCGTTTGCTGATGAGAAACTTCTAACGTATCATAGCTAACAATAACACGCTATTTTACCTTCTTCAGCCTTCTGGGATTATGGGGTCTCGTTAAAAAGTAGTGTAGGGTACCTATCTAAGGCCTGTTTCAAACGTCGTGGTACTGCCGTGCTAAGCTGGCTTGACTGTAGCTCGACTGCAGCACGACATTAGCACGACTTGGTTTCATTCAGAAGTCGAATTTAATTCTCACAATGACAGTCAAATGGAACGGCTGTTGCCAAAAACAAAACTCAAAAATAAAGAAACGGTTTAGCAAACTTTTAAATATATTCTAATGAATCTAATATAATTCATGAATTGAGTTCGGCACGGCGGTAGTACGACGTTTGAAACCGAGTCGTGCTACTGCCGTGCTACACAGCAGTAGCACGACTTCGTTTCAAACGTCGCGCTACTGCCGTGCTCAAGTCGAAATGAGTTCGGCACGGCAGTAGCACGACGTTTGAAACGGGCCTAAAACTCCACTGCCCATTTTAAGATTTGTTTCTCTATTTGTTGGAGATAGAACGATATTTAACAATTATTCCACGAGTGCGCGTAGCGCCGAGTTGGCTATAATCATCTCATATCGAACAAGCGCGAGTAGAATTACCATATCGGTTTTATTAAAAACGCCCACAAAATATCGACAATTCTTTCCGACTTTATTTGTAAAAACAACCGATTTTCAGCTTGTTTTTAATTTTGAGCAGACGCGCACAGTTACCATATTTGGAGAGCCTGGTATAATGGCTCATATACCATGATGGCTAAGCCAATCAGAGCTCTAGAATTGCATTATCCAATGATTCAGTTTTTAATAAACCCTACTAGCGTGAGGCACTTTCTTAATATATGCCAGCGAGTGTCTATCAGCTTTCATGCGGAGTGCATTAAAGTTGGTAGAAGATAGACTATTACAAATAGATTAAAAAACAATTGAGCATTTCCAGTTAAGCAGATGTCTTCACTAATTGTTCCTTGGTGCAGATGGTACTTTAGACTAAATAGAAGACTATAAATTATAAGCTATATAGAACAAAATGTTTATGGAACTTAAAAGGGCTGTTTTTTAAAACTGCAATAAATACTAAAGCGCATTTTTCACTATTGAGGCTAGAACATTTACAGACATTTAGGGGTGAACGTCAGGGGAGGTGACGTGTTTGCAGGATTATATTTCTGCGCGCAGATGGAAATGTTTGGTCATCGTACTCGCGTATCATCACGTATGATTTTAACTTTCATACTTTTGAATGATATATAAATATGTAGAAGAATAGACATTTCACTGGCCCATAATTTTGGCTTGACGAGCGAGGTTACGTTGATCGCTGTAATCTGTTGCAATAGGGAGCTTAAGCAAATACGACGACGACGACAACTTCAAAAAACAATAGATTTAATGATCAAAACAACAGCTCTGCACGTGCATCACGCTTTTTAGTACATTTCTTTGACGTCCACTGCACGACTACGACGTGAAACCTCCTGATTTGACGTTTTATGGAGGACGTGGACATGCCACGACGAATTTTCCTTCCTGTTTTTGAACTTGAATAAAATCTTGAGAATTCAACTCCAGGAAACGTCGCCTGCACTTGGCATATTCAACGGGTCCATATAGACTTGACTAAGTTTGAAAAAACACAAATTCATTTTTTTAGTGACGTTTTCCGCACTGTCGTCATCGTCGTCATTGCTTAAGGTCCCTAATAACACCAAGCGATCTGCGGAAAAAAAAAAAACAACAACAACAACAACAACAACCAAACCGAACAAAATAGGTCCACTAAATATCATGAAAGATATTATTCATTGTGGTTTATGTATGATGGGCTTTGTTTATCGTTGTTTTTGGTGGTCACCTTGTTATGGTTAGCGGCTGGTATGGTCTACGCTCGCTGCCGGTCCTCATCGGATGATGATGTGCGCTGACTTACTAGGAGACACAATTAGTCCCATTGTGTTTCGATTTGTTTATCCAGTTGGTGATTGGTCACTGATGCATTTTGAACCTCACTCGTGGCTGGTGGATTGTTTTTCTTTCGTTCGCTCTTTCTTTCTTTCTTTTCTTTCTTTGTTTTTTTTTTCAGTTTGTGTAACTTATTCATGAATTAAACGAAACACATTAATAAGCTTCTTCTATGGGATTAGAGATAAAAAAAAAAAATGAAAAAAGAGATCTTAGTTGAGGCCGCCCCCATGGGAAGCTGATCGGGACGGATCTTCTTTAATCCCTTTCCTGCTTGGTAACCACACGGACCCAGATTTCTCTTTGTAAACACAAAGAAAAGTTGTTCCACTTTCTAGGACCTTCATGGTGCTAGGATCTTCTCCTCCCCCACCTCCCCTTCTAAGTTAATTCATACCCGTCTAGATTTTTTAAAACTGTGAAAGATGCTTTTGAAATAGCCTGAAATCTGCAAGAGGTTGTCTGTCATCTTATTTAAGTAGCAAAAAGTTACATAATACCGTTTCAATAATCTACGTGATATCCTTGTCCGAGCTAAACACCGCAGACCGCCCCACAAAACACCTGGAGCTTTCTTCTGTAACAGAAGTAGGTGCAAGACGTGTCCTTTTTTTACAGAAGAAACCACGTCTTACACCTCCTTCTCCACCAACGAACAACGGCGCATTCGACACCACATCTCCTGTTCATCTTCCAATCTCATGGCTGTCTGTGTATAAAACTGGGACGGGGACATGGAGACGGGGACATTGGGACGCGTGTGTGGGGACTTGTGACTTGGGGACGGGAGACGAGGGACTTGGGGACATTAAGTATGGGACGTGGGGACGTGTGAGACGAGGAAGCGAGGGACGTTAATGATCACTGCAAAAGTCGGAGGTAAATGCGATATCTCTTTTTCGTGAAAATGTGTTATTTATGGTCAACATTAAATTCCATCGTCCAGAAAACACTTTGGACACCTTATTATGTTTACACAAAATATTTCCTAATGTAGGAGTTAGCACACTGACCATCGTGATTACGGTTAAGCACTGTTAACAAGCATTTACAGTTAGGTTTGTCACTAAAAATATATGGAAATAAAAAATTTTGTTACAATAGTTGAATCCTCCGTAGTGCAGTGGTACAGGCGATTGATTTCGGAGCTAGCACTTCGAGGTTCGAAGCTCGCTTATGCCACTTAATTTAGTTTCCCTTTTCATTTATTTGTAATCGAACGCTGTTATTCTATATAAACTTTGGTGACCGTAACCCACCCTACCCTGTTTAGGGCTCCAATATTCCATCAGCAAGAAGACCAGTACAGCAGTTTCACTTTCTTCAATGCAGGGGGTCTTCGCCGAGTCCTTGCTTCGTAAGGAGGGCAGGGTGGGTTGTGTTCACTAAGACATATTCGGGAGGAAAGTGACTGATATCGCATTTCCCTCCGACTTTTGCAATAATCATTCAAATCCCTGCGTCCCTGTATTTGACGTCCCCGCGTCCCCGTATTTGACGTCCCGCGTCCCCGCCCCACTCGTCCCCACGTCCCATATTTGATGTCCCCAAGTCCTTCGTCTCGCGTTTCCAAGTCTCAAAGTTCCCAAACACGCGTCCCAATGTCCCCGCCCCCTTCTCCCCGTCCCTGTTTTATACACAGCCGTATATTTTGTCACGCTACGTCAGCATCTCACGGAGCAGTACACAATTCTTTCAGGTAAACGTGAGATCTCAATGGACTCACCCACTTCAATGAGAAATAATTCTTATTTACTGACTTTGCAGGCGAATTTTGCAACCATTTGTTTGATGAGGAAACACACAACGCCTACGCTTCCTGATTATTTTCTCTTTTTGCTAGAAAGCCAGGCAAAAGTGTTGACCAATCAGGGCACAAAATCAATACAGTGGAACCCCGCCTTACGAAGACCTCGGTAATACGGTCACCTCGTTATTACGTCCACTTTTTTTTGGCCGCGCAGCAAACGGCCATACATTTTCTTGTAAAAATAAAACCCTCGTTAATACGGTCACCCGTTAATAAGGCCATTTTTTTTTGACCCGTTGGTTGCCGTATCAACGGCATTCTACTGTACGAAGAACACTCATTTTCAAAGTTTAATTTATTAAGTTTCGGCGAATCCATTTTTAATAAAAAGTGTGTTTGTGTTGTAGGGATCTTCGGGTGGTGGTACGACTTTTCCGAAATTGAAAAGAGAGCATGCACTGATTGGTGGACCTCTATTGTTCATCATTATAATAGTCATCACCTGTTGCTGTCAGTCTGTGGCTGCTGCAATGGCTGGTGCAATGTGCAAAAAACGCGTAGTTTTCGCTTAAATTTTGCTTTGTTTATAATAGTTTTTAAAAGCCGTTCTCGACACTTTTATGTTTAAGTTGCTGTAAGTACAATTATGTCAATCATACAAATTTGATTCTGGGCCCACCCATATTAATTTAGGACGGGTTAACTGATCAGAAGCCAATCTTTAACCTAGTCGAATTAAAGCTTCAAAATGCAGTAAGAATATATCAAAAGTTTTTCAGAATTATGCACTTAGTTCGGCTAAAATTTAAAGTTCGGTGTCTGTATTAACGCTGATCTACAGACGTTGCGAATTGATTCTCCGTCTTGATACTACTTCTGTGGAAGCGTGGCGTCTGAATCGATCCTCAAAGTACCTTTGTTGCTAGATGTTTCCTGCTATCGTTTATATTCCCGTACTTAATATTACATCGATGGATTTGGAGCATTAAATGTTACTTCGGATTTTAGTATTGGACTCGTTATGTGAACCTATATCCAACAGCCAAAGCTGCAATGTGGAACGCCATCAAGACTGTTATTTAAGCGTGTGTTACGTATAAGTGACATTACATACCTATACGTACATATATACATACTTTATTGACTTTCCTCATGGAGGCTTTTCAAAGACAATAATTATAATTCAATTAATTGCACACAACTAAATAGATAAAAATTTACTACAATGCCAGTCTGCTAGCTCTAAGTGGAGTGATAAAGACTTGAATTTTTGTATGTGTACCAACCCACCCATCTCCTCCTCTTGCCCTAGCTAAACTTAAACAAGCTAAGTAGACTTTTCATGACGTTAGCATAGTCACCTGAGACCTCTTGTAAAGTTCACTAAAATAATGGCAAGCACTTTCGTAGCCTGTTCACAGACCCCCTACTTTTTCTTTAGAGATCGTCGATCTATTTTCTCTTTGATCGTCGATTTTCGCGTATGAAAATAAAAACCGCATGGGATTTATTGACTATTAGCGCAAGATCTCTCTCGCGCGCTCGCTTCGCTTGCGTGCTTGTCTATTTTGGAAACGAAAAAGGAGTGTAAAAGCTGCACCTTCGTTGCCCAGAAAACGTCTGCGTAAATCATTTTGTTCAGGCCATACAGAGTCATCAATCAATGTGCCTTTTTGGACCCCTCTATGAGCAGCCAGTAGCCTGATCTAGAACGGTACCACGTGATTTGTTGCACCGCCACCCAGAACCAAACATTTAGCGGTGGTGAAGAAAAACTCTTATGTTCATGCGCCAATTTCGTGGATCAAACAAAGGTCACCTATTAAAAACGTAAATGCAGAAAACCTTACTTCTATCATTAACATACTCACGTGACTAACAAGTCAGGAGCATACCAAGTGACTCACGACATCTTTTCTATGATCGCAATACATTCAGCATTACTGGGGCCACAGGCGCCACAAACCAAGTTTGAATATGTGCGAGATGCTATACGAACATACAACAAAGACTTGCACCGTAAAACACGTATACCAGCAATTTCTTTTCCGGCGCGTTACGCGTCACGCACTTCCGGAATGTTATCTTCCCTCGTGTTGACAGATTGAAAACATACACAAACTTAACTTTGAATCTGCCTTGATGCAGAATTTAGTTGGCGGTACTGTGACCCCGTCTAGCATTTAAGTTCAGGTAAGTAAATAACTTTTCTGATTTTAAGGTTTCAATACGATTAAAACTATAACAAGCGAGTATTTTGACAATATTCCTCTCTACGAACTTTGATTTGAACTGCGTATTCGTGTCTCTTCATTATGGTTTATCGCAAAAATCAGTTGAAAGAAATCATGTTAAACCGAACAGAAACGCCGAAATATAATCTGAAACCGTTACAACTCTGACTAGGGTTTAAATGTCGAAGTAACTTATGTTTGCAAAGGATTAATATTCCAAGCGTCGACTGACTTGCTTGTTGCACGCGCTTTCCTGGTGTCAAAATACCCTTCAGGTTTTGGTCTCTCGACGGTGCGCATTTGGAATGCCGCCAGAAATATTTTAACACAAACAACAGCAAAGGATATGCTTTAATACAGTTTATGTTTCGTACTGAAATTGCATGTACCAAGTGGGTTTTTACGATAGTGAAGTTAGGTCAAATTTGCCATTTTTGAAAAGTGCTGAAACCGTGTTTCTTCTTGCGGCCGGTACAGTCTCATTTAAACGGTTTATTTAAAGTTAATTGCTGAATTATAAAGTAAAAATGTGTGTCCGTTTTGTGACTTGATTTCATCTAGAGATATTATTCCGTTTTTATGTACGAGCGAGGAGGAAAATGCTCAATTTTCGCAAATTTCATACTCGAAAGAGCGCCGATTTAGAGTTTTTCAAACTTTACCTGATTCCTGAAAAAATAAATAGCTGTTACAAGTTTTAAGGTGATTTTTGAAATTAGTGTGCTATAGAGATTATTTGAGCAAAATATGAAGAAATTCAAAAATTCACGACTCTCAACCGATTCTCGAAAATTACAGACATTGGCTCATAAAGCGCCTGTCATGCAGCCTAGCCGAGCTTGACAGGTGTCGTCACGAGGCTGCTTCGGAGCCAATAACATTGCCCGAAAGCGATCAACATCAAGTGTCATTGTTTCAGCGCATGCACTTTACATTTTTTGCCGGTGAAAGAACGTCACTTGCGAAGATGGCTGCTGTCAGAGTCTCTTTACCTGCCCCGATTGAGCAAAAATTTAATCATTATGGCGCTTACGTGGTGGCTAATAGTGTTGAAAAGCTTCTTCCCCATCAGATGCACGCTCTCCAGAAACTGCAGACGTGGTTTAAGAATAAACCAAATCAAATAGCCTTGACAGCAATGCCAACAGGATCAGGCAAGACCGGTGTTATTTGCTGCTTACCCTACTTCCTAGGTGCTTTAAAGAATGCATCTGATGAGAGAGTCTTTGAAATGAACAAGCCGATACTGGTGATTGCACCTAACCTAGAAATTGCAAGCCAGCTCGAAAAGCAAGTGACTATTTCTTCCGACGATCCTGGTGCAAACTTCATCTGTTCAAAGAGAGGTATACTGCCAAAAGAACGCAAGGACGCTCTTCCGAAAGGAATAAAGATTGAGAAGACTGAGGACCTGAGAAACCCTTTATACCTACAAATGAATGACATCGTTATTGCCAATGCACAAAAGTTTCTCAAAGGCGAGTGGGAAAGAGCTCTAGGAAACGATCTCTTCCAGATGGTGATTGTGGACGAAGCGCACCATTTCCCGGCGCCGACCTGGCGTAGGATAATTGAAAAATTCAAAGAACATGCCTTAGTGGCTTTTTTCACGGCAACGCCGTTTAGAACAGACCGAAAACCTGTGGTAGAGGGCCCACTTGCATATCGTTTAACCCTTGACGACGCAGTAAGGCAAAGAATCATACGCGAAACAAGATTGGATCCTCCGCTGAGTACCAGAAGCGACGCTACCATACGCTTTCTAGATGATGTATTCACACCAATCCTCAAAAGAGTGAGGAAATTGCAAGACAGGAAAAATGCAAATCATCCCCTACCGAACAATATTCCTCACATGGCTTTGGCCATAACCAAGGATACCATGGAGGCCGACAGGGTGCAAGAACTGTGGAACGCACTATTTGGCGATGACTCTGCTATTGCATATCACTCAGACGTTGGCAAAGTTGAGCTTGGAAAGCGAATGAAAAGACTAAAAGAAAACCAGGTAAAGTTAGTCGTGGTGGTTGAAATGCTGAAAGAGGGGTTTGACCACCCTCCCATCAGCATTGCTGTCATAATGACAAGAATTTCGTCCCCTCTGAAATTCACACAGTTTGTGGGGCGCGCGCAACGAATTGTTCGTACTCCACAAGGTAATGAGTCCAACGGTATTTGCGCCGATGTCGTCACTCACTCTCACTTTGAACAAAAAGAGAACTTCCGCAAATTTGAAAGTGAAGAGTTGATTGAGTTAGCAGATGACGTAAACCAGCTGGAGTAGACGTGGACTCTAATCACCGGTTTTTATTCTTATTAAAGTGACTTCTGATAAACTGTTTTTCAAAAATGGAGCTCCTTCAGGAATCATCTTGTGAGAAGGGCCTCTTGTAATTTCTGTTTGATTCAAAGGAGACCAATAATTAAATAAAATGTAAGTAGACAGTAAGACAGTAAAAGTAAGAAAGGTTTTTCCTCGGGATAATTTGTGATCACGTGGTCCTTCTTCCATTATTGTTTGGGAGGCCAAAAAGAATGCCTGAGTGCAGGTTACTTGCAGGATGGCAGGCTGAGCGGATACAGTAATAGGTGCAGTTACACGGGGCATTTTTTTTATCGTGGTAAATGATCCCTTTAGAGACAGAGGGAAATTGGTGTGGTGCATGTGAGTGGACTTTCCTGAGATAAATTTACCATAGAAAATATCCACGGATACATGAAAAAGAAGAATGAAACCGCCCATGACATTTAATGTGGCAAATACAGTTGAACCTCCCGTAAGCAACTACCCAAAATGCAAAGACTTAGTGGTTGCTTATGGGAGGTGGTCGCTAACAAGAATCGAACTACACGGGCCTCTTCCAAGAAGAGGTTCAGGCACATGTACTTCATAGAAGATAATTTATTGCATACAATTTCTAAGTTACGCCATGTGTACTTTGATGTTGTTACTAAAGTTCTTCACATATCCTAAGTCGCACAGTGGACACAGCGAACATAGAGATCAGAGAATGCACCAAGTGGTCGCTTTCAAGAGGTTAAAAACATTAGAAAATCGTTAAACTTTCCGGTCCAAAAAGTGGTCGCGGTCGCTTACAGGAGGTGGTAGCAGGACTGAAAATAACAGCAGAATTCGACAGAATTGGAGCAAATTGATTGCAATTCTCAACAGGTGATCCTGTGTCTCTCCAGGAATAAAATTTAATGTTAGTGCATCAATTAATAATAATTTGTCTATGTCAAACATGAATCTTGTTTGCAGACTCGACTCCAGAATAGTCTGATAAAAGTGTAAGCTAATCGAGACGGAATGTCCTCTATCTCAACACTTAATTCTCCTTCTAGTAAACAATAATATGCAAATTTCTGTTGACATTTGAGCCCCTCGCAATAACGTGTTGTGCGATGACCCAAATGAAAGTTCTGCTGTATATTTATTGACTTCTGATGATAAACATGCTGTTTGTGGAAGACTTCTTGCCAAGTCAACTTTTTCGCTGAAAATATTAGCGAAAATTCTTCTTTGTGAAGGAGACTTTCAATCACGTGCCAGGCAAGGATTTTGGTAGTGATTCATGTTAGTGCAATAGCATGAATGAGGCTGTAAGAGCGGCTAATTTACCTCAGAAACTTTGTGTAACCACCATGTTACCATGGTAAACTAAACCCACGTTTAATTCACCATGGCTGTCTTTTACTGTGGAAAATGCCTTTTACTGTGGTGCGTGTAACCGCACCTAATCTCTGTCTCATAAGGCCATTGTTTCTTTTTTTCATTTGCCTTTCTGGGTCAAGTTGTTCAAAGCTTTGTTAAGATAACCCAGGGTTAATGCCAAATTTGAATTCAGATATGAAAGCTTAAAAGGCAAATTCAGTTAATTTCTTTTTGTCTACAATTTGGTGATTGTATGCTTAAAAAAAAGGAAATTAATCTGAGAAGGTGCTTTTGAACAATACAAAAAGAAACCCAGATTAGGGTAAGTGCTAGTCAGCCTTTGAATAACTGGGCCCTGATCTTTTTCTGCTCAGTTTATTAGGGGTGAAAAAAGTAAAAAAGAAACTGAAAGATTGGCCGCCTTAGTGTGGCTAAATGCACAGTTTATCTATCAGAGTATTCCCTTTAAAGCCAGCCCAATGAATAGTGCTTTCGGGGCTCTGATTGGCTTATTTGAATATTAATATTTTGTGCTTTTTACCTTAACCATTATTGGTTTAAGTAAAAAGCAGAAAATTTTCCTTGATCTTGGTTTCTGGACCACTTTATGTAGTCAGATATCCGTAGTGTGTAGTCAATAATGCTGTGAGCTATTGAATCAAATTTTAAAAAAATTCCTTGGCCCAGTTGTTCAAAAGCCAATTAGCACTAACCTGAGGTTAAATTTTAACCTGGGTTTCTTTTTCTTTTATTCAAAAGCGTTTCGGGATAATTTTCTCTGTTCTTACCAATCATTGTATTGGAGACAAAAAGAATTAAGATGAAATTCCTTCAGGAAATTGAGAAATATTCAATTTTCAGTGGGCAAAAACCTTGTACCAGGATACTATTGCATTCTTTTGACATTTTTCAAGGGCTATGGATATTGGTTATCTGTAATAATACCAAAGACTATTTCTCATGGGAGCCCGAGAAAATAAATGTCAAATTTCACAAGAATTGTAAAAACACAGTCGTAAGATGTGATTTTGTGACATTTGACATTTATTTTCTCAGGCTCTCACAAGAAATTTTCTTTGGTGTTATAACAGATAACTGATTACATCTATAGCCTTTGAAAAATGTAAAAAAGAATGTGATATTGTTTAAATTCTTTTGGTACAACAAAAGGAGGAAATTACCATCTTCCCAGTGTGCCTTGCACCTATTTTCGGGGTGATTGTTTCCAGTCTGTTTGATGAAAAGATGAATTGTACCTAAAGTTTCGGAGAAATTTTTGCCGCTTTAAGGATGAGATATATGGAAGGAAAGTAGGTCTTTGCATAATTTTTCATGTTCCATCAGGAGGACAAAATTATCCTGTTTTCTGTTTTGACCGTGTGACCTTTCTCTCATCATGCGTTGCTGCTAATCTGTTGTATGCATGGTGTTTTTGAATTATTCATTCTGGTAATCAAATGAGGAGTCGATTAAGAATTGACACAAAAATCCATGCTATGAACCTCAAACATTCTAAAGAAAGTCCCAATCAACTCCTTTGGAGTCCATATTTTGCCTGAAAATTTTCATCTTGCCCGTGGAGTATTTTTCATGCTATCTTATTATGATTAGAGACAAGTTCCCATTTGTAGGAGTGCATTTGGTAATATTTTTTTGCAAGTTTCCAATTAAATAGCATCCATTTACTTCTCCTTATATTCAGACAGGAAATTACCATAACTGTAGTTACCGTTGTTAACTCTTTTTACATACGGTCAAACAATCTCGATGAAAAATTTAAAAGGCAAACAAAATATTTGACTTGAAAAGGGCATCCGTTGCTACTTCTTGGAATTGTATCGTACAATCATACATTTTTCAGAGTATACTGTATTTCTAAAGAATAATTGTTATCATTCCTGTTTCTCTCTTGTGCCCTTGTGTTGCCTCTGCAGCAACAGTCAAAGTGAGTCACGCTGGGATTTGGCTGTTTGAGAATACAGTTTTGACCACAATGCATGACAGGAAGATCAATGGTAATATCCTCTTTTGATACCAAGTTTTTGTCCACTGAAAATTACAGTTGAAAGGTTACTCAGTTTCCTGGTTTTCGTCTCAAACTGAATTTGCTTTTTAAGCTTTCAAATCCAAATTCAAATTTTGCACTAACCCTGGGTTATCTCAACCCAGCTTTGAACAACTTGGCCCTAAAGACATGCTCTCAGATGCCCCCCCCCCCCCCCCCAGTTTCCCAGAACGTTTTGCTTTTGGTAGTGGTGTGCTTATGTCCACTTGTCTCAGCTATGAATCTGGAGCCATGTACCACATCTACTAGAAAGTTCTGAACATGTGTGACGGAAAAGTTTACATAGTAACATGTAGCTTTCATTTACTTCTGAAAATGACCATGACAGGAAACAAAAAGTGGGTTGGCCTGTCCTCTGTATTTAAGACAAACTGATAGGGCAGAACCTAGGAATCTCACAATGAGCAGTTTTTTTAAAGCTGTCTTTGGATCCCTATTTTGACTCAACATCATCATTGAACTACCCACTTAATTGTTTTTAAATTAGTGTTCTTACTTTTTTATGCACTTTGGATAGGCTTTCTTGGCGTAATAATAATAACATTCTTTTTTATGTGTCATGTTGTTAACTTTTGATACATTTTTACTTTTGTTATTTTATCTATATTACATCTACTGCATCTACATGTAGGGTTATTGTTATTTTAAGGGAAAAAAGGAAAGAAATGTGTAATTAACAGGTACTGAATTTAGTGGTAGAATGTAGTTAAGAAATATTGGTTGCTTTTTTGTTTTTGTTTTTTTAAATGTAATTTTTCTGCTATTTCAAATAAATGTCCTTTATTTGAAATGTAAACTTTGTATTATATCTTATATGTGATTAACAAAATCAGACAACCGCATAGCCTAAATATGTATGTAATAATCTCAAAATAAGATGCATAAGAGAGTATTTTGACTAGAATTGGGCTGTTTGATATTACAGTAAAAACCCGCGTATAAGAACCTAGGTTTTTCCAAGTTAGCCTAAACAGGTTCTTATATAAAATGGTATTTAGTGTAAAATTAGGCTAACTAGGTTCTTAATTAGGTTCTTAACTTTTGTTCAAGAAATAAAGCAGAATTTTTAAATGATCTGGTGTTTAATGTCCAAAAACAGTATTCTTGGAGGCTTCGTTAAGCTAATCAAACCTATGGTACTGTAACCTTCACTATAATTGTTTGGAGTATTATTGCATACAGACTGTGTTATATATACATATATTTTTTTTTTGGAGAAAATTTCTTAATTCTATAATTTTTTTTTTTGTTGAAAATAAGAACCTGTTTTAGGATTTTAGCCTAAAATGGTTCTTATGTGAAGGGTGCTTAAAAATGAAATTTTGGCCTAACAGGTTCTTAAATGTTAGGTTCTTATATGCGGGTTTTTACTGTATTGTGATGTCCAGAGCACTGTTGCTATTCAGACAATTAATAATTTTAAAGAACAATGTAAGTAATAATGCTAATAGAGTAACAACTACAGCAATATTGGCATTATGTGTTGCATTGTTTAGGGCAGTACTCCTTTAACAAGAGTCATTGTTTTCCATATTTTGTTTCGGCAAAAATACAATAAGGAGGGTAGAGGGTCAGGCGACAAGAGCCCAAAAAACTGGCAACAAGTATTCTCTCACATAACAGAAAAGGTGGAAAAAATGGTGACAGTTACAATCCATTTTTTAAGTTCTAAAAGCTATTGCTTTGCCACATAAAATGATGAAAACAAGTCTTACCAAGTGGTTTAATCCAAATGTTTATCACATAAAGTATATTCTTTCCAAAAGACAACAATAGCACCTCAGTACTTCCCCTGGAGGGGTTTACTCCCCCATTGAAATAAGGGGTGCTTACCATACCTAGTCTGCATCACAGACACCTCATTTTAATATACCAGGGGCTTGTACAATCATACAACATGTGGGCCGGCTGCAATGCTGGCACCATACCTAACATGTATCATACCTTTTAGCGATTATTTGTGGATCGGTGCTATGCTTAGGGTGGTTTATTTTTAAATGACCATTAGCGATGTCAGAATTTCAATCTCCAGTCAAAAAAATTAATTAATTTGCAGGTTGCAGGTCAGAATTTGGAGAAACAGTTAAATGTCCCAAATGGTTTACAGATCTTCCCGAGCCTGGGACCTGGGACTAAAGAATCAATTTATCGAACTGAGATCTGATATTTCCGGTTTTGCATGACCCTGTAAAGAATATGATATCACCAAAACATCAGTTTTAATATTCTGTTTTAGGGACTCGGGAAGATCTGTAAACCATTTGGAAAAATCCTAACCTGCAACTCGCATGATAAAATTTACAGTACTGAACTGGACTCCACTTAGTCCAATCATACAGACTGTGACTTCATACCCTTAATGATTTGATCAAGAGCCACAAGAAATGCAATGCAATCACCAGTGGTACAAATTTACTACATTATGGTAATGAGTTTTGAGAGGCACATAGGCAGTGGAAGTGAAGCCATTCTATTTTTCAAAACCCTTTCACTCCTAGACTGAATGTACATTGTACAGTGACACGTACATGAAAGTTGTGGTGAGACTATTTGTCACTTTAACTTTTCAAGCTCTGGATGGAAGTCTATGATGTTAACATTCATACTAAACCTATAATATATAGGGCAGAACTCTTCTATAGGACTTTTTTAATTTCTAAGGAATTTACAAGTGAAGTTTGAGTTTTTTGTGTGAATTTTTTGGGGGCCACTATTAAGAAGTTCAATCAGGAAAACAAAGGTCTCCATCCTTGTTCTTAAACTTTTAGCTTTTACTACTCTTCTACTTTTTGTTTATTTTCTAATCAAAAAAGTTCTATTTCATTCTTCATTGTCTGCTGGCTTGTTTTCATCTCTTGAATGCTTTAGCTTCTCTGTTAGGATCCCTGATTTTTTCTTTATGTCTCCTTTTCTCCACAAAACTATTTCCTTTAGGAGACAAACAGAAATGGATGATGTTGATACTGTGTGTATGCCCTGCTAATTAAATACATCTTTCATGAACTCCTTATGTTAAAAGCCCCAGGCTACTGGAGGAATCCCTACCTATCCTATCTACTACTACTCTGTAGACAAATGGCAGAAACTTAAAACTTAAATAAATGACTGACTATTCTTTACACCAATCTCCATTCACTCCTGTAAAGCAGTTGCCTGTGCCACAGACGAAACTAAACTCTGGTTAACCCATTCGCCCCTGAGCCGCCCGTAACCACCCGTGCGGATCCATGTCCTTTCTACTGCTAGTGAAGTGATCAGTTTTAATAGTCAAGGGCAACTTTGTCCGCTAACTTGTACAGAGTGAAGAGATCTTTCAAACCATACCAGAATGAGCACAATTCAGTCAAGGACACCGGAGAAAAAGGACAAAAACCATGTAACATTGACCTGAAAATCTCCATGAAAAACTTGTTCCATTGCCCACCTACCATTCCTTTCACCTAATCCTAAGATCTTAAAAGCTTTCCTAAAAACTCTTCCCACCAAAATGAAGCCTACTAAATGCCCAGCAAGAGAAAAAAAAATGAGGCAAGAAAAGCGAAAAAAGAGGGGAGGAGAGAAAGCGAAAAGTAAAAGTCAAGACTGCTGTGCCACTTTTAAACCCAAATTTTGCTTTCTGTGCATGCCCGAACTTCGCAAGCTAATATTTTGCATCTGGATCATAAGGCTGTGAAGTGTGGTAAGTTTTAGCTCTTTATAGCATGACAGTGACCAGAAAACCACTTGACTAGATTCAAAACGCGTTTTTCGGCAAAATCTCCAGGAGCGAATGGGTGAAGTTTTTATGTGAAACAGTGCCAAAATCCTTGTTCTGGACCCCCACCTTTCTACTGAGTATGTGCCACGATTGGCCCGTTAAAAAAGACATTGTCGATTTCCCAATTGGAATGAAAGGAAATTTGAAACGCACTTGCGGCAATTTGTTGAGTCTGTTGGGGGCCTACAGCTGTAGAACAAGAATCTTGGCGCTGCTTCACAGGCATTAGTAACTGAGATTAAATTACAGGTTAGCAAAGTAGTCATCCCTTCTACACGTATACTTACATGTGTAAGGGTTCTCTTAGGTCAAGAACGCAGTGTTTATACTGTATTGCATGTCACTCCATGGAACCATGAATAATTATCCATTTACAAGTTAAACTGTTAACCGGAGATAAATGTACTGTTTGTGATCATAGAGAAATTAAAAATTATGCAACTAACAGGGTTTATCACTACTTACAATAATAAAAGTGGCATACCTGCTGCTTGAAGTATCTTCTTTCTTCTTCATCAACTAGCACAAGATTTAAGAAGTACCTCACAGAAAACTTTTTGTTGACATCTTTAAAAGTTGGTGTCAGTTCATAACCAGCAAGGAAAAGTCTGATAGGTATAGATTCTCCTAAAAACAAAAAAAATTGAAATAAAATTAATTTAGCTGCTAGAAAAGAAACGCACATCATTGTCAAAAGTGGGGCTAAAAAAACCCTAAAGTGACTTCTGCTAAACTGCTAGATTGTTGTTACTAACTACTTCATACTTTCATTTAACAGTAAGGTCTAAAACATCAGGGCCCGGGCCCTAGAATGATGGTTAAGTTTAACCCAGTATTAAGCTCAATTTTAATCAAGGTTTTCTTGTCTAAGAACATGCAACTCGAGCTTACAAAATAACATTGAGCCTTTACTCCGAGAAATAGGTATGATAACACAAAATGTTACTCTGAGCAATACAAAGGAGGGTGAAATACCAAAGCAAAAATTTTAATCCTGGATTAGCGCTGATCAGCCTTTAAGGGACGGGGCCCAGTTCTAAGAAAAATTCATATCTCAAAGTTGCAAGAAATCCAACATTATTTTGCAACAAGAATTATTACTACAGCTATGTAATACAAGTTTTCTTGACCATATAACACCGGTTCTTCAGGAGTAAGGCTGGCTTCTGTGAATAGTAACATGTATAATTATATGGTAGGCATTCTTGCATTAAAATGTGTAAGATGCTGTCCCAGGGTTTGAGCTAGGATTTGATCACTGGGGGACAATTTGTCCCCTTGGCTAAAATTTTGGGGGACATTTTCATTTTTAGGGGAACAGAAATTTGTACACCCTTCTGCTGATGCAAAGGGGTTTGTCTTCTTAGCAGGGCTTCTGATAGGTCTCGGAAGAAAAAGTCAACTTTCGCGGGATTTTTAGGGACAAATTCGCTGATTTTGCGGGAGTTTTCGGGGCAAACTTCACCGAAAAGAAATCAGTAAAAAAACGGCCGATTTTGTGGTTATTTTCAAGGCAAATTTCGCTAGAAATCGATTGGTTTTGCACTGATCAGGACAGCCTTTTTAACGTTTTTCTAACAGAGGTCATCATTTGCTCTTTCAACAACAATACGCTCCAGAAATGAACCAATGACAAAGCCTTTAACATCATGGCTAGTGCCCAGTTTTTCGCAACATAATCTGTTTGCACGTTCCAAGATAAATTTGCAAGTTTACGGCAAGTGAATTAAGCCCCTATAGCTGAAATAAGTTTCAAATATGTTGTACAGACATGTATTTGATAAGATTTCTACCGAATTTCACGGCTCCACGACCGCGCGAAGAATCAGAAGCCCTGTCTTAGATTTTTGACAAAAATAGCAGTAGAGCGTGACTGAAACGTAACTTTGGAATGAACTTTAAAGGTGCGATAAAATATACTTTCCACGTTCTGTTTCAGCTTGCAATTTCTGTACTGAAAAAAATCTCTTCGTGTGGGCTTCCTTTCGAGTTTTTTCCCTAAATTTTGAAGAGGACAAATTGTCCCCTTAGCCATTTTTTAAAGGGACAATTCCAATTGCAGTGCGGGATTGGCGCAATGCCGCGGCCTGGCTCAAACCCTGCTGTCCCTGAGGGGCTTCCCATGTGTTGTACAAGTTAAATTTTTGTGTGCAAGTTGTAATGCTTGTTATGCTAGTGAAGACATTATTTTTCTCCACAGAAATGTGCAAGCACTTACTTTTCGACAGATTGTTTTAGAGATCTGCAGAGTTCAGAGCTTTGTTGAGCAGTCTGCCCACTCGGTTGCTATGAGATCCTGGACTCTGCAGCTACTAAGTATCAAGTTAAGCTTAAGGAATCTGTCTTTATAAAATGGGAGAAACACGACCTCAACTAGCAGGTGAAACATGTAAACCTCACTCTCTCCCTGAAAGTCCCTTGATGTTACTACACTGTAATTAATGATTGAAGTATGCAATATCGTCAACGCAATGTACATGTAATGCACTTTGTAACATCCTGTGCGATTTAAATTCAACGGCGATTTCACAATAATTATGTAACACTGAAGATGACGGATATATGTACCATAAATTAAAGAAAGTGTTTTGTTTATATGCGACTGTTATTATTAACCTTTCAGTAAGAGATTAGTTTGGAACCTGTCTACCATTAGGAGAACCTCATTTATATTGTTGATCACAGCTACTGTAGGGTGTGAGGGGTTATTGGAAGCCTGAGAAATGATTCAGGGGCAATACCTCTAACTGGTGCTCCATCCATGATTTCATATTTGGCAATTGTTTCATTTTCATTGTAAGTATTGGGTCCTAAAGAAAACACAAATAAATAAATAAAAGAACGAATAACTTTTACTTAATGAATATGATAGTTTCATAAGTTTAAAACTTCTTTAAATGAAAGCTGTCTGCAAATGAACCAGTATATTATGGACATTGACTACTGACCGTTATCTAATAAATAATTATTGTAGTCATTATTGACCGATATACATGTACAGTGTATGCGTTACGGGTCAAAATTGAATTAAGGTTTAATTTTCTTAACCTAGGTTGATTCTCAATTTCCTTTGTCTCCTAGCCCTATTTATTCAATTTAAACCTGAACTTAATTTTGAACTATAAGATATGCATAAAAACAGTAAAAGACCCACCTGTGCCAGTTGTTTCCCTTTTGATAATTGCCAACTCCATGTGTTTGATCTTGATCCGCACAAGAAGAAAATAAATCTTACCCACGATTACATCCTTCAAGTGATATCTGGATAAAAATTCACTTAAATTAGAACTTAGATGAAAAAGCATCATTGAAGTAAAAATTAATATTATTATGATAAATGTGGCAAATTGTTGAGATGGTTTGTATAGAACCTGCTACTTATGTGTAAAATTAGAGTGAAACATTTTAACTTAAAGTTCAAGCAAAATTCAAGAACTACAAAAATAGGCTGCAGTATCTGAAGCAATATTGCAAGCAAATGTTGATATGAAAACACAACACTAACACTAAGCAAAAGGTATTTCAGAGACCTTTGAAAAAATTTTGCCAATACACTGGAAGAGTCAACGCTTACATATTACTGTTGAGGTCAAGGTACCGATCAATCATCAATTTAAAGTCTCTGCCTCCACAGCAAGGCAATGTTGTTACCACCACGTTTAGTGCCTTCATTGGTAGTACAGTGTACATGTATGGATTGTACAGTGTTTGACAACAGGGCTCAAAGTTTAAATTTGAGTTTGGGAGCACTTGTGCTATGAGATGTAAATTTTTAGGCACACAGTTGAAAATTTTAGGATCACAGCTTATGATGTTGGAACATCTATTTCAAAACAAAAAGTAAAAAGCTCAACAGTGCCACGTTTATAATTATGTCATCTTCAGTTTGTTACTTTTATTTCAGTCCCGTGACTGATAAAACACAGCCCATCTGCTACGCAATAATACCTTTGTGATTTTTAATACTAATTTCTCTTTTTGAACAGTACAGTAATGCGACTAAAGAAAACTTACACTTGAAAAAAAAGTCAAACCTGACAACAATGAGTGTCTCGAACGAGAGTGAAAATTAATCTTTAATGAATTTGTTAAATTTACAATGACTTACATATAACTGGGATATGACTTAAAAACTTTCTTACCTGGAAAAAAAGGCTCTTAATCAGGGACTGTTTTCGTTTTGATTGACCTTAGAAATGAACGTTTGGCATGATCGTCCATTGCGCAAAAAGCACGTGTTTCATTCATAACATAATTGCATGTGTCAGCGGCATTTATTACAAAACAGAAGAGTCTGGGATGGATTAAAGCCTCAAAACGAAAATGAACATTTGAGTTAATGGAATCCATTAAGATAAAAGACGAATTAAACATACACTGATGGAAGGAAAACAATGGAACTTATTAATGTTGTGCTATTTCTACATAACTTTTACTTTCATTGCCTGAAGCTACTGTTTAAGGTCTTTCTAGTTCGAGTACGTGTGTAGGTAAGTATGGCCAGAAGCAAGTCAGTTGCATTGTGTTTTGGGTTTTATGGTGTACAGGTGCGATTACACATGAATTTTTAGGTGCACAATCAAAAATCCAGTCACATATGCAACCGGTTAGTCGTTAACTTTGAGCCCTGAACAAGAACAATAAAAGCAATAGTGTCCTCATTGCAGCAAGCCAAACCAAGAAAAAAATCATTATACAATGTAACAGCGATCACATGCCAGCTGCATAAACATCTGCTGTTACTTGATCTTACTTTGACTTGTTGTATTCAAATTCTATATGCAAACAATCTTCAATTCCAACTTCCATCTTGATGCTATAAAAGGAAACAACACCACAATTAATGATCTATATTAAGATGATTTCATCCTACATGTATTGAATTGCATATTGCTATTACACGCAATATACACAATAATATCTTGCAACCTTAGTAGCATTTATGCACAACCATCAGAATCATCAGAATGAACAACCTAAGCAGTTGAAAAAGAACCTGAAAATATTCAAGCCTAAATGTTTCCAGGTTCTTTTTTAACCACTCACATATATAAAAATGAAATGATCAGAATGCCACAAGCATGGGACAAAGAAAAAATCTGAGTCCCCGACAGGATTAAAACCTAAATGTATGACCTTCCAAACACCAGGCGGGTGCTCTATCCACTTTGAGCAACAGAAAACTCATAATTATATAGGCTGTTCATTCTACTGCAAAATAAAATTAATGATGTTCTTTTTAGAACCTTTCTTTTTGCTATCTATTTTAGTGCGTACCTGTTATTCATCTCAGGGAAGCTTGACAGAGTGTGGACGGCAAGATCTAACTCTTTAGAGATGTCACTGATTCGCCTGATGATGGAGACTCGCAGGAAATACCTAAAGATGGTGCAAAATCAAAGAAAGACTATCAGTGAATAGGGGTTACAAAATTCATTAATATTATTACAATAAGCAAAGATACTATTTCAATGTACATAAGGCAGTGTTTCATACACCATTTCACTGACCAGAATGCTATTTCAATACATAGAGCATAAACAATTTTTCCACAACTTTAGCAGGGATGCCACTCACATCAAAATAGAATATTTTCTAACTGCCTGGTCGGCAATTAGATAGGCAGGGACTTAAACAACTGGGAAGTTCCTTTAGTTCTTATAAGAGTAGACACGGTCAGGGTCAGGGGAAATCTCCCAGCTCTTAGTGACCATCAGGGCTGAAAATAACGGCTGGTCAACGGACAATGTCCGGCCTGATCGCGGACTTGACCGGTCAAATGCCGGTCGAATTCGGGCCTCCGTTTCTCCAGGAATAATGTTAGTGTGTCAATTATTAATAATAATAATTTCTTTATGTCGAACAAGAATCTCGTTTGCGGGCCCGATTCCAGAATAGTCTGATAAAAATTTAAGCTAATCGAGAGGGAATGTCGTTGTCTATCTCGGCGCTTAATTCTTCTTCTTGTAAACAACTTTGTGCAAACTTCTGTTGACATTTGAGCCCTTCACGATAAAGGGTTGCGCGATGACCCAAATGAAAGCTCTGCTGTATATCTATTAACTTATGACAATAAACACACTGTTTATGGACCAAACTTCTTGCCAATGCAATTCTACTTCTTTGCTGAAAATATTAGCAACGATTCTTCTTTGTGGAGGAGACTTTTGATCATGTGCCCGGCAAGGAAAAAGATCAAGTTTCACAAATGTTCTTTTCTGAACATCAACGTAAAACAAACGTGTGCAGATTTGTTCTTTAATAACCCAAACCATTTTTTTTTCGTAATTCCTGAACTTTCTTAAACTGTATGTGTATTCCATTTTTTTTTACCTTTAGAGACTTCAAACACCGCTGTATGACGATACTCAAGATAGAACGGACATAAAAACGCGCAAAACCGCGGAAAGGAACTCTACAACGTGTGAATACATTTTTCACCAACTTGCTGTCAAAAATGTGAACGTCATTCATTGTAGTAATAACGATCTATTGCCAGCGTAATTTGATATTCCTTCGGCAAACAAAAAGAGTATTCATTATTTGACCAGCCAGAATCAGGGTTTGTCCGGGCTAAAAAATATTTGGCCGGTCATCATGACCAGCAACCTGCTGTCTGTTATTTTCAGCCCTGGTGACCATCCTGTTTGATGTAAATGTAGGATCTTACTTCTCAAGCATGGCAGAAAGTAGAACAATGACAGGTGCGAATCTAGAATAGATACTGACCAACTTCCTAAATGAGCACCAGAAGGGCAAGCTCCTAGGGGCTCCAGCGACATGCTCCCACAAGAAATGGTTTTTAATTCCCCAAGTCCCCTTTCCTGGGTTTCTGAGTCATTGTGTGGATCCAGAAAATATCCATACCATCCCCACGGAGGGGATTTGCCATATGACCCCCCTCCCCTCTGGATTTTCCAATATTGGTCCCCCCCCCCAAATTTACCCCCCTCCCCTCCGGAATTTCAAGAATTTTTGCACACCCTCTGGAAATATTGCTATCTCTTATTGAAGTGAACAAATAAGAAGTTTTGTTCACTAGGATACGGTCCAAATTTGGTAGTTTCATATATTTTCTGGAAGAAAGCAACACTTGAAGTTAAAAGTAAGAGATCAGGACCTCGTTGTGGGATAAGACAAAGTGAGTATTGAATTTCGTTCTACCAAATTTGCATATTTGAATTTGTGGTAAAATTGCGTGTTGCTGATTTCATTCATGTGAAAATTGTCATGCAAAGTTTGATGTGCTGGAAGAGACACGAGTAACTTCTTTGTGATAGAGAAACAGTCAAGTGAAGAAGAAATGTAACCAATTCAAAGAAAAATTTTTTTCGTGTTTTGTGTTCTCAACATGCAAGGAATATGAAAGTTTTCATTCTGCTGGCTCAAAAACTACAAAAGCATACAAGACAAAATATATTATTTTCGGGAAACGTAATTGTTGAAAAAAAAAAATGAAGTACTGAATAAAACAAAAACAAAACATTGAATGATAATATGAAAGCGAAGATGGCTACAAAGGAGCACAGATCCGTGATTGTTCATGATGCGTTTGTAAGTACACTTCGTAACGTGACCACTCAAGAATACCTGGAGAATAACATCGTTCAACACGAGTGGCTAACAACAAAATTGTTTTGAGATAGAAACTCCGCTAAAATTTATCTTTGAACAGATGGCTTCAGATGCTTGAATGAGCCATTTGAATGGATAACAAATTTTTTCAAATGGATAGTCCAAGCCATTCAAATGGATGACAACCTTTTGTTCAAATGGATAGCCAAAGCCATTCAAATGGATGACAATTTTTTTAAAACAGATAGCCCAAGCCGTTCGAACCGATGACATTTTTTTTTTGAATGGATAGCCCGAACCGGTCAAAAGGATACCAAATCTGTATGAACGGCTATCCATTCGAAAACTGCAAACCATAAAGACGTAAAGAACGTTTTAGTGTAAAGCAGTCACGCTAGGGGACTGACAAAATATGCTTGCTACGTTCATTAATCCTTATGTTTAGTGGCTCTTTAACTTTCGTCCTGTTTCATATCTCTGCAAATAAATTACTGGGGTAAATTTTTGCGTTTTTTCTTTGTTACACTCTTGTGCATCACGAGAACCCTCTGGAAAAATTTCCCTATGGTGCACCTCCCCCTGCTGGAAAATTAGGCAAATCGACCCCCCCCCCCTCCCCCCTAGAAAATCTGATCTCTTCTGTTGGGGGTGGTATGGATATTTTCTATAACCAGACATCCAGACAGGATATTTACTGATTGGCCAAACCATTTTCCAGATTTTAACTTGGAAAGTTTTGCTTTTTCTCTAAAAATATATTTATTACAGAAATCTAACCGATTTCTATGGAAGGGTGGAAACTGGTATGGATCCGCACCTGAACAAACTAATTAAATTTGCAGTAAAAATGTTACATGTCCATTTCATGGCATCTCCCACTATTGAGCAAGCAATGTCTGATTGAACTTGTCTTGCTATGGTGCAACAAAAATAATAATTATTTCGAGGCAAGTTGCACAAACATTAGCAAGTGTTACATGTACTATAGCAGTGCCTCAAATGAGATGACATATACCAGTACCTAGTAAAAGGGTACAAACTCACCTTAGCCTGACATTTGCTCCTGTGTAAGTTTCATAAGGCTTCTCCACATTTACAAACTCAAAATCATAATTTGTACTCTGTGTCAACTCTCCAGGGGGTGCCAAATCTCTTACTAACGATGTGAATTCATGATGATTACCACGGTCATAAAAAAGTTCTGAAAATAGAGACAATAATGATTGCAGACTTTAAAATTATATTATATTTCATACCAAATGTTTCTGAAATGTAGCTGTGACATCTTCAAAAGTCATTAAAATGCCAAAGGCCCATTTCTTTTAAGTCCTCACCCAGTAATTTTTTAGGCATAGCCATTTTATGAGTACAATGTTTGTATCAAAGATTCACTATTGAATGTCAGGTAATAAAATATTCTTAATATTTATTTTTTTTACTATTAATCAGGGTTGTCAGTAAGGGCCGGTAGCCCGCCAAAACTGCCGGCTAGTTAGCCATCCTTAGCCAGCTAAATGCACTTTCATCTCCTTCTCCCACCACATTTATAACTGCTAACAAAAATTAAGCACCGTCGAATAAAATTGTAAAGAATTCCTTTCCCAGTTTTGAATGACATTTAATGCATTTTTAAACAGGTTTAGATCTGTGAAACGTTCAAACCGTGCGATGTCGTGGAATGCCTGGGACAGTTCAATGGCATTGTTCCTAGTCTTGCGTGTATTCTGACGAAACAACATGGCATCCACAGTGGAAAGTACCTCTTGAAAACCCGCTAAACACCATTTCCGAGACTCTAAATTGCAAAATGTCCCTAGATGCCTCGGCACTCAAGAACTTGTGCCTTTGGTGCGAGTTCCAAAGCCGCCTACTATTCATTATCAGCCTGCTACTTAAAAACTTTTTCACAGCCCTGAATAATAAAACAAAATACAGGTACACTGTATATACTTCATTTTTGTTCTGGACCAAAACTCATTCCAATACTGTGTAGTTTTATAAAGTGCATCCCCATATACAGGCCTAAAAGCTTCCAGGACTTTCATCAAATGAACCCACTACGACAAAGGGCCATTGTACATGTACACTGTAAGCAGCCTCAATTAAAAAATCACGCAATGTTGCATCAGTGTAACAGAATAACATAACACACAATCCCTGCATACCTATCTGTCCAACAAACTCAATTTTAATTCCATGGTGTTCCAGTTTCTTTCCAGGAACTTTCAGCTTTACATTCACCTTTTCAAAAGAAGAGAATAACAACATCACAAATTAAATAATTGTAACGAGAAGTATTCTACACTAAGACTTAATTCACCAATCTGGTTTAGAAATACAACATAGTTTCCTCTCACTGGGACAAAAGCATAATTTATAGAAATCATTATCAGACTGTCCAACCTTTTGGGTATGCACAGACGGTAAGTAAAGTCAAGATACTTTGTAACCACCAACAAATCACACAAGCACTAAAGGCGTGAGCTGCTAGAGGGGTCTTGCTAAATCGATTGTCATATTTTTACTTATTTACTTGATTTTATTTTAAATTTCATACATTTTTTATGATTTCTAGCCATTAGTTTCAGTTAAGACAGTATAAATTATATACTCCGTGAGGTTGTAGGTGTTCTTGACTGTATAAGTATCATGAGAATTCATTTGAAAATATAAGAACAGATATCAAAATCAGGATTTTTTCTATCGCAATCGCAGATTGGTTGGGATTTGGGGTTTACGAGCAAAATCGGAAGAATTCTTATGAAATCAGAATGGTATGACAGTCTGCATTAAATGAACAATTTATGTTAATGACACGTTTCAGGACACCAATTAGTAAAGCACTTAAAAACTAAGGGCCAGGACATACATATAAGAGGACATAATTATTGCAGGGACATTAGCCAGGACACATTGCAGGAACAAGAAGATATCCACGCAGCCTGAGAGGATAGCACTGCTGATGCTTCATGCAAATGCAACTTGATTCTTCTTTTCATCTGGACTTTCTTTTACTGGTATTTATTTATTTGATGCTCTCTGTAAAGCCCTAATTAGGGCATCTACACCTGTAACTGTCTTTGTAACCAATATGGTGGGTAACTGATCAAAATTAATATAACAAAATAACTGCCTGGGCATATATTTGGCCAGTGGGGGCAGAGGGAATGGGTGTTTTTGGAATAATGACACCTTTAACAACAAATGTCAAAGCCGCAAATAAATGTAAGTTTATCTAGTACACCATAATATCCTTCTTGTTTATATCAGGCCCCGCCAAGGGGGGTCCCACATTGCTCGTCTAAATTTCAAAAAGTGTTGTGTCAGTATTTATAAATGCTTCACGTCGCTGTCGGAAATTAAACAAAAATTCTTTGCCTTTGTCAGTATTTTAGAAAAGGGGGATAGCGATGTGCTGTGAAGAAACCATTACAGTTCTGCAATTTCTCAGTTAACATTTCGCGTATCGAACACCTATACATTTCCATACCACAGTTAACACAATTCACAGGAGGGTCCACTAAAGCTCATTGACAAGAGACATTCTCTGAAGCACAAGGAAAATTGACGAAAATTACTTCTTCTTGGCATTCAGGCTGGTAATAAATTAGCCAAACCACCATCCTTTGTCACTTATTCTTGGTTTTGGGGTCACTGTCACAATTTGGCCAAGGGAGGTTGTCTCATTGTCGTGAATTCATTTTACCCTCTGTCGCTACTTTTTGGGTCATGTAGCTTGTAGGAATTTACCCTGGCAGGGCCTCTTATGTAAAATTGCTAATCCAAGTAATCTGACACTGCACTATGTAGAAATTAAACATACCACGACTTGCAAAGTAGTAAAATGTCAGCCTGCCTACACTACATGTAAGCTTACATAAAATGGATTTTAGGGTTTAGCAACCTTAACGGTAGCCAACAGCGCTGCTGACTCCAAGTCAATCTGTCAACATTACGTGTTGTATGTCTACCTTCTATCAAAGCAGGATGGCTGTCAAATGGCTGGTGCGCGGATTGAAATCTTTATGTGTGTGCACAGCGATTATTTGCACCAATTTAGCTTCACTTTTACGCCAAGAATTTGTGCACCATTCCAATTCTAACAACCACGGAATAACCAAATAAGTAAAACACAATGATCAGATCTCAATACTAGTAATTAATAAAACTCGGTACCTTCCCGGAAACAGTTTCTCCGTCGTAGAAAAGAAACAATTTCTCCTTCTTTCCGTCTTCATTCTTAACGTCCACTTGCTTACGAGTTGCCGAGTTTGCGAGCTCTACTTCTAGCTCGGCAGACTGACCAAATCCAAAGAAACTCTACAGAGAGAGAGAAGAGGTAGTAAGGTTTATCCTTCTGAGCAATGCTGATGCAAATTCAAGCTGTAATTGGCGGTACACACCATCTTGAAACTGCGACAACTACACCAGACACTATTTCCAAGATGGCCTTCTTCTCTCCAGCTAGCCTCGTCCTCAAGATAGAAGCGCGTGATCCCAATCCAAGCCGACCGAGCGAGCCGGGGGTAGACTAAGGATAGTACTTTTCAGGTAGGTGTCGCGTTTCAAAGCCTGGCTGAAAAGAATTTTCATACGTTTCAGACGTTTCATACTTTTGTATACCGAAAACTAAAAACATTGCCTGTGTCTGTGTCGACCTTTCAGGGAAATCTCTACTCTTAAAAACTGTGCAACACTGGACACACTGTGAAAGTTAAAGTTTCGTTGAACCTTATTCCTCCGTTGAAATGTATTAGATCGCGCGGCGAAGCCATAAGCCAGAGCTTGTCATCGAGCTCCATCGGAAACCGGTCAGCTCTGCAGGCTATTAAAGCACATTTGGATTTTTTTCCTACTGATTTTTGATTATTTCCATTTCTCTGCATTTCATGGAAGGTCACGACGAGGTGGCCGAGTGGTTAAGGCGTTGGACTGCTAATCCAATGTGCTCTGCACGCGTGGGTTCGAATCCCATCCTCGTCGAAATTTTTAGCAAAATTTAAAACTGAGTCCAATGGTTCAAGAACTGAAAAAAGACACATAACAGTACTTCAGTCTTTATTCAAGGCCAAGAAAGGGTCAAGAAAGGAAGGATCCTCTCTTGAGAAACCCAAGTGGGGCGGGGGCAGGGGTTACCGATCTGTTTCTTTTTCATCTACGAGGTGCTTTCCCTGCTAGCAGAGGTCTCTCTCTCCTTTCTCTCATTTTTGCCTCGTCGTGAGAGACCTCTGCTAGCAGAGAACGAGATGCTAAGGTTGCTAAGAACTTAGAAATATTTTGAATGAATAATGAAATAATTATTGAAGACGGCTTTTGTATGATATGAAGAATTTTTCAGATTTCAGAGGCTGTTATCCACATCGGCCTTCGGTCTCAATCTTCATATCATTTTTCACACCGCCCACAGGCAACCCAATCTCAGTATGAAATTTTAATCATTAATATACATGTGGTTCATTTGCGTAATTCTTAAAATGGCCGTGAATATAAAAGATTGTATGCGAATTCAGGTAAAAGATTCAGGTAGATAAGTTGAAAGTTTTGGTGCTCTGCGTGAAAAGTTGTTTACCGGCCGCTGCACAATTACTTGGAAATAGATGGCGTTGTGACTCGGATAAGAAAAAATCGATTGGCTTTTAAATGCTATTTCTACTGCTGATTTTCGAATTAACGTTAGTTTGTTTCAGCTTGTCCAGTCATTTATTTCGCTATCAAATCGCTTTTGTTAGTTGCTGTGTTTTTTTGGTTTTTGTTTTCATTCTTTCGCTTTTTTATGTGTCGGTGTGTTCGATCTTGACGTGCATTTGTATTTTTTAAAAAATCATGAACGTAAACAGCTTAAGCTATCTAGATGAGTCAGGCTCTTAGAGCAAACGTTGACATAAATATTGTTTATAAAAAAAACTGAGATAAATACTTTTTAAAATTTTCAATAAGATACAGGTTACGTTATTTAGTTTACTTGAAAGCAAAGACAAGTAAGGGACGGACCATTAGAAAAGTGATGGGGGCGGGGGGTGGGGAATTTTCAGCTTGCACGTTTTTTTTTTTTGCTCACTGCTTGTGCAGGAATTTTTTTTTTCAGTCAACCCCTCTGCACGAATTTTTTTTTTCAGACAAATATTGCTTTTTTTTGAACAGTGAAATCTTGATTCATTATCTATGTTTTTGTGCTTTATAAATTATTCTACACTCACAACAGATCAAAGGATACAGGCCACTTTAATGCAAAATCTTTTCGAAAATGTACACACAGTGAGAGAGGAGGAAGCCACTTGGAGTGGACGGCTTCCCTGTGAATTTTTTCAGTCCCTGCCTTCTGGAATTCCTCTCCCACAGCCCATCATAATGATGCCATACTCCATTCACCAATGAAAACCATACTTTTTGGTTCTTAATTTTTGTTAAAAGTACCGGTGGCAGTGTTGCTGTTTATGTCGTCGACAGTTAAATTTTTAACACTTAGGGACTGTGCAATAATTATCAGGAGGGGAGGGGGGGCTGAAAAACTAGAGTTATCTAGCAAAAACTTAGACAGTACCCCCCTCCAAAACAAAAAAAATTACTTCTAACCCCCCTCTGTTATGTTAAAAATAACGTCGCACCCTTCTCCCACCACCCACCCACCCACACACACACACCTACCCCTCACCGCTACTATTACCATAGATGCCTTTAAGTAAATACCTTTTATATTAATCGTCATGCTACTGTAGGCGTACGCTTACTTGTTGGATGTCGTCGTCTGGAAACACTTTTAAACTCAAAACTGGACTGAGCTGCCATCACAGCTTCAATAATGACAAACGTTATTATGTAACATCTAGTATCGAGAAGGATGTTGATCGCTTGATTGAAGATTTAGACAAAGCATTTGCTAAGTACCGGGGGCTTCCCACATTGGCTCAAAATCTGAAACTTTTGAAGCCAGAAAGAGAAACTGAGCAGAGAATAAAAATCAGAGAACAGGAGATTGAACGCTTCAAATAACAGACGAAAAAGAACTTGCATTATATTTAGATCCTTGGGAGGAGAGCCTGTTGAACTTTGTTATGAGCCAGATATATATGGAATTCAGCAAATCGATTCAGTCGATGAAGAAACATTACTTTTATTCACATAAAAAACCGACAAAGCTTGTCTACGAGATCTGTTTGATTCCCATTGTTTTATGGGGGAAGCTGAAAAACAAGTTCATGATTTTGCTTTACATAGGATCAGCTCAATTAATTAGAAGACGGGTTAAAATTGATCAGTTGTGAATTTGCTTTTCATTTTGATGGAATATTTTCAATAATCGTTTAACAGCTGTTCGTATTGATATTTGTTACAGTCTATCATGATGCCTGTATTGAGAATCTTTTATTGCGTTTAATTTTATTATTTACATTTCGAATAAAACTTAAGGCCTCCCCCCCCTCCGTCAAATGAGTGATTTTACTTTGAGCCCCCCCTATCTTGGCAGTAACTTTATGTAATGCACCCCCTCTAGTGTTTCAGCCCCCCTCCTGATAGTTATTGTACAGTCCCTTACTACTACGTGTGAATGCACTTTTTCATTGTATTGTAGAATTCTTATTCAAGGCGGTAAGACCCATCCTCTAATTTTTACTGTGGGCAGAAATAATTTTATAGAATGTTTACAAAGCTACCAAATTCTAGTATTTATTTATTCCAAATTTTTATTTTGTTATTTTTATTATAATTCAGTATACAGTGTATGTTGTAGGTACACTAGCTGCAATTTAAAACAAAAACAAGGCTATAATTTTCTCCTTTCAATAAGAAGAAAGTGATTTTTGTTTAATCGTATTGTGCCTGGTAATATTGTTGATTTCTGAAACTCAGACTTTCTGAAAAAGTCACAATTGGACCTTCCTTCTGCGTGAATTTTTTTTCTTTACCTTCTTCTTTGCATGAATTTTTTTCTTGGCATTTTCCCTTGCATGAATTTTTTTTTTGGTTTTTTCCGCACCCCCCCCCCCCCCCCATCACTTTTCTAATGGTCCGTCCCTAAAGTAAATAAGGTAAGCTGTATTTTACCTGAATTGTTATACAAATCCTTTATATTCACGGCCATTTTAAGGATTACGCGATATGAAACCACATGTATGATGATGAAACTCTCCTGCTGAGCTTGGGCTGCCTGTGCACCGCCATATCCTGGCACGAAGGGTTAGTTTTCAAACAGGGGATTGTGACCGATGGTTCAGGGCGGAGCTGTCGCACGTGCATAGCCTTTGCGGCAAAGCACCATGGGTAATAAAATTTGCTTTGCATTTACATTTATTGTTTTTGCCTACAATTTGATGATTTGGATGCTCTCAAAAGGGTCGAGAAATTTATGTGGGAAAATGCTTTTGAACAAAAGACAAAGAATCCCAGGTTAAAATTTAACCCCGAGTTAAGGCAAATCGGCCTTCGAACAACTGGGTCCAGATTGCCAAGTTTTGACTGTAATGATTGGCGGGATTAAAAAATGATGAACCATGCACTTGTTCCGATGTATCTATGTAATTTTTTTCAGCATCTCGAAGACTTTTGCGGAAACGGTGGCCAAGTATTCGCCCATGTACAAGTGTTTACATAGCGTAAATAGCTGATTCAACCAATTATTCTTGTTTCTGAAGTTACCATGTTCCATCAAAAAGTAAGGTCCTAGACTAGGGGAGCTTAACATTAACAAATATGGATAAACGGGAATTCCGATAAGAAATTTCCGAAACTATGAGTGGTCATTTAAGTCGAAAATTTTTTTACTCTTTATCATAGCCAGCGAAGTCAGAGAGCGGTAGCCCCCTCGCTGTTTTTCCTGCTCACATCTCTTTGCGAAATCCCCACAATCTGAACGCCTATAACATGGTTAAGTCTGCGTAACTTGCGACTTTTTTCGGGCGAGCGAACAAATTAGCGGCAAACTGGAAACGAAGGCGCGTGCGAATCGAACAAGCGGCGAAGCGTTTCTCGCTGTCCCCGCCCCTCACCGATCGCTCACTCTTCCAGGGCTCGTCCCCTTTCTTGAACAAAAAATTTAAGGACTTTTCAAGGACACATTTCCCATTTTTCAAGGACTCCATTCAGTGCAAAAAAGAGCCTTGACTCTATGTCTTTTTTAGTTCTTCCACAACATGAGTAATTTTATCCCGAAGGTCTTTCTGTGTTTGCTCCTTATTCTTTGGAGTTCTACTTTGCATTGAAATTCAAGGACTTTCCAGCACCGACTGCAATTTTCAAGGACCTTCAAGGTGCGTGGGAACCCTACTCTTCCCTCCATTACCCTTCCCCAACCAAACCTCCAGTTACGCTGTCTAATTTTTAGACTCTTCATGGTTACATTTTATAGCGGGTCTTTCTCTAACAAGGTCACATTTAAAAACTGGATTGTTAAAGTAAATGGGCTGGTAAGCAAACCAATTGTACCAATCTAAAATTGGCGATAGAACAAACCTTGACCTTTTGTACTAGCCTTACACAATAGAGACTTTTAGACGAGTACGACTACGAGAACGAGATTTTCTCATTACTTTAAGTCATGTTACAGTAGTATACGCTCGTGAATCAGAGTCGCTTTGGCGGGAAGAAGTGAGAGCCGTCGTCATTTCACTACGCGTTTTAGGGAGAATGTCGCAGTAGCGGAAAGAAGTTATCAAATGTTAGAAGTTTTATCATTTTGCTTTTGAGAGTGCTTAAACGTCTATACCTCCTTCAATAAAAATAACCATGCCAACTCTTCTGGTACAAAAAGTAAAACGAGGCTTTCCGGGATTTTTTTAGTTATCCCTTCATGAAGGAGTTCCAGAAAGAAACACAAAATTGATTGCAGTGCCGAGCGGTCCTTTAACTTTGCACCAGTACAAAAGTGACTTTTATTATGTTATTTATTCATGCAGGTTGTCGTAATCGTTTTTTCAAGAAAACAAGGAAGTTGAGGAAAGATTACGACTACTGCGTTTAATATTCCTAAAAAAGCCGAAGTTCCTTAAATGAGCAACGCATTGAAATTGAACGGGCAAGGCGCTCTTTCAAGTAACGGTAACTACTAACTAGTCGTGTAGACCACAGCCTCTGTAAACGGGCTAGTTAGTTCTGTCACGGAGGAAATGGAAAATAGGACTAAAGTCCCGAACAAGGCCACAAGGTTCTAATCACGAGAAAGTGTTCTTTCTAAGCTCTCTACGTACTCCAGGTGAATGTGTAGAAACCTTCTCGCTGATTCGGCCAATCTTTTAAGAATTCGATCAAAATCAACTCTTCGTCCTGTTTTAAGAAAGAGTTTGACCATTTTCCTAAGTGCTTGAATCGCTTGCGCGGTAACTTCGTTGTTTGACTTTTGCAAAGGCGCTCCTCGTAGAATAGAGATAAAGTTCGAGTCCAGAAGCTTGATAATCCATTGGTTCTCATCGAGCCAAGTTTTTAACTTTTCAAGTCCTTCAAAGTTCAACTTGAGAGTTTTGAAGTGAGATTCGTTTCCTGTCTGGATGTATGCACTGAGAATGAGAAGAACACGCTGTTGTTAGTAATGAGCCTATCAAACTGACAAACTACTTATTCAGGATTTTACCTACAATCACTACAATACCAATCTCGTCCGCAATCTCGTTCATTTCAGGGTAGTTACAACTGTGAATTGCGTCGCAGAACAGTTGCGAAACAAGTAGCAACAAAAAATTCCAAATGTAAAAGAGTTGTGTTACGCGAGGCAAATAACCACCCGGTAGATCTTCTTGTACGTGATAGAAGATTTATGTAAAGAATCGGAACGCTTTGAATGACTTAAAGCACCTACTTTAGGTCACCAAACCTTGCCCAAAATTATCTCAAATTTTATAGCACGCGTAGCTAGTATCAAGGTCAAGCGTTTAACGAAACTGTCAGTGAAAAGGTCTTAGTCATCTGCAAAAACAGAGTCAGAGAAAAGAAAAAACGATTACCATATTGCTAAAAACCTATAATAAACATGTCAAACATTACCTATAGGATGGATGAGCTTTTACTACAGGACAATCTCGGAAAGTCTTCCTTACTTCAGTACCATTTTCATTCTGCCATCTCCACACACGTTTAACTCTTTCTAAGTATTCTTTGGCAACATCTAGGAATTCCTCAGCTTGAATGAATCGCTGGTGCGCCGTTGGCGAAAGTTTTTCATAAACCAGAAGAACACATTCAGGGATGTCTTTAGTAAGTTCTGCTATGTCGAGTCCCTGTTCAAGCTGCTTCGCAAACTCGATGTAACTTTCCAGTTGTTTTATACCACTCTTGTGAAGATAGCCTAGAAAATATATGAAATTGTGAGCTTCTTTGAAAACGGGGTTGATCAAAACATTGTTGGACTCTAAAGAAAACGGAAGTATTTTGATACAAGGCCATCCCATTATGGCTATTGGTTGATAACAGTATTATTACGAAAAGAAAGAAAACAGACATCATCAATACCCGTTGAATCGTAAAAACGATATGAACGCAGACAAAATAAAGCGGTTCCAACTTACAACTCAAATTTTGAATTGGAGACTTACTGTGTTTTGAATATAAAGTGGTCACCTTTTAAGTAACCATATTAAAATATGAGAGGTGGTCGCAACATAGAGAATCAACTGGTCACCTGTAAAGTACAGATTATTTAAACAGTTCTCTTTGTCCCAGGGATACTTAAGTTCATGTAATTCATGAGAAAGATGTCTGCTTTTTTCTTTCGGTTAGTAACAAAGGCGTCTCAGAAGAAAAAAAAATGACAAAGGTCTAACTTTTTGCCTTTGGTGTCTGCATTAAAAAATACATTTTTCACTAATTCCTTTTCTTTGGACTGGTTTTTGGCAAATTAGCATATGATTGGCTAAAAAATGAGTTTTGCAACCAAAGGGGCATATTTCGCGCATGCACAAAGGTTTTTTGGCGAATGGGGGCTGGTTAACTTTTTAGGGAAGGGACAAACTTAATGTTCAAAGAGTAATAGGAAAACCCAAAATTGGAAGTGAATTTTTCTCCAAAATGTTACTTTTTTGTGAGTGTAGCTCTGTTAGGATTGGTCAGAATATCGAAAACGAGGTACATGTATCAGTCAAAAGATCTATCTTTGCTTAAGTTGTTGCTTCACAACTTATTGGCTTAAACAGAAAGCTTAATGGGTCCAGGAAAGAAAATATGCATCGTTCATTCATATGGAACGAAAACAACCAAAGCAGCCATCAAAGGGTTAAAGAGATTTCACTGTATTAAATATAAAAAATAAATGTTGTATTACTACCTTCAATATAATCCTGCCCAATTTTGTGAGGACTCTGATAACTCAAAAACTCGCCAGACCCTTCCTTTTGCTTGGAAAGAATATTTTTCAGGCTGCGATGTTCATTCTGGAATTTATTAAATGCCCTTTTCCGTTGGTTCCTAGATGCCTTTGGAAATGTTTTGTGTATTTGTTTCTGACTTCGCATGCATCGTTTGAGAGCTACTTCATGGAATTTTTGTCTACTTTGGTGTTTACACAAAGCTGCTTCTAGTCCATCTGTCCAGCTGTAATATCGTTCCAGCCTGACAATTTCTCTGGACTTACTAGACTGTAGCTGATAATTAGTCAAGTCCTCTTCGGTGAGACCTTGAGACAAATAACAAAAAAAATAAATAAATCAGTTATGATATGGATAATACAACAAAGAGTGCATTGCTGTATAGCCCTCACTAAAAATGCAAGTGAAAACACATACATGTACATGTATTTTAAGGCCATCATAACTTTAACTGAAATAATGCTTTTCATTTCAGATACCGGTTGGGTTTTTTTATAAATGTATTATAGACCATTAAAAAACAAAAACAAGAAAATAAAAAGTAAACAATTTTAGGGATGTTGGGAGAAGACTTGAAGAGTTTTCAAATCACTAATCATTTCAAAATCCCTTATGATATTCCAATAAACCATTGAAAGCAGCTCAACAAGCTAAACATGACCTATTTAATACTGATACTTTCTATGCCCCCCTTAGTATTTCTATTGACTTGGCTGAACAACATCTGCCAATAACATTATTTTGAGCTTCAAAATCAGATTTGAGAGGCACAGAAATAATATATATCTTAACTCAAATCCTACCCCATGTTTTCTTTGTTCTCCCAGCTGGCAAGTTTCGAAATCCAGGGAGGGGCGGTTTAGTACTGAGAGCACTCCAATAATACAGCCAGTCAGGTAGGTATCCACTGAAGGTACTGTAGTCCGTGTCTTCAAGTATAATACGTGACTTATACAATAGCTGATACAAAATATAGAAGGATGGGAAGGAACCTTTGACTGTCAAATCAGCATCAAAATCAATCTAAAAAAATATTCAGGGAAAAGAACTCATTAAAAGCTTATCTGTACTTTTGGAAACTCACAAAAAAATTTACATCAAAATGCATTATGTACAATGTATATCTTTTTTAGTCACAATGTATGAAGAGACAGGAATTTTAAAGGATTTTTTGATTACTAAACTCATCACAAAAAGATATATGTTGTACTTCATTAGCATACATTACCATACCAAAAAAAAAAGAAAAAGAAAAATTACCTGAGATAACAAATTAACTACAACATATATATATACTAAACTTTTTAAAATTATTATTTAAAATTGAAGGTACCTTTGACCAATTGAAGGTCATTACCATTAAAATATTGCCTTAGACCAGAAATCATAGTGAGGGAAGGAGGCAAAAACGAGGTAAAACAGCTTGTCAAATGGTGGACTAGCAAGGGAGAAAGAGCGCCCTTTCCCCTTCCCAGACTTCTGCTCAACTCGTTTTGCTTGCCAATATTTTTGCCTCTTTGCCCCACTGCAGAGCCTGGTCCCAGGCTATAAAATAGTGAGCGCAGGTCCTGTGAAAGATGAAACAGGGTTTTATGATGAATGAAAGGAGGAAAACAAGAGTCTAGAGAGAAAAGAGAGAGGGTGCAATAAAATATTGTTTCCATTCTGGAACGACGTAATTACTCAAAGTTAGCCCAGAGAAGCACAATCTCAGGGAATCCTACTATGTTTTGCCTACTAAGGGGTTACAGCTTGTAATCTGACTATTAAGTAGAACTCGGAGGAAATGAAAGCTTAAGACTTCGGTAAGAATAATGGCTTTCTTAACATTTGAACTCAAATGAAGAAAGTGTGTTTAAAAAACTATCCTAGTCAACTAAATTATTTTATTAAATGCTGTAATTTTGTTTATCAAAATAAAGTGCAGGAAACCAGCAAATGAGTTTAATATTGTAAAGGAAGTTTTCTGCTTTTACAGCCTAAATGGACAAACATTGTGCTTCTGATCTTCCCTACCTGCTCCTATTCTAAAAATTTTTAAGCAGTGATCATGACTTTCCTCTAAAAGGTACCTTAAATTCATGTACTTGGGTTTTCGGAATTAAATTATGGTTCAAGTTTGTTTGCATCTCTAAGAGGAATAAAATATTCAAAAACACCAAATAAGCTGGCGCTGGCTATTTATATATTAGGTGATACATCAACGACAGTTCAGTTGAGTAACACATTGTGTACTTCATTTTTTGGCTTCATTATCCAAAATGCCCCTAAAAGGTCGAAACACATAAAGGGTAAAGCATCACATACAAGCCAAGTGGGCAAATCAGAGAGGAGCTTTTTTAATTTGGTTGCCATGGTGTGAAGTGATTCACCGTTTATTTAGGTCCTGTAGGCATTTCTATATATTTTCCATACATTTTTCAAAATGAACCTTTATTATGTTAATAAGCGATTACGTTAAGAAACAGAAACGTTATTATTACCTTGAGAAACAGAAATATGAACAAAAAATGTATCATATGTTAAATTATGTATTGTATAAAAATAGTTCAATTCCCTCCATGGATGGGATGCTACTCCATCGTAGGTTTAACCCCAGTAGTAGGTTGAGGGCCATTTTGGGGGGGGGGGGGGGAGGGGTGGGGTGGGGTACACATGTCCCTTAGTAGTCTCTCTCAAATACAGTTGTTTCACATTTTGAGGAGTAGGCCATTTCCCTGAAGATATTTAACCTATCTTTGCACTGTGGGCCATTTGATGCCATTTTCATCTAGTCTTATTTGTAGCTGTTTCAAGGCCAAGTTACTGGTCAGAATTTACCCTAAGAGAGCCTCTATGTTATCAGTATTCATTTATACACCTGGGTGAAGAGAGACAAAGTGAAGCAAAGTTTCTAGTCTAAGGACACAATGCAAAGGCAAGGCTTGAACATGACCCTCCTGATCCGAAGTTCAAGTTTGTAACTGCTCAGCACCGCCCCTCCTCCCACCCTCTTCACAGAAAAGGTAGTAACATGGTAACTCTTCTAATGTTAGCCGTATAATCCACAAATTTTGCTCTGTTAAAATACTGGTGTGTCAATGGGCACCCCATTCTACATGTATTTCTAGGGAGCTTTCCCTTGTCCCTGTAAACCACCTATAGTTCAAAACTATATTAACATTAATTTAAGGCATGTGCCCTCCATACAGGGCTTGCTGCATAGGTTTAACAAATCCTTGAGCCACTCATAAATTTATTATATAACATTCCACATAATGCGACCCATAAAAAAAGTGGTCATCATCGGATCGAGGAGCTGGCCATAATAAAGGTGGGAAACCATATCAAGAAAGGATTATCTTTGATCTTTCATCTCGTACTATATCATGAATTACTTTTAAAACTATCTTCAGATATAAATAACATATATATTTTTTATAGCAAAAAGAATGTTTCAGATGTAACCACAAACAAAAGCAGGCATTTGCCAGCTACATAAACTGGCAAAGAAAAAGTGTACCCGCTGTCTACAATCAAGCGAACTTAAAGATAAAGTGCTGGGCTTACTAACTTTTCTGAGAAGAACGGAATAAAATGACTTGAACATCGAGGGAAAGCAAGAAAGGCACTGAAACTTCCTCGAGAATCGACTCACAGGAAACCGGAAAAGGGCTTACCTTGCAAAGATGTTTCCAGAGGGAATTACAATTCTGACATAAATCTCTCAGTCGACGATTGCATTCACTTACGTTCAGCAAAGACTTTGCTGGAAGATACGACAGTATTATATAAAGAACCTCTGCGCTTAGGCTAGACAACAGATCTTTTGGAAAGTAATCACTGTAGAAGGATGCCATCTTGTGCCGAGCGAGTGTTTACTTTGAGAGCCTCGGTTTCGCGTCAGTGCACGTCTCTGCAAGTAATAACCTTACAAGGGTACCCAGGAGAGTGCTTTATAACTTCTCAAACAACAAATTTTGCTTTAAATACCGCAATAAGGCTATGAATTTGATTCCTAGCAATTAAATTAGCTTAGTGCTGCACTTTTTCAAGATGAAGCCAAAGTAAAAAAGTTTTTTAAATGAAATAGATAAATTTCCCTCCCTCCCTCCCCTCCCAGAGGAATTCGAAGAGCGCTCTACATCAACATGGCGTCCATCCTCGATCAGTACCTACAAGCTTCGGCGGGGGAGAATTTAAATCCTTTCCTTGGACCAGATGTAACAGAACCGGTCAGTGTCACTCGTATCTTCCTTCCTTATTTTAAATCATGGAACACCACTTTCCCAATTTTTCTATTTCTACACTACTGCTTGCTATCCCAATGCATCGCAGCTGTCCGATAACTAACTTTCATTTTGCATTTCGCATTCTCGACAGTATTGTAGGTGTTCTTTTAATATTGTGAAATTGTTCAAAAATTAAACAGATCTTAACTGGATATGTTGACGTAAGAAGCGAGGACGAAGTGCCCATTTTCCGGCGCCAAAAAATCAACTTCAGGTAAACCGTTAACCTACAATGTTCACTAAAAGGCCATTTTCGAGTTTCCAAAAACTCTCACTTTCAAAACTAGGCTAAATGCAAAGCTTTGCTTCGGAAAATTATTTGCATGAGAATAGAGAGGTATTCACATATCAATGGATTCGCAATTAGCCTCGCTTTGAATCTAAGGCTAGGGGCAACTCGGAAATGGTCTCATGTAAAATTTTCCTGTCGTATTTTGACAAGCCATATACAGTCTGATACATTAAGAGACTGAGTCAATTTTGAATAAAGTGACTGCAGTGTTATGGTCCAGTTAAAATTAGGGACAGGGGGTGTGGGTGGGGTGGTCTGTATGTCTCCAGGCTGAATTTTCAAACATAGTTGTTATTTTATTTGTGTTCTAAAGGTAGGCTATGTCCCTGTCGGCATTTAACCCATCTTTATGTCATTTGTTTATCTAGTCCTCTGTTGCTGTTTAAAGGCCAAGTCACTTGTCGGGATTGAACCCTATAAAAGAGCCTTTGACCTTCTGAATTCTTCTTCAGAAATTAAGGGTGGTCCATTGAGTGGATTCATGAAAAAATGGTCCATAGACTGGGTCCACGAAGGTGGTCCACGGACCAGGGATCCCTATTTTGAATGAATGGATGAAGGAATGAATGAATGAATGAATGAATGAATGAAGTTTATCAATCGTCGATGATGTAAGGAGTGGTTGCTCAGTCTCCCAAGCTAGGGACTCATGCATAAAATTTTCGACTAAACACTCTCATTTATTTGATTTTTCACTGAGAATTAAGTATTTATTATGAAGACACTTTGATACCATGCACATGTAGACTGCGCCCCACCAATATATATCCACTCCCCATTCAAAGTTTTCGGAAATTGACCATGCATACATGTACATTAACATCTATTTTATGCTTTATGTTTTTGAAAGAAATTAAATCAGGTGTTAGATCACACCAATGTTGGAGGTTAGGGCCATAATGTTATTATTAAGGATGATTGCTTATCTTCTTTGTTCACACGCACAGGCCTCCAAGTAACATTGTAGATGTCGCAGTGAGTAACAACATAGTAGCCATAGCTCTGAACAACAATGAGCTAATGAGGCTAGATTTGTCCAACACAAGCGAAATAGATCGTAAGTATACAGAGAGAATGTGGTTAACTGGATATAACTCTATTTCCTCTGATGAGTGACTGTGCTCTGATAAGCAGCAGAGTTCAGAGTTCAAAATATTGGCTGGTCAACGAGCAATGTCTGTCCAGAATGGCAACTTACCGGTAAGCGGCTAAAAATTTCACTTGTCAGTGATGTTGCCTGCCAAATTCTCGCCTCTGTTTAAATCATGGATCATTTTGTTTCTTTATAAAAATACAATCACATAATTCACAAATAGAAAATTACACAAGGATTAGTCAACTTTTTTTCCAATATTTTGACCAGTCATCAAAAATTTCTTTAGCCAGTCATCGTGTCCGGCCACTGTCCAAAAATTATTTTAAGCACTGGAGGTGCAGGGAGCAACCAGTTAACTCCTCAAACTTCAGATGTGGGTTAAAGCCCCTCTGTCTTGTTGTTTCGTCACACAAGAAACTGTGCTCCATTTGTTTCGGTATGTCTCCTTATACCCAGTCAGGGTTCATACAGGTCATGGAAAACATGGAAAGTCATGAAATTTAAGAATTTCCCTTTTTAGGCCTGGAAAGTTGTGGAATATAATTTTTGGTCCTGTTTCTGTATCATGTGTTTTTGTGAATTTTGCAAGATTTCGCAGATTTACCTGAATTTCGCAGCTCTGCAACTACACTAAAAAAAGCCCTGAAAAAAGTATGATCCTTGCCAGTGGTAAAATTGGTTTGCAACATACTCTAAAGGGGAACTTTGTAATTTTGTGTTATTGGTATTAAATTAGATCAGCTCTGTGTAGGTTGTAATTTTGAACCTATGAACTATCTAAGTATGTAAGTAAGACAAGATTGACCCATCTAATCTTGCCTGCTTGAGTGGCCAATCAGAACATAACCTGCATCGCAGATGTAATTTAACCTCAGTTAGTAACATCAGTGAAGCATTGCCGATGGCTAGGTCTTTTCTAACAGGCTAATCATGGTACGTACTCAAATCCTGGTACACAGGTGGGGGTCCAGAACAAAGATTTTGGCGTTGTTTCACAGAACCAGTCATAGTACATGTGTAATAAAACACAGGTCTAAAGGAGCTACAAGCCAAAAAAGGCTTCCTCTTTTACATCTCTCCTCTTAGGTGTTGACATTACCAAGAGAGTGGATGATTCAATTCATTGCATCTTTTTGGACCCCACTGCAAGGCATCTCATTGTCTGTATGAAATCTCAAGAATCTTTCTATCTAGCAAGAAATTCTAAAAAACCCAAACCATTGGCAAAGATGAAGGTAAGGGATCAGTGATACCACCTGATAGTTAGAAAAAGTTCATGGTTTATCAACTCTTAAACATTTTGCAATACAATCAGCTTGTGAGTAGAGGAAAGGAAGCTGTGCCTGAATTGCGTCAAACTATCTTCAGTGCTCTCCTTATCACGAGGTAACTGGTAAAATTTACTGCTGAAGCAACACTTCTTACCACCTGCAACCGCTTGCAGGTTTACTAAAATTAAATAAATTGTTTTGAAACATACGCAAGTTGTGATCTGATCCAATTCTCACAAGGAAATTAATGAATATGTGGAAAAGTACTAAAGTATGCACAGCTCTTCTTTTTATGGGCCATATATTTTGGAAAGAGAACACTGAAGACAGAGTAAAATATTATTATTGGAATCAAATGTGTTACATTGCTATCTTAAGATAACAATGGCTGATTTCTGTAAAGTAGGTCTTAACAATGAGAGAATGATGTTTGAGAGAACTTAGCTCCTAAATTTCCAAGCAAGGGTGGGCCATGTCCCTCACTCCGCTACCCCTCCAACCCAGGAAAGTGCACCTCTGGCGCAAAGTTTTTGCCTTACCGGCCGTGAATGGTCCCTTACCTGCTGAGCTAAACTTTAGGGAGAACATTGGTCTCTTGTCATTTTTTTTTTCAATTGTGAGCATTTGTTTATTGATAAATCAATGTTCATAACAAAGCCTGCTGTAGCAAGCTATTAGGCCTTTGTTCGAAACTATACCCCAGCAGCATGTTGTACATGCTTAGCAAAGATCTTACACAATTCATGCGGAGTCTTTGTTGAGTACGCCACAATCGAGCAAGCATAAGAAAGACTCTGCTGGGATGGTGCAAAACAATGTGAGCAAAACAGTTGGTTATGATTAATAGACCTGTTGCAGTACAGATGTAGTTGGACTTATGACCAACAACATAAAAACTTGAAAATAGAAAGAGCAAGAGTTAAAATTAGTGTCCTAAGGCTAATTTTCAAGAGCCAGTGTATCTCAATGGAGAGATTTTGTGACCCCATCCATTTTCCTTTTTCATTATTTCAGTGACTTCCTGGGGATGATGCTATCCAGGGTTTATTGATGCCTTAATATGCGCTCTGTTTTTCCTTTAATTCACATAGGGACATCTTATCAATGCCATTGCATGGAATAAGGCTAAATTAACTGAGAGTTCTACACAAACAATCCTTCTTGGGACTTCTAAAGGTTTGTTTAAATCAGATTGCAATCATGATTCAACCTTCTCCTCAGTACAGTCATGTACCATCTTTGTTTTCCAGAGGTGACAATAGTGCATAGAGGCTTTTAGTTTCTGAATTCATTTAAAAATTAATGAATAATTTATAACACAAAACAAAATAAATATAGAAACTTAAGTCAACATTTGAGAACTTCACTTGGGCATAAAGGCACCATGCATACATGTAATAGGGACCATTCTCTGTTATTTTTTAAATGGTGCAGTATCTAACTTTAAAATTATTTATTGACTATATAATAAATATCCTTTTCAAAAGGTGTTCCCAAAAATTCACAATTTTCTTTCCATATGCAATTGTCCTACATCCTGTATCTTATGCTAGTTGCCTCTAAACAGGCCTGTTGTCTTGGAAAACCTAAACAACATGTAAAGCAGGTCTAAGCATATAACCCCCGGGGTTATATGCTTCTGTGTGAGGTCATTTGTATATTGATCCTTTAAACTTACTTGACTATACTATTAATGTTTTTTGACCTTTTAAGATTATAAAGATGCATGCTTGTTAATACACTTTTTACAGGCCTGATATTTCAGACAGAGATAGAACCAGAGGAAAAGTTTTTTCAGGGTGGTCTGGAAAAGTTTTGGAAGCAGGTGGGATTTCTCGGCAATAAATTCTTTCCACTTGGTAAAATCAAGAAGTATAATGACTTGTACTTAATTATGTTTTTTTTTTTTTTTTTGCTTTTTGTCTTAGTAGTGTTGATGTGTTCTTTCCATGTAAAACAACTATTAGAATATTATAATGACATTACTCTAAGAGAACCATGTAACTCCATGTAATAAAATTGAAACATAATTTATTTGTCATCTTTCTAAACTAGGTTTCCAAATCTGTGAGCCACTGTCCCTGTACGTCCTTGAACATAAAATGAATTATGATATGAATTTTATTCAGTCATGGCTGTGAGCAAACGAATTAACTTTGAATGTTATGAAAACTAAATACATTCTTGAGGAGTCAATTTAATTTATCCCAAATAAATAATGACTTCACAGTCAAGGTTAATACCATTTCAAAGAAAATATCTGTTGGTCTTGTATCGTAAAGTGTGTAAGTCCCATAAATACCCTTTGATACTACAGTGAATGTGTACAATGCACTGGTTAAATCCTATATTTTTTTAAAATTACTGTAGTGCTGTATGGGGTAATATCAAACAAACTTCAAAAGATGCAGAATAGGGCTGCCAGAATTCTCACCTTGTCTAACTATGAGGTTTCCTTAAGTGTTTTTTTGGATGAGCTTGGTTGAGAAATGTTGGATAATGCCCCCACACCCAGAACTGAGTCTGCCAAAGGGAGCCTACACTACAGAAGAGATCTTCTTTGGAACAAGACTCCTTTGGAGAATACAAACTTGTCTAGCTTAAATTATTTAAAAAACTTCATTTCATGAGAGAGATTATTTTAATACACCATGAATCATTGTAACTGTTGTATATTTAACTTTATAGTCAAGTAGTTCCTTTATAGAGTATTTTAGTTGAATTTTACACACGATTCCCAGTAAGACCATGTGAAAGTGATATGATTTCGTATTTAAAATAGAGATTGATATGATGATGATGATGATGATGATGATGATGATGACAGTGTTTGGTTAATAACTGATGATTACTGTTTCCCCTATGTGTTGTTTTATGTTTTAACTTGCAGTTGTATGATGTTAACTCAAGTGGGGACCCAGAGGAATCAATTTATGGCATAATGTTTGAGAAATTCCCTGCATCTCCAAAATCTGATAGAAAATATTTCATCATGGTTTCTACACTCAGGTACATGTATTAATGTGTTTGTTTAAAGGTTACTACTACATACAACAATGTATGTATATCATCAGGCATGGGTTAAATAATGCATTGTTAGTGTCACCTAGTTGTAGCAACCTGTGGTCTTTTTTGATTACCTAAAGAGTGGACCATTGTCTAATGTAATTATTGTTATTTTCAAAGAGCTTCATAAAATTATTTGTTATTATATTTGTGAATTACAAATCCTCCGCAGAGGCCACCCACTAGGTATCCCCATAAAATAGCAATAATCATCGTGCCCTGCACGCTCTCTTTTTTTTTCTTCCCAGCCTCCCCACAACACGAAGAGAGGAAGGAGGAGAGGGGAATTACAATGCAGTAATAACCCTAGGGGTCCAACACCCCCCTCCATTTTCTCCTTGTACCATGGTGGGGGTATCAATTTGCTTGCCCCAGGCAGTTTTTGAACCAAAGGAAAAAGGGCTTTAAATTCAACGCTTATGCCCTGGGCTCTTCTTTGTTTCTATTTTTCTAAAGTTCTTTGATAATAGTCAGTATGTCTTTGTTGTTTTCCTCCAGTCGCATGTATCAGTTTATTGGTGATGCATCTGGTACAGATTCACTGGACTTTCAGCCATTGTTCACAGAGTATGAAAACAATCCAGGTATGTGACTTTCCCTCCCTCCCTCCCTCCCTCCCTGACTTCCTTCCTTCCTTTCTTCCTTCTTTCCATCCCTCCTACCCCTGGTGGGACGAACTCAACAAACTTTTATACGGGGAGGCTCCACCCAGAGATCCAATCCCTTACCCTTTAAAAAGTTACCAATTTTTTTTACAGAAAAGGTACCCCTTTTGTATGCTTTCTATCGACTAAAGAGACCCCTTTCACACAGCTAATTTAGAACTTCACATCCCTTTTTACTGCTGTAAACACACTATCTTAAATTTCACAGCCATAAAAATGCATCTGTTATCCCATTTGGGCTTTTTACTGACAGACCAAAATGACAGATTTCCCTGCACTTTCATATACTTCAACAAGTAAAATCCTTGCCCTTTAATATACATGTACCTGTACCTGAAAAAGGACAGAGCCTCAAGCTCCCTTTATAGGTTATTATAGGGAGTACCCCCGCCCCCCCCCCCAGGCTTCCGACTTCCTACTTCCTACATTCCTCCATCCCTTCCTTCCTTCTTACCTTTCTTCCTTATTAGAGTCTTTGTTTGAACTTATTTTTTGGCAGCACCTTTCCTTCAGATGCCTGGTCATTTGGAAGCCAGCGAGTTAGTGTTATTTTATCCTAAAGTAAGAGGTCTACCAAGAACTTTTGCATGGCTCACAGGTCAGTTTTATGTATCTAAATTAACAGTAATCAGTAATCCTTGAATTTCTCTGACATTCCAAGTGAATATCATGGTTTTTGTACCCTAATATCATGGGTGACAAATAACACCCTAATTTTGGCCCAAAATTTCAGCATTTATACCACTACATGAGAAATTTCTGCAATTTGATTGGCTTAGAGCAGTGGTATTTCAACTTAATTTGAAATACCTACATGTGAAAATTACAAAACCTTTGCGGGTAGTAGTATAAACAAATACATGTAATAGCCTGATTTGTACATCACATTTGGCATAAATACCACTCGTAATATTTCAAATTTCGAAATATCACTTGTGGTATTTATGCCAAATATCACTACAAATTATGCTATTACCTATACTAATCCAAAATTTCAAAAATCCAAAAGCTCTAAAGTGTTCTTTGCGTGGAGTTCTCTACACATTGATAATCAATTTGGATGAACAATGTCATTGAACATAGAAACCATTTTAAACCAAATTTCATGTTTAACTACAAAATGTTTATCCTGCCATTTACATGTATAAATTAGTTATGTATTTTTCTTCTACCTCTGATTGTAACATATAGGTAGTGGAGTATACTTTGGACACTTAGATTTCAATCCTCAAGATTCATCTGATAACATTACAACAGAAACAAAACTCCTTCAGTATCCTTTCAAGTCACAAGAATTCTTGAATATTAATTTTTAGCTAGAGTATAGTGGTCTCTACAGTCTTTAACTGTTTCATTATCCAGACAGAATGCCTGTGTTTTTAATATCTGGTTTTGACTTGAGTATGTTGTGCAAAACACCTAGCAATACAGTGCTGTTTACTCATATAGATAGACTCTTCATGATGTATTTCATTAGGTTCAAAAATGCTCTTTCAACGAAAGGCTTTAAGAGATCTCCCTTGTGTAAGGGCTTGTGCAGAACTTGTTCACCATTGTATTGTAGTGTAAATCTATCATACATACTGAGTGGTCTGGAAGACATAATTATGGCGAGTGCCTCTAGAATTGGTTTCATTCAGTTTTTTTTAAAGGAAATGGAAATGACTACTATGCAGGCTTGGTATAAAATACACCTTTAAGCTGAAAAAATCAATAGATCTGAACATTTTCAGCTTTACAAGCCAAGTGTTGTTCAAACTCCTACAACAGTGTTTTACAGAAGTTGTTTTCTTATAACTGAAATTCAAGATATAAATTATCTGGTGGAATGGAGGCAGTCCCTCCACTATCTGTTGGCCTTACTGGTTTCCATGCTCTTATGCTCTACAAAAACAGGTAATTGCAACCATGCACCCATGGTATGTGACCTGCTCAAAGACATATGAGGGCTGTCACTATAAAAATTTCCAGTTGTGGTGTACATACATACGTACATACATATACTTTATTTATGCTCAAAATTTACAGAGTAGCTGTAGAGCTAATATATTTGAGAAAATAAGTTAAAATAAAATATGCTATATTACAATTTCAATATTATTTATAAACTATATACAACATTATGCATGTAGAGGGAAATGCAGTTGGAAATATAACTTATAACTTGTGGTGTATTTTTCTTTAAAAATAGCTGGAGGTCATGCTCATGATAGCCCAGTGATTTTGTTACAAATAGTTATGTTGAGTCCCGGGGTTCATCTTGTGAAAAATCATGAGTCCCAGTGCAGACCAAATAAGTCCAAGTTCAAAAAACAACGAGTCCTAAATTGAAAATGCTTGCAGGGCCTTTATGTAACCAGACAGTTAATCTGAGGACAGACTCTAAAACTCTTCAGAACAATGTACTGAAATTAAAATATGGTCCTTCTATTTAAAGTACAAAAAATACTAAAATAAATATGCGTCACTAAACAACAGCCATAATAACAGCCACAGAAATCACATGAACGGGATATTCTACAAAAACATCTTCAGATCAATCGATCAATTGATCTTTGCGTTATGCGGGACGCATGCCATGAATTATTTTGTGTCTTTGGGGATTTTTATGCATCAGGGACACAGGACATAGAGGTAATAAAATCACTGAAAGCCATGGGAAATCCCCAGCCCCAGCCCTTAGTGACAGCACCGCCCATAGCTTACAGCTGTTGTACCTGGAAGGTCATGGATTCAGTTCCTGCTCAGGGGCTTGGATTGTTATTCTGAGCTTTTCTTTTATGTTCTTAATATCTATGTGCGATTGAAACATTACACAAAGCATCAAGACTTCATTTCTTACACATTTTTCATACTACTGCTTTTAAGATAAATTTTTAGGGAACTTTGATCTTAAATGCATTTTATTGGTTCATATGATGGCAGTGCAGTTGCAGGAATAATGAAGAAAAACAATTTTATTAAACTTGACTGATGCCATTTATTATTCTCTCCTATTGCTGGCCAAAGAAAGAATTTTGTCCACAGATTTAAAAGTTAGAGTAACAAGTATTACACTTAACATGCTATAACATGCTGTAAGAGTAAAAAAGTAAAGGAATCTTGGCACTATTTCATTATTCTTCTTTTTGTGCCATAATTAAATTTGATAGATTTGAGGCAGTGTCACTTCTTAGTGAACAAGCTGTGTTTGAAGATCAACTTCCACCTCGGGTTTGTATAAAATTCCTTGTTATTAAATTTTTCCTTGTATTAGGTACAAATGTTATATCACCAGAAACTCAGACGAGGTAGAATCGTTTTGTTCAATGCTCATCCCTATTTATTTTTACAAGCACCGTAATTATTTAAACAATAAAAGAAGAAAGCAATAAACCAATTCAACTTCTTAAGTGTGTAAGGGTGTTAGATAACAGATCACTATAATTTGGTATCTAAAGTAGACAGTTTGGAACATAAAAGCTCATTTTAGATAGTTATTATACCTGCCTTCGCAAATTCCTACATATCAGAGTTTTTCTGAATGGGGTATTGTAATATAACTTAACGAATGCTCGGCAAACTCGTCAATTTGTAAATTAATTGTCTCACTCAGGACCTGTTGCGTTTAATACTATAACACTTTTGAGCATAGATATCATTCAAGAATATGTTACATGTTCATGCATCTTGAAAAAATACTAAAAGTAAATCAAGGGGAAATAATTTCACTCGCTCTTATAGATTAATATGTAACTTGCATCTTTTCTTTGTAGTATGGTGCTATGAGAGGCCTCTGCATTGACTCTGTAAAGAAAACTGTTTGGATATTTTCAGATTCAGCTATTTTTCAGTACCATGTTACCAGAGAAAGCAGGTTTGTAAATTCACTAAGAATATTGTCTTGACTGTTGTATTATTACGGTGCAATCAATGGTAAGTGGCCTTGTCTGACTGAGGACCTACCCCTCCCTAAGTCAACAGTACTTCTCACTTAGGGCAAAATTGTGACTAAGGGGAGTTGTAGGTGGTCAGTTACCCAGATTACTTGGCCCCAGACTGTTCACAGTCCCCTGTATTTCCGTAAGATTGTGGAGATCGGGCGGCCATCTTGGATGGATGTCAAATCTACTTGGGGGGCGGTAGACGGTTTGGGACGTAGCGAGACAATTTTTTTTCTATTTTCTCGCCTACCTCCCCCAACCCCTATAAGCCCCCTGCTGTGACTGCTGTCGGGACATTTTTGGAGGGAGACGTCTGCGTCCTAATATTCCATACCGCCAGGCAAATCTATTCGAACAAAATCGAACCAAAATTCAATCGAACCCAATCGATACCTATTCCCAATCCTGAAGTCGTGGAATCGTATATTATTATTACACATGTTATTGTTATCAGGGATGTGTGGAGAATGTATCTTGAAAGAGGAGAGTTTGAATTAGCAAAGGAATATTGTAAGGTATGAAATATCATGAAGGTCTGTTGGCCAAATTGCACTTAGTACAGTTTATAACATATTAGTGAAACATTATTGTTCCTCTTGTAAATAATGATGAGTGTTAAAAGTCCGTGATTCTTTGTTTAATCTAAAAAGCCTACCAGAAACAGCGAAATTAAATATTTTCAAAGAATAATAATAGTAATCCCCCTGTAAATTGTCCATAACCATCTAGCGTTGACCTAATTTGAGAGATGTTTGCAGATATCAGTAGAAAGGACGTCAGTTGTACTGATATTGTCAAAAAATGGACCGCAGAAGGTGCAGTAGCTCAGCTGTTTTAGTAGAGTAGGTGAAAAGAGCACACGATTTCACATGTTTTGCGAAGTACATTGAATAGACGAACTACTGCCTAAACATTGAAAAAATATGTCAACTGCTATAAAAATCTCCTTATATAAAAAATATAACTTGAAACTACCGAGGAAAGGGCAAACGGTTATGAAGGCGGGAACTTTACATAGATGGAGTTAAGTACGTTTTGTTGAAGTTTGAATTATTCAAATGAACAGTAAAACACATTATAAGTTTCGACTTTCGCATGATATGAAGAATTATGCAGACCTCTTAGGGTGGTATCCACCAAGGCCATATATGTACACCCTCCTTGATCTGAATTATTCTTCATATCATACCCAGCCACATCCAATATTTGCTAATTATTGTACAGTATGTAAAATGATATTGCTGATCTTTTTGCATCATAAACAGGACAATCCTGCAAATTTGGACAAAGTGTTAACGAAGCAAGCTGAAGAATTGTTTGATAGCAAAAGGTAACTTTGAGCTCTAACAGCTGCCATTTTGCCTTTGCATAGAAGCTGCTTTTATTATAAGGGTGGTTCCACAAGCGGGCAAGGTGAAGCGAATACTGTCTTCTGATTGGCTACCCGAGCGGGCAAGATACACTTATCTTGCACGCTCGGGATTACCTGCTTTAAATTGTCCCACAAGAAAAGATTCTGTTGTGGCAACATAATAAAGCGTTTACCGACCAAGCTTGTTTGGTCAAGATCGCTAGATACATTCGCCTTGGTATTTTCTTGCGCTTTCGGAGCGCAAAAGAAGACTTAATTTTCAGGTATTAATAACTCTAACCCTCGCGCTTGGCCTATAACGCTTATGTATAAAGTATGTGTTAAGGCGGTTGAAGGCTGATATTGACTGCCTTGCTAAAAATGTTTGATTGGTGAATTTGGACATCGATTGACTGACCGACTGACTTATTGGTTTATTTGTTAAAATGAAAGATGTGTTGATTACCTGATTTCTCTGAGGTTTGACTTGCTGCTGTTAATTTGACTGTTGCACCTATTTTTTGACTGTTTATAGTTACTCCTTTGCCGCGAAGTGCTATGCCCAGACACAGGTTTCATTTGAGGAAGTTGCATTAAAGTTTATTCAAGTGGAGGAAAGACAGGCCCTTAGAATGTTTCTTTTAAAAAAGCTGGATAGCCTCAAGAACCAAGTAAGAACTTCTGTTATTTACTTGACTACAAGCAGTCGCTCATTTAACGCACAGATAGAAGATCGAGCGAAATACCTGCACCCTTATAGAAGGTGACATGTGGAGAGAACAATTTCCTCTGCGGGTCACGTTCCTTGCGAGTAGTGATTTTCACTTGCGCATGTGTATTCCGCCCTCCCTTGTTCTAGTACGTCTGAGGGACTACTTAGGCCCTGTTAGGGTAAAATTGCTATAGGCAACTGACGTTTCCTTGAAACAGTGGCATAAGACAGATGAAATGGCGGTAACTGAATCCAAGATGTTTAAGCAAATTATACAGCAGTAAAATACAGTCAGCGACATGGCTTCCTGTTCATTTTGTGAAATTAAGGGTTTTGAAACTTAGTGTAGGGACATACATACCCTCACAACTATAAGATAGCCTCACTCCTCGAAGTCTACTCCATTAGTTAGTGAATGAAAAAATTTCTACACCTAAACCTATTCCGAAGTCATGATGACTGTTGAGGCGCCAGGAATCTAGCAACCGTTTTTTAGATTCCCTTAGTGCGTCGTAAAACCTCAGCCCTACCCAATCAGAGATTATTTTCCCAACGCTTCTTTTTTCTTCCTCGTCTTCTCCCTCCTTGCACTTTAAAAAATTGTCTTGCAAGCCCTGCTGATCTTGATACATGCCCAGACAACTTCAACTTGCGTTTCTTTACCGTGGTTTACTAAGATGTCATCATAGGGCCCGATAGCTTGCCTGATTGTGTCCCTGACTGTGTCGTTGGCGATTTGGTCTTTGTATGAGATGCCAGGCACTTTTCGAAAGCATCATATCTCAGGGGACGGCAATTTCTTCTGAGTAGCCGATGTTAGTGTCCAGGTTTCGTAAGCGTACAAGAGTACCGAGACAACCAGGAAGCGCATGAGTCTGATATTTGAGCTAAGAGAGATATGCTTATCGTTTCAGATGATCTTCAGCCTTGCTAGTGCTGTTGTAGTCTGTCAAATTCTGGACAGTACTTCAGGCTTGGAACCCTAATGTCACTGTGGCGACTGCTCTCAGATACTTAAAACTGCCAACTTCGTCCAGTTTTCGCTGTTGATCCTGATGTCAACGCTGATGACATTTTTGTACATTTTCATTTCAACCTTTTAATACCTCCATTCTGAAAATCTAGGAAACATTATACTCTTTGGTATTTACTGATATAACTGTTTAATGATTATTTTCGCGATTAAGGACAAGACTCAGATGACCATGTTGATAATGTGGTTGATTGAGCTTTACCTAAATGACCTTGGTGGACTCAAAGAAGAAGGTGCCATTGCTAAGCATGAAGACTTAGAAGACGAATTTAGAAAATTCCTGGCACAAACCAAAGTTAAGGTGAGTATGTATACGGCGCAAAGGAACCTGAAATTATTCACCATAGTTTGCATGGGCAGTCTTTGCAAAGTTTTTGTATTCCATACATCCCTGACTTCAATTTGTTTTTAGCTTTGCAGTTCCTTAATTTTTTCAGTTCCGAATTAGACTATTGTCGAGTCGGATACCAGTTGAAGTTTGCAAGATCTTTTCCTATACTAAGCCAGGCTGCAAAATGGGAAAATGATCTTCTACCAGTTGAAGTTTGCAAGATCTTTTCCTATCCTAAGCCAGGCTGCAAAATGGGAAATGATCTTGTGATTATTGTTGCACTGAACTGACTTTTGTATACTTATTTTTAATTATTGCCCTACTTTATATGTGGCCTTAATTTATGTGTGACATGTTACCTGGAAAATTTTTCTTTACCCAATCACACTGCTAATAGGACTTTTTTTATCATTGCAGACTTGTCTTGATCAGAACAGGAAGACAGCTTATGAATTGATTGCCAGCCATGGCGATGTAGAAAACTTAATATTTTTTGCTATGCTTATGCAAGGTTTGTACTAATTCCATCACGACAGTACTTTATTTAACAAAGAGATTCAATGTTGCCCGATGCAGTAATAGAGATAAGAACAAAAGAGTGGCACATGGGCAAATTTTTGCGACAGTGCAATCCTGGACGTAAGTGACACGGGCCGCAAGCGAATGTGTCAGTGATAGACAGGCCGAAATCAGCCTTTGCAATCTTTAATAGGAACAGCAGTGAGTTAAATTCAGCAAATTTACTTTCTCAGTCTTACCGGTGTGAACCCTTAATATCAAAATTGATGCCGCTCTCTACGATCACTATATGTCGATTTTTTTTCCTTTTTTATCTTATTCAATGTAACTACAGTAGCATATTCTGTTAAACATTTTCAGATTTTGAACATGTCATAAGCCATCACATTCAGCATGATGACTTTGTAGCAGCACTAGATGTCCTCACAAAGCAGGCAAGTATTCAGCCCCAGCCAATCTCGGTTCCGGTTGTCCAGCTACACAGAGTTCAGCAGTCCAACGCTCTCTCTTTCTCAGAGAACCCCAATACGATTCCAATAAAGAATAGTTTTTAAAAAAACTGTGGGAGCCTCTGCCATTTTAATGCATTCAAGATGGCGCCGATTTCCGTGGAAGGGATGATTTCTCAACACTTTATATCGTGCGTCTATTTTATTTCCGTGATTAAAATTTACGTGGGTAAACTTGCGTAGCCAAAAACGCGTCAGTGGAAATCAGCCCGAAGACAGGAGCCACGCAGGTCACAATCTCATGGATGTTTACAACATGGTGGATCTATCAGAATTTCATCAGGTCCCCCGCGCGCTTTCTTTTTTCCCTGTCCCCAGCCATGACAGAAAGAGACCTCTGCGGACGAGAAAAGGCGTCCAACTGTAGAGAGTTGTAATTATACTTCTTTTGCTCCAAATTCTGTGCATTTCAGACAGATACAGAGCTTTATTACAAGTTCTCTCCAGTACTGATGCAGCACATACCACGTCAAACAGTAACTGCATGGATTGAACAGAAGAAGAAGCTAGATCCACGCAGACTTATTCCTGCTCTGGTTCACTACCATCAACAGGGTAAATCAACACAGGTTAGCAAGACATATGTAATTATCACTAGGAAGCGCCGGCTGATTGAGTCGAGATACAAATTTTTCATTTAGTCCGTTTTCCGTCATAAACATCTTTGCCGTGTTGTCTGGCTTGTAAAATGCACGGCGCAACGAAAATGCTGTTCGATAGCGCACGGCTAGTGGAGCAACCTTTGGACTCAGCTTGTTTTAATTACGAATTGTCCGACGGACCACCAACATTTGCCGCGATAAAGTAAATGTCAGTGAAAAAGAAGGTAGATAGGCTTGCACGACTGCACCGAGATAGTAATCTCCAGCAAACACTTGCTCACAACTAAGAATGGCATGCGCTTTTTTACTTTCTTATCTAACCCTGAATATGACTGCTTAAGTGTAAGGAATCAGACTATTTAATTTTCATACAAGCTGGTTCAGTGTGAATGCCAGACAGTTGTAATTTTCATGTATAGTTTCGTGTTGTCGGTGAATAGTATAGAGCTTTTATTACCGAATAACGTTTTCAGTGTACCTTTCCACTAGATTACTTTCATCTCTGTAGGAAGTGCTGATCTTTGCGTTTATTATGTAGACCGAGGAAGCAATTCGATACTTAGAAATCTGCATAGAGAGGCTAGGGAACAGGGACCAAGCCATTCATAACTACCTGCTGTCTCTGTACATTGAACAAGAAGATGATCTGTCATTACTGCGATACCTGCAGATGCAAGGCCAGGTTAGTATTGATGGAAGAGTCCGTCAGTGGATCAAAGGCAAAGTATAATGTAATCCCCCCACACGACCAACCCGAACTCTAACGGGAATTTTTTTCTTAGCCCGAACAAAGGTTCAGTCATTTCCTTATTCTCGTTCATACAATCAATTTTGGGGTCCCTATGCAGTCATTAGAGAGATTTCAACCTCATTTACACGCGCCAAAAAAATCGGCAGGGCACGCCAAATTTTTGGCACCGTGCTGACGATTTTAAGGTACGGCACTCCCAATTTTCGACATGTAAACGTATCGGTCCCACATGTAATGTGGCACCAGTACTCAAAATTTTAGGGGTGCCGAGACTACCTCCAGGAGGTAGTCTCGGCACGGGTAAACGAAATTTGGCGTGCCGTGCCGATTTTTTTACCGCCTGTAAATGGGGTTTTAGAATCGCGTTTAGGGCAAAAGCCAACGTTAGATCCAAGGTACTTCTTATGTTTGAAAATGGGGTGGAAGTATTAACTAGGTAGATACAATGAGCAGTAAAAGACAAAAAATGATGAATAAATAATGAAATAAATAAAGTATAGGACAACTTAGTCATGTGTCAGTGTAAATTGACGTTGGCCGTTTACCTTAAATGCCTCTATTATCTCCATCACAATTTTACGTCTTTAATAGGGCCAGTCGAATTTCTGGCTAGACGGGCAAATGAGAAAGGTAATTAATGTAACAATCATTAACCTCTTTTATTGAAAATCTGAAGTGATCTTACTAATGCTTGGCCAATTAACAGTCAGAATTTAGTTATAAGACGAGCAGCTAGCTATATTTGACAAAATTTCCATGGTCAGCCGCCGATCATTAAACAATATGTATTCTTGCGATTGGAATCACAATGAATATATTATTTTTGACAGGATCCTGAAGAAGTGTGTTACGACTTAAAGTACGCTCTCAGACTCTGTTCAGAGCACAATAAGCAGAAAGCCTGTGTACATATCTACAGCACCATGGGACTGTTTGAGGAAGCTGTTGATCTGTCTCTCAAGGTACCCCCTCCTGTAATCATTTGAGTGTTTACTTCTGTCACCTTTCCCCGCTTCAATAGAAATTCCCGTCTGACTAAACAAGCTCTAGACTATCAGTGACCATTACTTCTGCCTTTTGTGGGCTGTGGGAATGTGTAAGGAGAACATCTCAACTAGAACTGGCGAGACCTGTCCGGGTTCATCGCCATGCTGTGTGGTCTGTACTAAAAAGCTAGAAGAAAAAAATTTTTCCTGCTTTTGACTGCTTGACTGCTCGGCGACGTCAATGAGAACAGCAAAATAGCGATAGGTTTAGATTGGCAAAACAACGGTTGTTTACCACTCACATGGGCAAACTGATCGGTTCACAGTTTGGGTAAATGGTAATCAAAATTCAGGACTGGTACTTTCCTCCAGGAATCGCGTTTACCATTTGTAGAAAATCAGTTCCATTTACCGAAAAACTGCCACGAAAGCCTGAAACTGGTATCAAAGTTGGCTTTGAAGAAATGGAACACGAATTTCTGTTTGGAACATCCCGTCCGAAAAAACCAGACTACATTTTGAGATTTTCCGTTGCTCTCGGAAATTTTCCACTGGGATGACTCAAAAAGTCATTTTCCATTTACTTTCCAACCGGTTTTTGCAAAAACGTCTCTTCAATGGTAAACAACCAACACCTCTGCACGTGTATCCCGCTTTTTTGTACATTTCTTTGCCGTCACTAAACGACTATGACGTGAAACATGCAAGCATCCTTCTGTTTATATTTCGTTGTAATAATTATTTGAGGAAGCCTGTTCCTTGTAAGCTCGGTGGTTTCCCTTGGGCTTCTTCGCCGTTATCCTTTATTATTTAGAAATATTTAGACTGTGGTTTTTTTCTTGTATAACTTATATAATGGCAATACAAAACTTGAACTTGAAACTGCTAATTTCAGGTTTTGTTGAAGACGTGAACACAAGACAACGACTTCCTTTTTCTTTTCCTGAACTTCTATGCAGTCTTTTATAATTCAGCTCCAGAAAATATTGGCAACATTTGACGAACTGAACGAGATGGAATAAGCGTGATACGGTTTGAAGCAGTGCGAATTCACTTTTTAAGTGACGTTTTCGTAGCCGTCGCCTTCCTTGTTACTTAAGCTCCCTAATGTATTCTTCTCTACCTTATCGGTAGTAGCCACTATGAACAGAGTTATATTATTATTTCTTTGATTTCAAGGTTGATGTAGACCTTGCTAAAATCCAAGCGCAGAAGCCTCCGGAAGATGATGAAGTGTTGAGGAAGAAACTGTGGCTGAGAATTGCCAGACATGTGGTAGAAGAAGAGAGAGACGTCAAGAAGTAACTTCACTTGTCTTATGTACAGCGTGGTAGAAATTCGAGCGTAGTCATCCCCTTGAGTTGTATCGTGAAAGGGCTCTTGGTGATTGTCGATTTGACGACATGTAATACGTCAGTTCGTTATGATGGCGACTTTTGCAAACTTGTCGAAATGTCGGTGACCAAGAGTCCTGTCCAGGAATACATCTACGCTGACGATCAAACTAAGTCCCTATGCAATAAGGCCAGTTAAGTAATGGGTAATGTCAGACGTAAATACTTCTAACGTCTTCCATTAAATTGCATCTTTTAACTGTAAGGTCAGAAGTTAAGGTGTTTTGCAACTGGCCCCAGCACTCAAACAGTTTATAGCTATAGTTGTCTCTATAGTCAAATGTTTTCTGGTACAAAACTTACAGAGATCAAATTTTGTAAGGTATTCCTGCTAAATAACCTTTTCAAGTGTTAAAAGATAAAATTTCACATGAATAGAGAACTATATGAGAGAAGTTGTTGAAAGGAAGCTAAATCGAGATAGTGAGTGTGCATGGCGTGCGGGGCCTTTCTGTACATCGCCTCCGAATTGATCCCTGATCAACCTTGTGATGGTGCGAACCAAAATGTTACAATATGATGGTGTAAATCTGTCCAAGAAAATTGTACTGATCAGTTTGGGTTCTTATTTAATTTATTTGGGTTCTGAATCTGTTTCCCTGGAGAGATAGTTGCTTCCCAATAGGGTTTGTCGGTTTGTCACCATTTTCGGGGACCCACTGGAAGTAAATGAGACTGTGAAGTTGTTCCTCAATATATCGGTTGCAAATTATAAACTTAATGCTTTTGATTATATTTTTTTTGTTTCAGGGCCATGGAATTTCTGAACCAATGTGAACTGCTCAAGATTGAAGATATTCTTCCCTTCTTCCAAGATTTTGTCACAATCGATCATTTTAAGGTCAGACTACCTGCCTTGGCGTTGTTGTAATCACTTAAGTTTTTCTTCGAAAGTAAGAACTGTTTGCCAGTAAACACGTCCCTCTGCCAAGTATTGAGAAAGATGTCCCTTTGAAATCATCTTAATCCTTTCACTCACATAGTCAACTCTGAAATCATAAAGTTCAATTTGAACTTTTGAGAATGTTGATAAAATCTTCTGCTGAAGTCATTCAACTGAAACCTCCTCAGCAGTCGCAATTTGTTGTACAATTCGTTTTGCCGCATATATTTGGTGTGAAATGGTTTATTGTGTTGGGAATTTACACGCAAGGAAGGACAGTGGTCGTTGGCAATAATGGTGACTCCAGATTTGTGTAGGCGACAACGTTTGCTGAACGTGTTGTAAACCTTTCTTTCCTATTGCTGTGGGGTACTGCATACGTGTAGTTTTAACATCGGTGAACAAAGAAGTCTCTTACTTTTTGCTATTCAAAATTTGATTGTCTTTAGTTTTAAACTTAAGTATTTAATTTTCGGAGTTAATATGTTATTAACTGGCTTCATTCTGCTTGGACAAACTTGAAGATGGTGAGAATGTGGCAACCTTGCCTGCCTGCTGTTATTAACAATGTTTTATCAAAGTGTCCTTTGTTGCTAACATATGGTACTATATTTTCCTCGTCAGGATGCTATTTGCTCATCCCTTCATGAATATAACCAACACATTGAAGAGCTTAAAAGCGAAATGCAGGTAAATTATTGTATGTTTTGACAACCTTTGGTTCACTTTTAGTCCACCTTTTCTGAAGAGCACCTCCTCTTTTCAACTCGTTAAAGTTGCAGTCATCCAAGTCAGATACTGTCAACGTTTAAATGCCTTATTTAGTTATGCACAAACAATTTTAGTTGTCGTGAGGCAGAATGTTTTTGCTATACAAGTAACAATTGTTAAATAATGAAAACAAGAAGAGAAAAAGAAAGGAAATGTGGTGGTGACGAGCGCCATTTTTGTAGTGCTTATAATAAAATGTCCCTATTTATAACAATGTGGATAATTTGTGAAAAGAAACTTTCAATTTCTTTTTCTAGGAAGCAACAGAAAGTGCTAGAACAATAAGAGCTGGCATCCACGAAATGAGAAACAAGTGAGTTCAATTATAACCGACTGATTTTTCTTTTTGTTGTAAAAACTTAGTTAGTAAAATGATTATTTCTTGATAATAAGGTAGGTGTAAACGTGTGAAATATACTTGCATGTTTTTATCCTTAAAAAGGGCCACAAGTTTATCAGTAATTTTAATTGACCACTCCAGAAAATACCATAAAGTACCATAATGCTCTTTGTTTGTCACCCCAAATTTTGCAGAAGCATTGTTTCAGCTTCTCTTGGGAGTTAAAATGGCCCCAGGAGAAACTGAAGACAATGCTTATGCAAAATTTTTGGGTGACAAACAAAGAGCATTCTGGTATGTTATGATATTTTCTGGAGTGGTCAATTGCTGTCACGTGTAACCCTCGTTAAATAAAGTCGCTTATCTTATCTTATTTCGTTTCAGCTGAGTGTCAACATCCCGAACGGGGGTCTCAACAAAGTTTTAAACGGGGGTAAAACCCCTTACCCTTTCATATACCTTTTTTTTTTTTACAGAAAAAATACTCCTTTCGTATACCCTCTATTGACAAATGTTACCCCCTAGGATCCATTTTAGCTGCTGTAAATAACTGAAGGAGGAAGTTTTCTTGTCTTTTTCACAATACCATAATATGAGTCTGTTAGCCCTTTTAAGTCCTCTCACAGATCTCAATGACATATTTCCCTACCCTTTTATATACTTTAACTAGCGATATCCCTACCCTTTCATACAGCTATTTCGAGAAAGGTTGTCGGAAAAAAATGTGCACGCGACTATCCCGAATGGCAATTTGGGATATGATCAATTCACAGTTCCCGACGACTGTAGCTGTCGAACCTACTTTTGTTGCTTTCCTTTAGCACTCGCAAACATATATCCATGGCCTCTCGTGCTATTCTTTCAAATTTCTTTGAAGAACAGTGAACTCAAAACCACCCGCAATTCTACCTATCGGGATTGTCGCGAGCACTTTTTCCGACAACGTTTCTCGAAATGGCTGTATACCCGAAGCCTGAAAAAGCTACCCCCTTCGTGCGGTACCTCCCTGTATAAGCCATTATTTGGAGTACCCCAAGGGGGGTTCACATATTATTGGCGGTTTATAGAACTTTTTCTACCAGCTAAGCTATCAAGAGTATTAGAGAGCTGTATCTTTAACTTTTCTTTTCTCTCTGGCTTTTTATTTCAGATACAGTATAGTTCCTGCTCAAGAAAAATGTTCCATCTGCTCATATCCTCTTCTCACAAGAGGCTTCTATGTCTTCCCATGTCACCATGCTTTCCACCGCGATTGTCTAAAAAATGAGGTGCGACTGTTAAGATTATTTTTATGATTATTTTTAGAAGTTTATATTTACAATTTATTTCTCAAAAAATGGTGTGTGTAACTTTTTTTATTATTTTTCAGATTTTACCCAATCTTAAAGAGAAACAAAGGTATAAACTTTTCTGTTATCGTTTTTTCTCTATGCTGCTCTCTACCTTTCTGGCCCTGGTTGTCGTTGAATTGGTTCGTTATAAACCCGTGAAAGGATGGTGATGAAGCTATGAAAATATGAAAATCATATATGTGAACTGTGGGTTGAAGAATTATATGAAATAGTAGATCATCGCAGTTATGGAAGCAACTTTTGCAGTTGCGAAAAGAAAGCCTGAAAAAAATTCAGGCTTGTACGGGATTCGAATGCCTCTGCGATACTGGTGCAGCGCTCTTACCAATTGAGCTAACTGGTAATTGGTTTATTTTCCTAATACGTAATCAATGGGTAGCGATTTATCCTTCGGATAGTCCTATCCACCTTTCTAACAATTGTCTCACTTATGAATCGGTTATATGGCCCAGCTCAGCCTTCGCAGCTCAGTAGTCAGCTGGTCAGACCAGCATCTGGAATTTCACTGATTCTGTATCTCTGGCCTTCTCGTAGATTACAATTAAATTCTTGTTTCTCCATCTGCGAAGCACGGAAATCATTAGTTCCATGAGCTGGACTTTATTAAATTGACATGTAAATGTGTCCTTTCATGCTGGTCATTTTACCGCCATTTATCTTAAATGCATCTTGAATTTGCAGAGCAAAGGTTCAAGATCTGTTTAATCAGCTGTACAGGACACCAAGATCTGACTCCTCCACAGCTACACCAGCATCAAGAGAGTCTCTCAAGGTAAGACAAATCCTATATGCATACCCAGTTTTTTTCAAGTTTATTTTTCTCATTCCTGTGATTTCTCCTGAAACTGTGATACTAGGAACGAATTAACAGGGTTTTCCTGTCTGTTTAAGGTTTCCATTTATTTAGGTATTTAGAACATTGCTATTGCACGAAACGATCATCGATGAAATACCACCTTATCTTGTCGAGGGCTCGATGACCTAACGAGAACAAGTCTGTCGGGTACCAAACAACCCAAGCTCTCTTCCTCGAAAAGTCAATGGGTGGGGGTGTCTGACAGAGGTGTCCGCGTGATGGACAGCAAATAAATGACCAAAGAACAGAGTTTACGGAGTTGTCTTTTGTTGACTGCAGTTCGAGTAGTCAGTTTTATCTTACAGAGACCTGTGTT
>OZ037776.1:54884115-54929115 GCA_964035525.1 Porites cylindrica
CTCCAAATCGCTTTGCACCCCTACCCCCCTACCCCCCCCCCCCCCCCGACCCCCACCAATTAAAACTTTCTTGATAAAAGGTTTGGCTATGTTAAGCTTAAGAGTCTTTTTTTGCTTATGAATTACTTTGTCGGGTGTTTGGGTCCATTGACTGATGCACCTCACTCATCTATCACACAATAAGACTACATACTTTTCCGGATTCGTTACTTTATTTCGTTACTGGGTTCGTTTCGTCGTTTTTAAGCAGATGCAGCGCGTGTACCCGAATTGAAAAGGTGCCTATTTGGTCAAGTCTCTATGGATTTTGAAACCGAAATCTAAAGTGAATCCTATGCCTTGTAAATTCGCAATGTTTTGTAGCGTAAACAATTTGTCCAACTTATCTGGATACTTTTCCGCATTTGATCATACGAGTTTGCAGTAAAACCAAAATGGAACTGTCACTTTCATTAATATAGGGCGCCTTAGCAACGACGACGGCGAGGGCAATGAAAACGTCCCTAGCTATGTAAATGAAATGCGCGGTTTTTTTTTTTAACTTTTCCGCGTTTATTTCCCTCGACGCTCTTAAAATGGCAAATAAAGTTGAACTTCCCTACAGAGTCTTGGGGACCGCACCCAAGGAAATTGATTTTGTTCCTGTGTTAACGTCCTCCAAACATCGTTGCAAAAGGAACTTTACGTTCGTGTTCGTACAGGTTGCAAAGAAAAGCGCACTGGACGTCTGGAGGTGCAAACTTTGGGCTCGGTTATGAATATATATCCGAACACATTTTAGTAAAAACGCCTGACATCTTTTCACTAGTCAGATATATGTGTACCTGGATTTTTGAAAACCAGGTTAGCAAAAAAAAGCAACGTTAATTCACTCTACTACTTGGCAGTTTAAAACAATAAAACTTCATTCAAAGGCCGTTTAAAAGGCTTTATCTGACTCCGGGCAGTAAGTTAGTAGTTACCAAAAGCACTGCAACGAGCAGTCCAAATTTAAAATGACGCAAGTCTTGTAACATTTATTTGGTATTCTGACTCCGTGAACTTTCAAGCTGGTGTCATTTAAGTCTAGAAATTTGAAAGTTGAGTGAACTGCAGCGAAAATGTGCCTGGTTAAGGCTTACATAACAACTTAAATAGTTAGCAAAACACTACTTTTTTCGCAGTCCGATACATGACAGGGTTTCGTATGTAATAGACAACAAACTGAATGAAACCTACTACACAAATTTTAATATCACCTTCGTATCTGCAAAAACCGGCCGTTTGGTTCAAAGCCAGTAGAGCCAGCTGAAACTAGACCTACAATTGTAGATCCAATTTTCCTGAGTCGAGAGTTACTTTTCCAAGGTACAATCAGCTAACCTAAACACCGAAGAAACGCTTTTATGGCTGGCCAAAAATATGTTAGCGAAACAGCTCAACCACACGACCACATACCTGTCAACACCATACGGAAATCACACAATGACACACTTTCGCGGCACTGATAAGATTATCCACAACCACGCATAATCCTCTGACGTTTAACACAAGCCAAAGATCATCGAATAACTCGGAAAAACTCAGCCTACTGGCAGATACACACCTCTGGGCTTTTATCTTACACTCGTCTTATTCAAGTTCCGGGATGTAGAGTCTCGCGGTTTGGCAGACCAGCGTAGACCCTGAGTTCATACCAGAAAAAACTAAGTCTTGGCCCGGGTCAAAGTTCAGCTGCAATTTTGCTCTCACCTAATTCATTTGACTCCTAAAGAGACTTTGTTCCCGAGGCCAAAGACTAATTAGTGGTCATCTTAGAAAAGAGAACCATATCTTGCCTTTCTGTCTTATCCTGGATTTGGGTGATTGATCCGTTTAGCAAAATGAAACGAGAATACAATTCGATATTGGACGATGCAGACTCTGCGAATCGTTATAACTTTGTCCCATCTCAGAACTTTACAAGATGCTCTCCGGGAAACTTTTCTCAAGGTGACCAATAACGAAATGTAAACTGCTAAAGGGCACCGAAGCTAGGTTTAGGCGCGCACTGGTTTCAAATAATTGTCACTTGTGTTTAAGAGAGAATTGTGGGTAGGATGAAAAAAAAAAAATAAAAAAATAAAAAAAAAAAAACAGAGGGAGGGATATTGCATTTTTGCCTGATGTTTTTACCGTGTGTAAATAAAGGTGATGATAATGATGATGATGATGATGATGATGATGAAGGGGCCGGGGGGGGGGGGGGGGGGGGGAAGAAAGAAATTCGCGAAATTCTGTCTACAACCACATCTACACAAAGCCCTAACCACAAAACGAACAAAAAAAAAACGACATTAGCAAACAACTCAGTAAACAAGCCATTAGACAGGCGAAGTTGAGGGAAATTACAAAATGTTTGCTAACCCGGTTTACATAACTCCAGGCAGATATATATATATATATATAAATTCGAAAGATTTGATATGCATGTATTCAGCTGTGTATTCGGAGAGAAATTTTCGGAATCTAACTAAAGGTGGGAGCCTTACCCTGATCAACATAATGTTGATCAGATTTCAAAAACAAAGATCAATTCTATTTCATTTTCGAACGTTGACGTCAAGCAATATATTTTCTTCATAAAACAATAGAAGCCGAGAGCTAAGCCATACGCTCATAACAGAACTCCTCAAACTAGCTTTCACCATTCCAGTGGAAATATCCGTTTCTTTTTAGGACGGTCCCTATGAATAAAAGATTTGAAGTCTAATTACCTTAATCGGAAGAATGTTGATCACCTTTTAAAAAGAAATGATCAGTTGTTTCATTTTCGAAGCTTGGCTTCGTGCTATGATATTCCATGCTGTGCTTTATTTATCGCTATTACAAGCATAGGCTAAACGCACGACTAGACTAGCTCTGTGACCATATCATTGCCCTTGAAATGACCGATCCCTGTAACCGGTAACTACAGTTTGGTTTCTTCTTCTTCGTTTTTTTAAAATTTATTTTAAACCTAATTTTCGATTTTGCATTTAAAACGCAATGATCAGTTGCTTCATTTTCGAACTTTGACATCATGCTATAAATTTCCTTACTGGACCCAAAGCTAAGCCACACCCCACAACTGAGGTTCCACGAACCAGGTTTCAACTGACTCCGGTGGACATATCAGAATTCCTGTGAGTACAGATTTGTTTTTTATTCCTTACAAATTATAGATTTTATAAATTATAAGAAGTGGAAGAATAATAGGGATTCAAGAAGCTACAAGACTTTTGATGTTCTATTTAATATAGTTGTACTGTATATTCATATACTTTTTGATGAGTAATGGATAAATAGATATAACGACCATTCAAGCTGATGGCATTAAAAATCAAGAAAAATCACATCTCTCATTATTCTAGTTCGTTCACCAATAACATTATGAAAAGAAGGAATAACAGAGAACACTTCGCTAACTTTGTAAATATAAGGTCGCGATTGCCACTTTTCATAGAGTTCTTTACGGAATAGAAAGTAACGAGTGAACCATTGTCATAAGCGAGTGACTTTTTCACCCAAACCTGCTTTTCAAGCTTCAATTGCACAGATTTAAGGGTAAAATAATGTTGTGAAGATCAAATCTGAGCAGTAAAACGTGTAAACTTTAAAAATGGTATGGCAGGCTCAAGTCGCAGAAGTGATGTTGACTTGTCTCTGTGTGTCTTTCTAATCCTCATAAATCGTTTATTTCACAGAAACTGAAATATCAAGTATAAACGCCAAGCAAGCACAATATTGCGTGAATAGCTTCCTTCAAGGGTCTTCAAGCGTTTAGGTTTTTTCAGGTTTGTTTACAGTTTTTAATCTTTCTTGTATCAAAAAAAAAAGTTAAAAGTCGATCTCACAGAGGAGAATCACGTCTGAGTAGCCCTTTGTACAGGTATCCTTAGACTCTTCTTATGTGCTCTCACAACTTCACCGTGATCAGAGCAAAAGTTTAAGCCAATCAAATCAGCGGGATCAGGCATCAGAAAAAGAAACATACCTCTTTACCACCAGGTTGCTGGAGGCATTTAGTTCCAATTTGTTTGCGGTTTGCGGTTTTTGATGAAAGAGCACTGCTTGGTACATTATTAACAATCAAAATCAAATTGTCTCTAATGGAATCGGACCTAACAGTTATCTCCACACAGTTTAGAGGAATCGCGGATTTCTCATGATACATTTTGTTTTTGAGCTGTTTACAAGAGAAACAGTCCCGTGAATTATTCTGCCTCATAAGCGAAAGAGTTCGTCACTTTCGACCTAAAGTTAACCATAAAATAATGTTGTGAAAACAAAGATGTGTGCTGCAAACCTGATGACTTCATGGGCTTTCAAGATTATACTCATGAACAGTATGGCTCCACGCTATACAGCCAATGCCATACCAGGCCTTTCCCGTTTTCTATGTCGCGCAGAGCTATATAAAAATTTCAAATTAGTTAAAACTGCGTCAAACAATAACCTGATAGAGGCCGTTTTATGAAGATAAGCGAAAAAGCTATATTATTGGCATATTTAATAAAAATCCAAGACTGTTTTGGATAAAATTTGAGTGATTAAACTTTGACGGTCGGTTTGCATAGAGGAGGGACCGGACTTAGCGAGTGCTTTCTCCGGTTAATGCATTAAAAATTGATATACGCAATCTAGAGTGCATGATTGTTTACGTTTTGGAGTGCATTCTAAGATAAGCAGTGGCTGTGGTGCTGTAAATTCTTTATGGCAACATACGAAGGGAAAAGCATACACCAAAAATTAAAGTATTAGCAGTAAAAAATTCGAAAAAGAACAACATGCAGCCGAACAAACCCTACTTTTCGACTGGTTTGCCCCACATTTTCGCCATCGTTTTGTCACACAGAATTTTCACTACGATGAAACCATCCAACGCCATCTTGGAGCACGAAACAACCAATCAGCGATGGCGATAAGAAATCAGCCCTTGTGACGTAAGTTTCCTATCCAGTCTTTCTATTATCCATGCCACTACACACCGCAAAATGACAAAAAAAAAAAAGAAGTATATTCTTAAAAACGTATAGTACAATATGTAATGAGGGTAAGTATATTAGGCAATCCAGGAATTACAAATAAAGTTAACTTTTTGTTCTGAATGTACAATTGCAGGAAATGAATGAATTTCAGTAAAATGCCCGGTTTAAACAGAAGACAAAATAACTCCAATAAAAATGTACAGCTTAAGCTTACGTCTCACTCTGTTTTTTTCCCTTTCCACTGTTCATCGACAGTGAAATATACGAAACTATCCACTCCAATTTTCGAGATGCTCCTCAATTTCCTAAGAGAAGAAATATGGGAGAAAATCTTTTCTCCTTGAATATCTGCGAAGTAGTAACTTCGAAACAGAGCCGCTTCAAGCCACAAGCGCCTATAAAAGGCGGGAATTTTGGTGCAAAACTCACACATCTCTGGGGCTTCTTATCAGACGCATCACTTTTTTTACGTGTAAGAAATAATCGTACGCGATTCTGATTGGACGTGTCGTTTTTTGTTTGTTTTTGTTTTTGTTTTTTCATTTGCACGTGTGAAAAACATCGTCCGCTACTCTGATTGGCTAGAACTCATTAGCATTGCAAATTTACGACGTAGCTTTTTAGTGAGTATACATATCTAAGTATGTACCATTGTTTACTAGATGGCCAAATGAAGTATAAAACCCATTTCTAAAATTTCTTTTAATATTTCTTAATCAATACCGTGTGCCACGAAATTTTTGCGGCTTCTAATTTTTGCGATTTTTGTGTTTTTTTCCAGCGATCCGCAAAAATAAGTTCCCGTAAATAAAAATTACCGCAAAGATTTTTCCCGCAAAAATTTACTCCAGAGTAAATATTCTCCATTTTATATTCGCTACACAAAAATACAGTACTTAGAAATCGTGTCTGTTCAATCAACAACGAAATACTGGTTTATTATTTGAAAATATGTATTTACATTGCACGTACTCAATAAATTAAAAACGAAAATATTATCAATGCTGGGTACTGGGTACTTTCTGAAAATCGCAAAGTTAATTCCCAGCAAAAAAAACCAATCTGTCCTAATCGCAAAAAACTTAGTTCCCGCAAAACACAAACAATCGCCAATGCGTAAAAATAAACTCCCGCAAAAATTTCGTGTTACACGGTATCCAGTTAGTAGCATCGTGAGATATTTTTACGAGTCACGCTGTATTTTGGTTACCCCGAAAGAGATTTGTTGAGAGTATATATTGCTAAAGGATCTTTATTATCACTCTATTAAGACAGTTATGTAAAATAGGCATCATAAAAACAATTAACAATCTATTTTTGTTACATATCTACGGAAAACGTTTTTATTCTCAATTTATTTAAGTGATCAAATCTTATCTAAAAAAATGAACAGGTATAGCCATCAAAACAGTTGTGGCAGCCAGTTTTTGTTATCATATTTTGTTAGACTGAATGCCAATATAGTTAGGCTCAAACTCAAGCCGCCTTAAGTTACTTGCACATTCGCTCCTCTCCGCAAAGAAAGCAATTCTGTGAACACAAACCGCAAAAAAAAAAATTCGTAAGGTAACACTGTGCTTCTCGATTAATTAGTCAGAATTAATTTTCGCGGTCTTTGACTCTCATTCCTCGTTTTTCGCTCCGAAACCGCAAGGAAACACTTTCGACGCAGGCTTCTTACAGAAGCCACTGACGGGCTCCTGCCAATCTCGGATCCTTTTTTCCTTCATTGTGGTCCTTTGTCTTTGAGAAACGTTTAAAATATCAGCTGTTTTATGTCGCCAAAAAGTAGTATTCGCGGAAGAAGAGAGGCACTCTTCACTGGCTAATCAGGAGATCCACTATCTAACATGCATTGATCTGAAAGAAGTCTTTGATTGATCTGTTTCTAAGAACCACCCAAGGAAGCTTGAGCTTGGTACACTATTGAAAGATCACGATGCAAACATTATGCATTAAACCTTGCGAATAATACGGATATAAAACTTTCTTTCTACTTTTTTTTTTTAAATAGTGACATCCCGCATTTATTGCTGTTCTAACAAACTTTTTAAATAAAGTACTCTATTTGAAAAACAAAAACTACATTTGAAGATTAAAAGTTTGAGAAATATCCAGTATTTCAAAATGCTCGAAATGCAGTCTCAAGTAAACTAATCCCCCTCACACACCCCCACCCCCTTCCCCAGAGACTTACGCCTCTGACATCATTTGGTCCGTCTACTCGTTGGATGTCACCTCCCCGTAAAAAATCTTGTCTACGGGCCTGCACCACCCCCACTGCTCAGCCCCAACCCACCCCCCCCCCAAAATTTTATATATCTTTCAACTTTTCACGTCTTTATTGTTTTTTAATTTGTTTCACGACTTTGTTTTTTTAGAAAATTTTGGAGCTAAACTATTCTAACAATTGTTTGTGAGTTCGGGCTATTAATCACACGATGACACTCAAAACTACACAATCTCCCGCATGTCTCATCAAGCAGCGGTACAAGTTTGATTCTCAATCCTATTTGGCTACTTATTCTTAAAATTCCTGTCAAGGATATTATTAACCATTATCGTTTTTCACCCAAGCCTTACCCTCATCAACATAATGTTGATCAGTTTTCAAAAATAAAAGATCAATTCTATTTCATTTTCGAACGTTGACGTCAGGTAGTATATTTTCTTCATAAAATAATAGAAGTCGATAGCTAAGCAATACGCTCATAACAGACCTTTCAAGAACTAGTTTTCACCATTACAGTGCCGGGAAATATCCGTAGGTACAAGCTTTCTTTCTGGGATGGTCCCAATGAATAATAGATTTGACACCTTGCCATAATCGGCAGAATGTTGATCAGCTTTTAAGAAGAAATGATCAGTTGTTTTATTTTCAAACCTTGTCTTCATTCTACGATATGCCATACTGTGCTTTATTTATCTCTATTACAAGCATAGGCTAAACCCACATTACTGTGTTTCCACAACTGAACTAGCTCTCACCATGTCATTGGGCTAGAAATGTCCGATCCCTGTAACCGGTAACTACAGTTTGGTTTCTTCTTCTTCGTTTTTTTTTATTTAATTTATTTTAAGCCTAATTGTCGATTATACATTTAAAAAGCAATGACCAATTGCTTCATTTCGGAAATTTGACATCATACTATGAATTTCGTTACTTGAAGGAAAGCTAAGCCACACCCCACAACTGAGGCTCCACCAACCAGGTTTCAACTGACTCCGGTGGACATATCAGAATTCCAGTGAGTACAAATTCGTTTTTTTATTCCTTATAAATTATAGATTTTAGAAATTCTCAGAAGTGGAAGAATAATAGGGATTCAAGAAGCTACAAGACTTTTGATGTTCTATTTGATATAGTTACACTGTATATTCATATGCTTTTTGATAAGTAATGGATAAATCGATATAACGACCATTCAAGCTGATGCTATTAAGAATCAAGAAAAATCATATCACTCATTATTCTAGTTCGTTCACCCATATCATTATGAAAAGAAGGAATAACAGAGAACACTTCCTAACAGCTTCGCTAACTTTGCAAATATAAGGTCGCGTTTGTCACTTTTCATAGAGTTCTTTACGGAATAGAAAGTAACGAGTGAACATCATTGTCATAAGCGAATGACATTTTCACCCAAACCTGCTTTTCACGCTTCAATGAAATGCACAGATTTAAGGGTAAAATAATGTTGTGAAGATCAGATCTGAGAAGTAAAAAGTGTCAACTTCAAAATGTGGTATGGCAGGCTCACGTCGCAGAAGCGATGTTGACTTGTCTGTGTGTGTCTTTCTAATCATGATAAATCTTTTATTTCACAGAAACTGAAATATCAAGTAAAAACGCCAAGCAAGCACAATATTGCGTGAATATCCTCCTTCAAGGGTCTTCAAGCGTTTAGGTTTTTTCAGGTTTGTTTACAGTTTTTAATCTTTCTTGTAAACTCGATCTCACAGAGGAGAATCAGGCCTGAGTAGAGTTGTACAGGTATCTTTAGACTCTCCTCATGTGCTGTCACAACTTCACCGTGACCAGAGCAAAAGTTTAAACCAATCAAATCAGTGGGATCAGGCATGAGAAAAAGAAACATACCTCTTTACCACCAGATTGCTGAAGGCATTTAGTTCCAATTTGTTTGCGGTTTGCTGCTTTTGATAAAAGAGCACTGCTTGGTACATTCTTAACAATCAAAATCAAATTGTCCCTAATAGAATCCTAACAGTTATCTCCACACTATCTTCAGAAGAATCGCGGATTTCTCATGATACATTTTGTTTTTGAGCTGTTTACAAGAGAAACAGTCCCGTGAATTATTCTGCCTCATAAGCGAAAGAGTTCGTCACTTTCGACCTAAAGTTAACGATAAAATAATGTTGTCAAACTAAAGATGTGAGCTGCAAACCTGATAACTTCATGGGCTTTCAAGATTAAACTCATGAACGGTATGGCTCCACGCTATATAGCCAATGCCATACCAGGCCTTTCCCGTTTTCTATGGCGCGCAGAACTATATAAAAATTTCAAATTAGTTAAAACTGCATCAAACAATAACCTGATAGAGGCCGTTTTATGAAGATAAGCGAAAAAGCTATTATTGGCATATTTAATAAAAATCCAAGACTGTTTTGAATAAAATTTGCGTGATTAAACTATGACGGTCGGTTTGCATAGCGGAGGGACCGGACTTAGCGAGTGCTTTCTCCGGTTAATGCATTAAAAATTGATATACGCAATGTAGAGTGCATGCTTGTTTACGTTTTGGAGTGCATTCTAAGATAAGCGGTGGCTGTGTTGCTGTAAATTCTTTATGACAACATACGAAGGGAAAAACATACACCAAAAATTAAAGTAGCAGTAAAAAATTCGAAAAAGAAAAACATGCAGGCAAACAAACTCTACTTTTCGACTAGTTTGCCCCACATTTTCGCCATCGTTTCGTCACACAGAATTTTCACTAAGATGAAACCAACCAACGCCATCTTGGAGCACGAAACAACCAATCGGCGATGGCGATAAGAAATCAGCCCTTGCGACATAAGTTTCCTATCCAGTCTTTCTATTATCCATGCCACTACACACCGCAAAATGCACAAAAAACCAAGTATATTCGTAAAAACGTAAAGTACAAAATATAATGAGGGTAAGTATATAAGGCAATCCAGGAATTACAAATAAAGTTAACTTTTTGTTCTGAATGTACAATTGGAAATGAATGAATTTGAGTAAAATGCCCGGTTTAAACAGAAGACAAAATAACTCCAATAAAAATGTACAGCTTAAGCTTACGTCTCATTCTGTTTTTTTCCCCTTCCGCTGTTCATCGAAAGTGAAATATACGAAACTATCCACTCCAATTTTCGAGATGCTCCTCAATTTCCTAAGAGAAGAAATCTGGGAGAAAATCTTTTCTCCTTGAATATCTGCGAAGTAACTTCGAAACAGAGGCGCTGCAAGCCACAAGCGCCTATAAAAGGCGGGAATTTTGGTGCGAAACTCACACATCTCTGTGGCTTCTTATCAGACGCATCATTTCCTCACGTGTAAAAAATTATCGTCCGCGATTCTGATTGGACGTATCGTTTTTTGTTTGTCTTTGTTTTTGTTTTTTTATTTTCACGTGTGAAAAACATCGTCCGCTACTCTGATTGGCTAGAACTCATTTGCATTGCAAATTTACGACGTAGCTTTTTAGTGAGTATATATATGTAAGTATGTATGTAATACCATTGTTTACTAGATGGCCAAATGAAGTATAAAACCCATTTCTAAAATTTCTTTTAATATTTGTTAATCAATACCGTGTGCCACGAAATTTTTGCGGCTTCTAATTTTTGCGATTTTTGTGTTTTTTTTTCCAGCGATCCGCAAAAATAAGTTCCCGTAAATAAAAATTACCGCAAACATTTTCCCGCAAAAATTTACTCCAGAGTAAATATTCTGCAATTTAAATTCGCTACACAAAAATACAGTACTTAGAAATCGTGTCTGTTCAATCACAACTTGTCAAAAACAACGAAATACTGGTTTATTATTTGAAAATATGTATTTATATTGCACGTACTCAATAAATTAAAAACGAAAATATTATCAATGCTGGGTACTGGGTACTTTCTGAAAATCGCAAAAGTTAATTCCCAGCAAGAAAAACCAATCTGTCCTAATCGCAAAAAAATAGTTCCCGCAAAACACAAACAATCGCCAATGTGCAAAAATAAACCCCCGCAAAAATTTCGTGCCACACGGTATCCAGTTAGTAGCATCGTGAGATATTTTTACGTGTCACGTTGTATTTTGGTGACCCCGAAGAGATTTACTGAGAGTATTGCTAAAGGATCTTTATTATCACTTGATTAAGACAGTTATGTAAAATAGGCATCATAAAAACAATTAACGATCTATTTTTGTTACATATCTGCGGAAAACGTTTTTTTTCTCAGTCCGTGATTTTTCATTTAAGTGATCAAAATCTTATCTAAAAAAAAAAAAGGTATAGCCATCAAAACAGTTGTGGCAGCCAGTTTTCGTTAGACTGAATGCCAACATAGTTAGGCTCAAACTCAAGCCGCCTTAAGTTACTTGCACGTTCGCTCCTCTCCGCAAAGAAAGCAACTTCTGTGAACACAAACCGCAAAAAAAAAAATTCGTAAGGTGTCACTGTGCTTCTCGATTAATTAGTCAGAATTAATTTTCGGGCGGTCTTTGACTCTCATTCCTCGTTCTTTGCTCCGAAACCGCAGGGAAACGCTTGCGACGCAGGCTTCTTACAGAAGCCACTGACGGGCTCCTGCCAATCTCGGATCCTTTTTCCTTCATTGTGGTCCTTTGTCTTTGAGAAACGTTTAAAATATCAGCTGTTTTATGTCGCCAAAAAGTAGTTTTCACGGAACAAGAGAGGCACTCTTCGCTGGCTAATCAGGACATCCACTATCTAACATGCATTGATCTGAAAGAATTCTTTGATTGATCTGTTTCTAAGAGCCACCCAAGGAAGCTTGAGCTTGGTACACTATTGACAGATCACGATGCAAACATTATGCATTAAACCTAGCGAATAATACGGATTTACAACTTCCTTTGTACTTTTTTTTTTAAAATAGTGACATCCCGCATTTATTGCTGTTCTAATAAACTTTTCAAATAAAGTACTCTATTTAAAAAACGAAAACTACATTTGAAGATTAAAAGTTCGAGAAATATCCAGTATTTCAAAATGCTCGAAATGCAGTCTCAAGTAACCTAATCCCCCTCATACACCCTCGCCCGCTCCACCCCCCTTCCCCAGAGACTTGCGCCTCTGGCATCATTTGGTCCGTCTACTCGTTGGATGTCACCTTCCAGTAAAAAATCTTGTCTACGGGCCTGCACCACCCCCACTGCTCTCCCCACCCCACCCCCCGCCCAAAAATTATATATCTTTCAACTTTCCACGTCTTTATTGTTTTTTAATTTGTTTCACGACTTTGTTTTTTTATAAAATTTTGGAGCTAAACTATTCTCACGTTTGTTTGTGAGTTCGGGCTATTAATCACACGATGACACTCAAAACTACACAATCTTCTGCATGTCTCATCAAGCAGCGGTACAAGTTTGATTCTCAATCCTATTTGGCTACTTATTCTTAAAATTCCGGTAAAGGTTATTATTAACCATTATCGTTTTTCACCCAAGCCTTACCCTCATCAACATAATGTTGATTAGTTTTCAAAAATAAAAGTTCAATTCTATTTCATTTTCGAACGTTGGCGTCAAGCAGTATATTTTCTTCATAAAATAATAGAAGTCGATAGGTAAGCCATACGTTCATAACAGACCTTCCAAGAACTAGTTTTCACTATTACAGTGCCGGCAAATATCCGTAGGTACAAGCTTTCTTTCTAGGATGGTCCCAATGAATAACAGATTTGAAGCCTTGCCATAATCGGCAGAATGTTGATCAGCTTTTAAAAAGAAATGATCAATTGTTTCATTTTCGAACCTTGTTTTCATTCTATGATATGCCATACTGTGCTTTATTTATCTCTATACAAGCATAGGCTAAACCCACATAACTGTGTTTCCACAACTGAACTAGCTCTCACCATGTCATTGGGCTAGAAATGTCCGATCCCTGTAACCGGTAACTACAGTTTGGTTTCTTCTTCTTCGTTTTTTTTTTTTTGTTTAAATTTTATTTTAAGCCTAATTGTCGATAATTCATTTAAAACGCAGTGATCAACTGTTTCATTTTCGAACTTTGACGTCATACTATAAATTTCCTTACTTGACGAAAAGCTAAGCCACACCCCACAACTGAGGCTCCACGAACCAGGTTTCAACTGACTCCGGTGGACATATCAGAATGACTGTGAGTACAGATTTGTTTTCTATTCCTTACGAATTATCGATTTTATAAATTATCAGAAGTGGAAGAATAATAGGGATTCAAGAAGCTACAAGACTTTTGATGTTCTATTTAATATAGTTGTACTGTATATTCACATACTTTTTTATGAGTAATGGATAAATAGATAGAACGACCATTCAAGCTGGTGGCATTAAAACTCAAGAAAAATCATATCTCTCATTATTCTAGTTCGTTCACCCATAACACGATGAAAAGAAGGAATGACAGAGAACACTTCATAACAGCTTTGCTAACTCTGCAATTAAAATCGCGTGTGCCACTTATCATAGACTTCTTTACGGAATAGAAAGTAACGAGTGAATCATTGTCACATGCGAATTATTTCTTCATACGTGGCCAAACCTGCTTTCCAAGCTTCAATTAAATCCACAGATTTAAGGGTAAAATCATGTTGTGAAGATCAGATGTGTGCAGTAAAATTTGTCAACTTCAAAAATGGTATGGCAGGCTCACGTCCGAGAAGCGATGTTGACTTGTCTCTGTGTGTCTTTCTACAGGGTGTCCCAAAAGTTCGTTCCTCTAATTTCATGCACTATAACTTTTGATCAAAACTTTATTTTCACATGAAATTTCTAGAAGATGTTTATTTCTCTACCGAGTACATGCATTTAGAATTTCAGTAACTGGCTTGCGCTTTTTGATTTTTTTTCACATTCTGTAGCCGTTGCGGCATGAAGTGGGATAGAGCGTGTAGACCCACAGATGATCCATTTTGAGCTATTTTATCTCCTGGTGCGCAGGAGCCAGTCCACCCCCAAACATTATTTGTTCATTTTAGGCAGCTAAAAAAATATATATTGGGCTCATCCAAAAAAGATAATAATCCCGGCCTCCTTCCAAAGCAAGGCTTTTGAATACTTCTTTACAAATTTGAGACCAGCTGGGCGTTACTTAGCAGAGTAAGCAGAGGTTTTTTTGCCATCTCAGGGGCCTCTAATTTTAAACATTTTAAACAGCTTTTCATGACCCTTTCTGGACTTGGCTCTCTAACTATGTGAGAGCTTCCTCGTTGAGTCTCCTACTTTGTATCTTGCCTTCTTTAAATCTATTTTAGTTGCTTTCTTCAGGACTTTTGGTCTTCCCCTTCGATTAATTTCTTGCCTTCAAAACCTTCATTTCTCCATGATCATTTTACCACCCAGCATTCCGATTTTTCCACTTTTTTAGCAGTTTCTACAAAAGATAAGCCAGTAAATCGAAGTATACATGCTTATGCTCTCACCTAGCTGAACTTTTTTGCGTCAAGGGGATTTATATTTCTTCATATTCACAAAATACAAGGAAGGAGTTCGAGCAATTCGGGTTATAAAATACAAAAAATATGTGGCTGGAAAATATACTCGCGCACGGGCACCTTTGGCGCGGGAGAACACAGATCGAATATTCGAGTCAAAAGATGGCACAACAAGTATGAAAATAGTAAATTACATTGAAAGACACAACATCTGTTTCAATGATTTGCTTAACAAGTTCAATCGTAGTGAAATACGGACGTATAAAGTAGAGGAACGAACTTTTGGGACACCTTGTAATCATGATAAATCTGTCTTTTCATAGAAACTGAAATATCAAGCAAAAATGCCAAGCAAGCACAATATTGCGTGAATAGCCTCCTTCAAGGGTCTTGGCGTTTAGGTTTTTCAGGTTTGTTTACAGTTTTTAATCTTTCTTGTATCAAAAAAACAGTTTAAACTCGATCTCACAGAGGAGAATCAGGCCTGAGTAGAGTTGTACAGGTATCCTTAGACTCTCCTTATGTGCTGTCACAACTTCACCGTGACCAGAGCAAAAGTTTATAAAGCCAAACAAAATCAGTGGGATTAGGCATGAGAAAAAGAAAAATACCTCTTTACCACCAGGTTGCTGAAGGTATTTAGTTCCAATTTGTTTGTGGTTTGCGGCTTTTGATGAAAGGGCACTGCTTGGTACATTATTAACAATCAAAATCAAATTGTCTCTAATAGAATGGGACCTAACAGTTATCTCCACACTATCTTTAGAAGAATAGCGGATTTCTCATGATACATTTTGTTTTTGAGCTCTTTACAAGAGAAACAGTCCAGTGAATTATTCTGGCTCATAAGCGAAAGAGTTCGTCACTTTCGACCTCAAGTGGCTTTTGTAAAGAGGGCCTTAAGGTTCACGTTAACGATAAAATAATGTTGTGAAAATAAAGATGTGTGCTGCAAACCTGATAATTTCATGGGCTTTCAAGATTAAACTCATGAACGGTATGGCTCCACGCTATATAGCCAATGCCATACCAGGCCTTTCCCGTTTTCTATGGCGCGCAGAGCTATATAAAAATTTCGAATTAGTTAAAACTGCGTCAAACAATAACCTGATAGAGGCCGTATTATGAAGATAAGCGAAAAAGCTATTATTGGCATATTTGATCAAAATCCAAGACTGGTTTGAATAAAATTTGCGTGATTAAACTTTGACGGTAAGTTTGCATAGAGAAGGTCCGGACTTAGCGAGTGCTTTCTCCGGTTTTAAAACTTGATATACGCAGTCTAGAGTGCATGCTAGTTTAAGTTTTACAGTGCATTTTAAGATAAGCAGCGGTTGTGGTGCTGTAAATTTTTTATCTGTTAAGTCATCATACGGAGAGTTTAAATGTAGATTTATTGGGATTTTCCATTTCAAATGCGAAACCCCTACCTGCGATTGCTACTTAAAGTTTTACGAAAACGAGGAATTCTTTCTGACACTGTTCTCGAAACTAAAATTTTACTAGTCCTTTCTAACGAGCACTTGCCAAATCTGGTGAGTAATCTCAAAAATGAAACCCATCTTCCGAAAATCGTTTATGGGGAAGTTAATAGAAACACTTTCAAAAGTATATAATGAGTAGAAGCAAACATGTAGTAATTTTTACTCTTCTTCTAAATAAAAAAATTTTTAGGCAATATTCGCTTATTCGAAAAAATGTTTACAGAATATATTCGTTGGGTTCTTATGAAACAATCGTGTCCCGGAATGCCTTTTAATCTGATCACAGAAACTGAAAAATCGAGTCAGTGAAAAAACACCAAGCAAGCACGATATTCGCCATTCGCCTTGTATAAAGAGCTTCTCTTCAGGCGTTTTCTAAGTTTTAATCACGATTTTAGACGTCTTTATCCCAAAAAATTATGATTTCAACCTGAAAGAGCAACTCAAGAGAGCAGAACCGTATAGATGGGGTGTTATAATCCTTCTTCGTCTTGCATGCCTGCCATTTACTTTAGGGCACTGCGCATGAGTGCGGCGATAGCGTTCTGTGGTCGCCAAGAGTGTAAGGTATGTGGTAAACGTACTTGAATTATTCAGCAGTTACTTGGGCTCAATAGATTCCTTGAATAAGGACAGCGGCTAAGGAAAAATGGATATAACGTCACCTTCTATCTGAAAGCTATCCCTCTACTTGTGATTACGGTCATGTGTGACATTTCACAGAGTCGTAAGAAAAAAATCTTGACTCCCGGATAGGATATTTCCTTTGTCGCGCGCTCATGTCACTCTGATTATCACATCCTACATCTATTTACCGAGCCTGACATTCGTATAGTTTTTTATGACATCGTAAATTTCGCATTTTTACTAAGGGTTTAATATCGAGGTTACGTCTAATTGACACTCATACATGTAAATAGAAGGACAGGTTTTATTAAGGAAAAGAAGAAATTACCCCTTTTCGCTATCCTTACTGACTCGATCTTCCATCTTAAAATTTCTGTTTAAGGTAAGATATTTTCATCAACAGCTTATGTCCATCGCTTTGCATTCGTGAAAGAATGAACAGAACTTGGAAGAAATAGACATCACGTGGGAGGACCTGCTGATTCTTGCTTTGTACGATTAATGTGAACGAGTTTTAGTTACTTGATTACTCTTCCTCCGCTAGTTCTTTCAGCAATGATGACATCGTGCAGTTCACGCGTTCTTCAAGCATTATCCTTTGCTGGACAATGCACCAACGCACTCTAACGTTTATCTTTCATGGAACTGTGCTTATATTTCAATATACATCGATATACTAATATTATTTACTTTAAAAAACAATAACTCTGCTCTTGCACAAATTGTACGGACTCCTTGTAGCCAGGAGCTCCTGCTGTGGCTCAACCACGGCCGAGCAAGATACTTAAAGTGCCCAACACAAAATTATCATATCCTTCACTAAGTTTTTCACTAATCCGTTTGTGAAATAAAATTAACCATCAAGGGTTGCCTCTCTTGTTTTAAAATAGCCCCAGTCTACGAAAAGCCTCACTGCCCACCCCTCTTCAATAGGCTGCCTCTCAAAAGTGGCGTCCAACAAGCCACTTAAAAATAGTGAATGACGTCATATTACCCATGCAATAAAGACAAAAGCCTATGACGTCATCGACGTGAGATTCCTCCGCAAGTTAATGATATTCCTCCGCGAAGAGGGGTCAAATTTAATCTCTACTGTACTACTAATAATGTCGCCAAAAAAGAGACGTTGGCGTATATTTTTTCAACTGTATGTGTTAGTGTAGTTGACCATTATGACATAGGAGTAGAGATTCATCAGATAACGCAAACTCATAAAAAGGTAAATAAAATTCACCTAAAGAAAGACGCATGCATATACATAAAAGAGACACATCAACCACTCTGGCTTCGTTTTTACTCGGATAGTGATTCATTAATTTGATCGAAAAGGGGATATTCGATTTACCTTATCCAAAACATTGGCATAAGCTTGATCATATCCTAACAAGGCGAACTATCCAACCTCGTCCCCAGGGCGCTTTTCCCTGGCTTTGGGGGCTGGGGAAGAGGTTGCGAACTATCCTATCACTAGTTCATCAAGGATAAGCTTACAAACAGCACTCACAGCGCTGACTGTGACACTGACCATTCTCTGAAGAACAGTAATGCGAGACTTCAGGTAAGAAACGAATAAGTATTTTTTGAAGGGATTGATGAAATTTTGAAGGCACAAACAGTTTATTTCTGTGCCTTTGTCTGTGCAAACTATTTATTTATGACTGAATCATTCTGCAAACAGTTTTTTTTGGCTACTCAGTGACCTCCATTGACAATTTATGGGTGACTGCAGCTCTTTTTTAATACGAGTGTTGTTGGAAGTTATAACTAACAAATCAATACATTTTCACCGCTGATAAACGGTTTTCTCGAAACATGAACCGCTACAGCAATCCAATCGAAGGATTCATGATCAAAAAATTATTGATTTATCGCTTGCTGTTCCTTTGGACAGTGTTTTGGATAACTCAGGGGCATACTGATCAAAAAGAGTTTGTATCAGCAAAGAGTGCTGGATAATGTTCTCAGTTGCTGTTGTTGTTATTTTTTATTATTATATTGTGAGCTTATTTAGTGATCAAGTTTAAAAATTATAATAGTCCGGCATAAGTTGTTGACCATTGCGTAGCAGCATCTTTTCTTCTCAGTTAGCTTTAAGATGGATCCAGGGACTGCGGAGCTTATTTTTTATTGATATTTATTTGTAAGTCGAGCTCACGCGTAGCTCGAGTTCAACGAATGGCGAGATCGGAGTTTATCTCGGGGAGCCCGGGTCATGCTCCCCCGGACAATTTAAACTAAAAAATTAGAGATTCCGAAATCACCGGCATTGCGCTTATTTCTATCAATCCTGAGAAAATTTTGTCCAATTTTTATCGCCATTCTATTAGTTTTCTGCACAAAAAAGTAGAAACAAAGAGTAGCATAAAAACGGTAAATAAGGCAGACGACTTTAACGTCTTCTGTTAAATAAGTGCGTCCGAACGACACACTTATCAGACGACTTTAACGTCTCAGACGTTAAATGCGTCTAGACGACTTTAACGTCTCTAGCATAAAAACGGCCAATAAATAGCAAGGGCCGAGGTATTAAACAAAGGTGCCAAATCCTGATGGATCTAATCAGCAAAATTTGTAAGCAAACAGTGAAAAAAGCAGGTCTGACTGTACAACTATGGGAATATTTTTTCTTTCATAGAACTACTTTTAACTTTAACTCAAAGGTTAGAAGTACAGTCCAACCTCCACCTAACGGCCACTTTTTTGGGTGGATAGTCCATACACCGACTCTTGTTTAAACCTCTCTACAACTTTCACTTTTTTTCTGTCCCCAAAGTGACCTTTATAAAGGGGTTCAACTGTACTGTTGTAAATGCTAAAAATAAGCCGTTGAAATTATTGGTCGGCCCATGACACGGATGTACTTTTTCGTGACCGATCGATTTGTTTTTCTTTATGTTCTTGTAATTCGGAGAAAGATAAATGGTGCCGTAAGGGACCGATCGTTTATTACGTCCCGGGGGGGAGGGGGGGTACAATTTTTGAAAGGGTTAATTTTGGGGGGTCAGTTTTGAAAATGTACAAAGTGTGAAGGGGGGTCGAAATCTTAAGACACAGAATTGACATTATATGTTGTAGTTGTTAAAGCATATGGTAATTGAAACAAAAACAAAAAAACACTTTTCCTTCATTAGTAAACCAAAAAATCGCGCTGACGACTCTTTGTCGGCTACAAAATTCTACCCGCACAGAATTATTGTGCCCACTGTATTAATGATCGGAGATCACGTCCTCGCCCTCGTAGCAGCCTGGTTGCTCAGCGGGTCAAAATGGCAGCTGACGTGCATCTTTACTTGATTTGGTAGCCGCCATATTGAATGCTATGTAACCAAGCTTGTCCCAGGACCCTATCAACTATTTTTACCTAACCAGACTACCAGAACCCCATCTAGCTTTAATATCAAGTCGATGTCCAAAGAAAGAGAGAAAATCGAGTTATCTTAAACTTTGGTCTAGGAAAGGTGGGGGAGGGGGGTGGTGCATTTAAAAAACTCTTATCGCCAAGGGGGGGAGGGGGTGGGGTACAGTTTTCATACACCACACTTTTCTGAAAACCTCCTCTGCAGAAACAATGGCCCACGAGAAAAGCTTCAACTTTTTACAGTTCTCTCCCTGCGTGTGAAAGGTAACTAAAGGTCTCTACTTACAAGAAAGGAATATACTATCTACTGTAGATCGCTATGTAAAGAGAAACATATTCACTTGGATACCGATAGTCAGAAGGGCTTGAAATGCAATATCCGTCAGAAATAAAACTGAAACTTAACTTGCCTTGCCAGAAACGTAACATCGCGACATAATTGACCAATCAGATCAATAACCAGAGTATAATATCATCAACTGACGTGACACAACTCACTTTCACAGAAACACAGGTATTAAAAACCCCAAACATTGACACTAGAACGGCCATAATTTTTGAAATTTCCGGTTAGATCTAATCAGTCATGTGACACTGTCATGTTATATTATGGGAAGCAAGTGCGTTGTGGTAAGTCCTGGTTAAAAATAACGCCAATCGTGTCTTGTTTCAAAAGGCAAACTTGCTAGGTATTTTTATTCATAATGGTAGAAGTTACTATACAGCCCCGGCTTAAAAAAAGCGCAGTCGTCACACCAATGAACCCCCATTGTGGGGGTCTTGTTGTGTTTGGGATGAAACTGTTTAGAATGAGTTCTTTCTTCCAGTCATAGTTGTTCCTAACTCAGAATTTTATCACAGAAACTACTCGGATTTTGAAAAAGCAATGAAACCTAAAAACTGAATTTTTGTAAATACAAGACGGCAAATACACGTACTATAGACTTGAATATGAAAAGACACCTCACCAAATCAGTTTATATTTTAGCCTGCAGTGCAGGCGTTTTCTTCGGGTACGCGAATGTTTTTGCTCGCGAAAGCGCCATGTTGGAACTCCCGAAGAGTGGATGAAAATGGGGCGAGTCAAAGAGAGCGGGGAGGGGTGGGGGGGGGGGGGGGGGGAGAGAGAAAAGAAAAGCAGATCTGCACTGAACCCTCCATAGCATAATCTACTCGTCAGAAAAAAAAAACGTATTGGAACAAGCAGCATTTTGGCATGAGGTAAAAGTGGTGTAGGTTTTAGCACTGCGAGCAAATCTTGTCCTGATGCCAGTGTAGAAATCGCTTTGACCTTCTTATTGCGTATAGTAATACACGCGACATTCCCAGCCGCTCCAATTCCAAGAGACTTGCCTCGACAGCAGGAGTTAAAATTCGAATTTACGTCCGGCATTTCTGAATTCAGAATACTATTTACTATTTTTCCTCTCCCCAATCTTCCTCTGTTATAAAATGAAAGATGGCGGCTACAACAATACGAACATGAACAAGCACGAGGAGCCGCAAGCAGTAAAATTTCTGTCCCGTAATTTAATCAGTTAAATCCTCAAAGTTGACAGGTCTTTCTGATGATCAAAGCGACCGTTCGGTTTATCATTTACACCTTCAGTGCGAAGACTGTCACGGGAACATTAACGCCTTCAGGATAATTGCTTACCATAACAGTGGTAGGTCGCGCGCGTCAGTCTGGTCGGTTTCGAAGAACGTGATCGTGACTGTTGTTTTCATTCAGTGACTGTGCGCGTTGATATGCCAACGTTTAAAACAGACTGCAACATTAAATTTTTGTTATAAAAGCAAAGAAGCTGCTGAGTAGAAACTAAACCGTCCCAGACTTATTCCGTTTCATTCGTGTACTTTCATTTTGATGAGGTCTGTATGATGAATTTACTTCTGCCTTCTAATCAGGCACGTAAACAACATAGAGATAAAACATTTCATTTTGCTTTTGTGGAGTAAAAATTAATCTTAAAAAAGTTAAACTAGTGGACCACTTTCTCCGCGTACTTGTAAAAATAGGCATTTAATATGTCGCGCTACAGTGCGAAAATCTTCTTGTCGTGGATTAGATTTCAGTATACATATTCTTCATTTCGCGCCAGAATAAATTAGTTTGCGCGCAAAGGGCTTCTAAAAAAAGATCACAAGGTTTGTCCCACGTCGAGTCCTCCTTCTGGAGATACGCCGGCATGGTAGCTGGAATACATTGCCGAGGCGAAGATCTGGCATTTTTTCCTCCTCGTCTTTTTTTCTCCGTGACGTTTGTTTATATTTGTAGTGAGAATGCCGCGCATATCGGTGGATTTTACTTCAGTCAAGCGGCTTCAGTTCCTGCGGCTTGCTACTCATCATAAAGAAGAGTGCCGGAATCGCTTTGTTCGCATTTAACGGATTTGTTGTCGAATGCAAGGTAAAAGAACGGACTACTGTAAGGTAAGAATTGAAGTTTAAATTTGTTTCTCGGCGAAAAATAGTGCATACAACTCTTGAAACCCGTGAGTATTACCTCTGTTTAATATACCGGATGTCATGCGATGACCCCTCGCTTTTACGATGGATAGGACGGATACAAACAATAATTTCTTTCGCAACGTTTAGTATCATTTACTTAATATGGAGATCATCTGAGGACGATTTTTCGTTATATATGCTTCATTTCTTGGCTTATTCCGGCTACGTGCGAAGAATTAGATGACAATGTTTGTGTGCTATAATTATACTGATAATTTCTTGCACCTTGAAACTCATGAAAGCCAAACTTGTTTAACCCTAGCAAAAAACTCTTTTAATGGAGAAACTCAACCTGATAGTTGCACTAAAATCTAATAATTGTTACTGCATTTGCATGCTCTCTGTAACCTCGTGGGTAGAACATACCTGATGGTTACATTAATAATAATCACTGCATTTGCTCTCTGTAACCTCGTGGGTAGAACATACCTGAAGGTTACGTTAATAATAATCATTGCATTTTCTCTTTGTAACCTCGTGGGTAGAACATACCTGATGGTTACATTTAAAATAATAATCACTGCTTTTGCTCTCTGTAACCTCGTGGGTAGAACATACCTGAACGTTACGTTAATAATAATCATTGCATTTTCCCTTTGCAACCTCGTGGGTAGAATATACCTTGCTCTCTGTAACCTCGTGGGTAGAACATACCTGAAGGTTACGTTAATAATAATCATTGAATTTTCTCTTTGTAACCTCGTGGGTAGAACATACCTGATGGTTACATTAAAAATAATCACTGCATTTGCTGTCCGTAACCTCGTGGGTAGAGTATACCTGATGGTTACATTAATAATAATCATTGCATTTTCTCTTTGTAACCTCGTGGGAAAAAAAATTAATGCCTCTCTCCTGGAAATTTTGCCCTGTCGTTTGAGCATAGTGATCTTTGGGTAGCGAATTCACGAAAACAGGTAAAACGCTTTTTTTAACAACAGCATTTATATTATTTGGCTTTTTGACGGAGGTTAAACATTAATGGAATAGAATATATAAAAAGCTGATAAAGCGGAAAAAGTTATCTTTACAAAATGCGCTTTGACAATGTCAAGGAGTGAAATAAGCTGACGTTTTGTAGTTAGCCCGAAGAAAACCTGTTCCTGCATGAAAAGCAGTTCTGATTCCCTTCTCTTAACTAGAAGAGATGCATATCCCTGTGAACCAGTTTTTTAACTAGGAGCGATTCCCACTCACTTAAGATACTTTATTGACACGAGTTCCTATTTCAATGTATGTCTAATTCACGCTTAGCCGCGTGATAGCTCTTCATTAGCGAAAAGGTCCAAGTGATATTTTGATTGACGTGTTGTTTTGGATCCTGAGGTTTTTTAACACCTTTTCTCTAGCTTAACTGGCGAAGATATTCTAGGAATTTGCCCTTCAATTCCAAATTCTTTGATGTGCCGCCAGATGCCGTGCAAAAATATCACCTCTTGCGGCTCCTCGTGTTCGCCCACCCAAAATACGCCTGCACTGCAGGCTATTTATATTTAAAATAAAAAGCTTACATTTTCATAAGTCGAAAATGTTTTCCTACCTACTTCTAAACGGCCAAAGGCTAATTATCATAGCCTGTGAACAGTCTCTCTGTTTGGGGAAAGAGTGAAAAAATCGCATGGTAAGGGAAGGGAAAGGATGAGAGCCTGTAGACAAACATCTGAGGCCGTCGTTTCCCGGCACCTGTTGTGCATCACATCCTGATGCAAGCTCCTATTGGCGAGAACACTGACTGTGGACAGATTTGATTTACATCGCTTTTTTCGGCCGGCAAGTAGCACGCGATTTGATTTAAATAATCGCTTGTAAACAGGTCTTCTGCTCTTAAACATGGTGTTTTCTGGAGAGTGACTGATGACCTTTTTTAGCCGCAATGAATGTTCTTGCATCAGAGGGCAAATCACGCCGACCAAATCAATATGCGTGTCACGAACTCTCAGTATGAAGTAAGCGGCAAAAATCACATTTTTCTCAGCTTAAACTAAACCCTCCAGAGCATAATCTACCCATAATAGAAAAACTAATTAAAAAAGCTGTATTTTGGCACGAGGTGTAAGTTGTTTGTTTCCTACCGACCCCCTTTATACGCGCGAAATTGATTACATTCCAGTGTATCCAAGTGACCGATAACGATCTTGCTGACAGATGATCGGCAATTACAAAACAAGAAGGCGGAATAGCGGCCTCAAATGTTTGTTTACAGGCTCTCACCCTCTCCCTTCTCTCTCCCCGCGATTTTTTCACCCTTTCCCCAAACAGAGAAGCTGTTCATAGGCTAAATTATTATATATTATTTCGAACTGCCTTTCTTATTTTATTTTTTTCGCAAGAGATAATCTTAACAACTCTACTTCCATTTAGCTATTCGCTAATTTTTCCGGTCTTGTTTTTGCCCTTATATGTTTTAGACAAGACCCTCATGGACAAGGTTCTACAAGTGATTTACCCCGGCATGATTGCTGCAGATTTTCTTTTGAACACTAAACGAGTTGTCCAAGCTATCGTGCTGTGGAAAGAGTGCTTAACATTCCTAAATAACAAAACCTTAGAAAAAGAAAATGACCTTGCCAGAGAAGTGAGTGTGTTGCTGTACAAAAGGCTGTGTCATGGGTATGCTGCTATTTACAAAATTTCACCGGCTATAGAATCTGGCAAAAAGCTTTCAGTCCTACTTCGTAAATGTAAGAGAAAAAAGGAAGAAAGTGAGACAGCCTTGATGCTAGTAAGACTGTACAACCGAAAAGGTGAATACAAGGAAGCACAAGAATATCTTCAGAAAGCACTTACCATCAAGGCAGAAATTGGCGACAAACAGGGACAAGCGTCCTGCTACGGAACCCTAGAAAACGTCTTTCATGCTGTCGGAGAATATGCCAAGACTGAAGAATATCTTCAGAAAGCACTTACAATCAAGACAGAAATTAGCGACAAAGACGGACAAGCGTCATGCTACAGAAACCTAGGAAACGTGTTTACGTCTGTCGGAGAATATGCCAAGGTTGAAGAACATCTTCAGAAAGCACTTACCATCGAGACAGAAGTTGGCGACAAACACGGACAAGCGTCATGCTACGGAACCCTAGGAAACGTCTTTCATGCTTTCGGAGAATATGCCAAGGCTGAAGAATATCTTCAGAAAGCACTTACCATCAAGACGGAAATTGGCGACAAACACGGACAAGCGTCATGCTACGTAAACCTAGGAAACGTGTTTGAGTCGGTCGGAGAATATGCCAAGGCTGAAGACTATTATCAGAAAGCACTTACCATCAGGACAAAAATTGGCGAGAAACACGGAGAAGCGTCATGCTACGGAAACCTAGGAAACGTGTTTCATTCTCTCGGAGAATATGCCAAGGCTGAAGAATATCGTCAGAAAGCACTCAGCATCAAGACAGAAATTGGCGACAAACACGGAGAAGCGTCATCCTACATAAACCTAGGAAAAGTGTTTGACTCTGTCGGAAAATATGCCAAGGCTGAAGAATATCTTCAGAAAGCACTTACCATCAAGACAGAAATTGGCGACAAACACGGAGAAGCGTCATGCTACATAAACCTAGGAATCATGTTTGAGTCTGTCGGAGAATATCCCAAGACTGAAGAATATCTTCTGAAAGCACTTATCATCAAAAAAAAAATTGGCAACAAACGCGGAGAAGCGTCATGCTACCTTAACCTAGGAAACGTGTCTCATTCTGTCGGAGAATATGCCAAGGCTGAAGAATATCTTCAGAAAGCACTTATCATCAAGACAAAAATTGGACACAAACACGGAGAAGCGTCATGCTACCTTAACCTGGGAAACGTGTCTCATTCTGTCGGAGAATATGCCAAGGCTAAAGAATATCTTCAGAAAGCACTTACCATCAAAACAGAAATTGGCGACAAACACGGACAAGCGACATCCTACATAAACCTAGGAAAGGTGTTTGAGTCTGTCGGAGAATATGCCAAGGCTGAAGAATATCTTCAGAAAGCACTTACCATCAAGACAGAAATTGGCGAAAAACACGGAAAAGCGTCATGCTACATAAACCTTGGAAACGTATTTGAGTCTGTAGGAAAATATGCCAAGGCTGAAGAATATCTTCAGAAAGCACTTATCATCAAGACAAAACTTGGCAACAAACACGGAGAAGCGTCATGCTACCTTAACCTGGGAAACGTGTCTCATTCTGTCGGAGAATATGCCAAGGCTGAAGAATATCTTCAGAAAGCACTTATCATCAAGACAAAAATTGGCAACAAACACGGAGAAGCGTCATGCTACCTTAACCTGGGAAACGTGTCTCATTCTGTCGGAGAATATGCCAAGGCTGAAGAATATCTTCAGAAAGCACTTACCATCAAGACAGAAATTGGAGACAAACACGGACAAGCGTCATCCTACATAAACCTAGGAAAGGTGTTTGAGTCTGTCGGAGAATATGCCAAGGCTGAAGAATATCTTCAGAAAGCACTTATCATCAAGACAGAATTTAGCGACAAAGACGGACAAGCGTCATGCTACGTAAACCTAGAAAACGTGTTTCATTCTGTCGGAGAATATGCCAAGGCTGAAGAATATCTTCAGAAAGCACTTACCATCAAGACAAAAATTGGCGACAAACACAGAGAAGCGTCATGCTACATAAGCCTTGGAAACGTATTTGAGTCTGTCAGAAAATATGCCAAAGCTGAAGAATATCTTCAGAAAGCACTTATCATCAAGACAAAAATTGACAACAAACACGGAGAAACGTCATGCTACCTTAACCTGGGAAACGTGTATCATTCTGTCGGAGAATATGCCAAGGCTGAAGAATATCTTGAGAAAGCACTTACCATCAAGACAGAAATTGGCGACAAACACGGACAAGCGTCATGCTACAAAAGCCTTAGAGACGTATTTGAGTCTGTCGGAAAATATGCCAAGGCTGAAGAATATCTTCAGAAAGCACCTACCTTCAAGACAGAAATTGGCGACAAACACGGAAAAGCGTCATGCTACATAAGCCTTGGAAACGTATTTGAGTCTGTCGGAAAATATGCCAAGGCTGAAGAATATCTTCAGAAAGCACTTACCATCAAGACAGAAATTTGCGACAAACACAGACAAGCGTTTTCCTACATAAACCTAGGAAAGGTGTTTGAGTCTGTCGGAGAATATGCCAAGGCTGAAGAATATCTTCAGAAAGCACCTACCTTCAAGACAGAAATTGGCGACAAACACGGAAAAGCGTCATGCTACATAAGCCTTGAAAACGTATTTGAGTCTGTCGGAAAATATGCCAAGGCTGAAGAATATCTTCAGAAAGCACTTACCATCAAGACAGAAATTTGCGACAAACACAGACAAGCGTTTTCCTACATAAACCTAGGAAAGGTGTTTGAGTCTGTCGGAGAATATGCCAAGGCTAAAGAATATTATCAGAAAGCACTTACCATCAGGACAAAAATTGGCGAGAAACACGGAGAAGCGTCATGCTATGGAAACCTAGGAAACGTGTTTCATTCTGTCGGAGAATATGCCAAGGCTAAAGAAAATCTTCAGAAAGCACTTACCATCAAGACAGAAATTGGCGACAAACACGGACAAGCGTCATCCTACATAAACCTAGGAAAGGTGTTTGAGTCTGTCGGAGAATATGCCAAGGCTGAAGAATATCTTCAGAAAGCACTTATCATCAAGACAGAAGTTTGCGACAAACACAGACAAGCGTTTTCCTACATAAACCTAGGAAAGGTGTTTGAGTCTGTCGGAGAATATGCCAAGGCTAAAGAATATTATCAGAAAGCACTTACCATCAGGACAAAAATTGGCGACAAACACGGACAAGCGTCATCCTACATAAACCTAGAAAAGGTGTTTGAGTCTGTCGGAGAATATGCCAAGGCTGAAGAATATCTTCGGAAAGCACTTACCATTAAGACAGAAATTGGCGACAAACACGGACAAGCGTCATCCTACATAAACCTAGGAAAGGTGTTTGAGTCTGTCGGAGAATATGCCAAGGCTGAAGAATATCTTCAGAAAGCACTTATCATCAAGACAGAAATTAGCGACAAAGACGGACAAGCGTCATGCTACGTAAACCTAGGAAACGTGTTTTATTCTGTCGGAGAATATGCCAAGGCTGAAGAATATCTTCAGAAAGCACTTACCATCAAGACAGAAATTGGCGACAAACACGGAGAAGCGTCATGCTACATAAGCCTTGGAAACGTATTTGAGTCTGTCGGAAAATATGCCAAGGCTGAAGAATATCTTCAGAAAGCACTTCTCATCAAGACAAAAATTCACAACAAACACGGAGAAGCGTCATGCTACCTTAACCTGGGAAACGTGTCTCATTCTGTCGGAGAATATGCCAAGACTGAAGAAGATCTTCCGAAAGCACTTACCATCAAGACAGAAATTGGCGACAAACACGGACAAGCGTCATGCTACAAAAGCCTTAGAAACGTATTGGAGTCTGTCGGAAAATATGCCAAGGCTGAAGAATATCTTCAGAAAGCACCTACCATCAACACAGAAATTGGCGAGAAACACGGACAAGCGTCATGCTACATAAGCCTTGGAAACGTATTTGAGTCTGTCGGAAAATATGCCAAGGCTGAAGAATATCTTCAGAAAGCACTTACCATCAAGACAGAAATTGGCGACAAAAACAGACAAGCGTTTTCCTACATAAACCTAGGAAAGGTGTTTGAGTCTGTCGGAGAATATGCCAAGGCTAAAGAATATTATCAGAAAGCACTTACCATCAGGACAAAAATTGGCGAGAAACACGGAGAAGCGTCATGCTACGGAAACCTAGGAAACGTGTTTCATTCTGTCGGAGAATATGCCAAGGCTGAAGAAGATCTTCAGAAAGCACTTACCATCAAGACAGAAATTGGCGACAAACACGGACAAGCGTCATCCTACATAAACCTAGAAAAGGTGTTTGAGTCTGTCGGAGAATATGCCAAGGCTGAAGAATATCTTCAGAAAGCACTTACCATCAAGACAGAAATTGGCGACAAACACAGAGAAGCGTCATGCTACATAAGCCTTGGAAACGTATTTGAGTCTGTCAGAAAATATGCCAAGGCTGAAGAATATCTTCAGAAAGCACTTATCATCAAGACAAAAATTGACAACAAACACGGAGAAACGTCATGCTACCTTAACCTGGGAAACGTGTCTCATTCTGTCGGAGAATATGCCAAGGCTGAAGAATATCTTCAGAAAGCACTTACCATCAAGACACAAATTGGCGACAAACACGGACAAGAGTCATGCTACAAAAGCCTTAGAAACGTGTTTGAGTCTGTCAGAAAATATGCCAAGGCTGAAGAATATCTTCAGAAAGCAGCTACCTTCAACACAGAAATTGGCGAGAAACACGGACAAGCGTCATGCTACATAAGCCTTGGAAACGTATTTAAGTCTGTCGGAAAATATGCCAAGGCTGAAGAATATCTTCAGAAAGCACTTACAATCAAGACAGAAATTTGCGACAAACACAGACAAGCGTTTTCCTACATAAACCTAGGAAAGGTGTTTGAGTCTGTCGGAGAATATGCCAAGGCTAAAGAATATTATCAGAAAGCACTTACCATCAGGACCAAAATTGGCGAGAAACACGGAGAAGCGTCATGCTACGGAAACCTAGGAAACGTGTTTCATTCTGTCGGAGAATATGCCAAGGCTAAAGAAGATCTTCAGAAAGCACTTACCATCAAGACAGAAATTGGCGACAAACACGGACAAGCGTCATCCTACATAAACCTAGGAAAGGTGTTTGAGTCTGTCGGAGAATATGCCAAGGCTGAAGAATATCTTCAGAAAGCACTTATCATCAAGACACAATTTAGCGACAAAGACGGACAAGCGTCATCCTACGTAAACCTAGGAAACGTGTTTCATTCTGTCGGACAATATGCCAAGGCTGAAGAATATCTTCAGAAAGCACTTACCATCAAGACAGAAATTGGCGACAAACACGGAGAAGCGTCATGCTACATAAGCCTTGGAAACGTATTTGAGTCTGTCGGAAAATATGCCAAGGCTGAAGAATATCTTCAGAAAGCACTTATCATCAAGACAAAAATTGACAACAAACACGGAGAAGCGTCATGCTACCTTAACCTGGAAAACGTGTCTCATTCTGTCGGAGAATATGCCAAGACTGAAGAAGATCTTCAGAAAGCACTTACCATCAAGACAGAAATTTGCGACATACACGGACAAGCGTCATGCTACTTAAGCCTTAGAAACGTATTGGAGTCTGTCGGAAAATATGCCAAGGCTGAAGAATATCTTCAGAAAGGACCTACCATCAACACAGAAATTGGCGACAAACACGGACAAGCGTCATGCTACATAAGCCTTGGAAACGTATTTGAGTCTGTCGGAAAATATGCCAAGGCTGAAGAATATCTTCAGAAAGCACTTACCATCAAGACAGAAATTGGCGACAAACACAGACAAGCGTTTTCCTACATAAACCTAGGAAAGGTGTTTGAGTCTGTCGGAGAATATGCCAAGGCTAAAGAATATTATCAGAAAGCACTTACCATCACGACAAAAATTGGCGAGAAACACGGAGAAGCGTCATGCTACGGAAACCTAGGAAACGTGTTTCATTCTGTCGGAGAATATGCCAAGGCTGAAGAATATCTTCAGAAAGCACTTACCATCGAGACAGAAAGTGGGGACAAACACGGACAAGCGTCATCCTACATAAACCTAGGAAACGTGTTTGAGTCTGTCGGAGAGTATGCCAAGGCTAATGAATATTATCAGAAAGCACTTACGATCAGCACAAAAATTGGCGAGAAACACGGAGAAGCGTCATGCTACGGAAACCTAGGAAACGTGTTTCATTCTGTCGGAGAATATGCCAAGGCTGAAGAATATCTTCATAAAGCACTTACCATCGACACAGAAATTGGCGACAAACACGGAGAAGCGTCATCCTACATAAACCTAGGAAACGTGTTTGACTCTGTCGGAAAATATCCCAAGGCTGAAGAATATCTTCAGAAAGCACTTACCATCAAGACAGAAATTGACGACAAACACGGACAAGCGTCATGCTACATAAACCTAGGAATCATGTTTGAGTCTGTCGGAGAACATGCCAAAGCTAAAGAATATTATCAGAAAGCACTTACCCTCAGGACAAAAATTGGCGAGAAACACGGAGAAGCGTCATGCTACGGAAACCTAGGTAACGTGTTTCATTCGATCGGAGAATATGCCAAGGCTGAAGAAGATCTTCAGAAAGCACTTACCATCAAGACAGAAATTGGCGACAATCACGGACACGCGTCATCCTACATAAACCTAGGAAAGGTGTTTGAGTCTGTCCGAGAATATCCCAAGGCTAAAGAATATCTTCAGAAAGCACTTATCATCAAGACAGAAATTAGGGACAAAGACCGACAAGCGTCATACTACGTAAACCTAGGAAACGTGTTTCATTCTGTCGGAGAATATGCCAAGGCTAAAGAAGATCTTCAGAAAGCACTTACCATCAAGACAGAAATTGGCGACAAACACGGACAAGCGTCATCCTACATAAACCTAGGAAAGGTGTTTGAGTCTGTCGGAGAATATGCCAAGGCTGAAGAATATCTTCAGAAAGCACTTATCATCAAGACACAATTTAGCGACAAAGACGGACAAGCGTCATCCTACGTAAACCTAGGAAACGTGTTTCATTCTGTCGGACAATATGCCAAGGCTGAAGAATATCTTCAGAAAGCACTTACCATCAAGACAGAAATTGGCGACAAACACGGAGAAGCGTCATGCTACATAAGCCTTGGAAACGTATTTGAGTCTGTCGGAAAATATGCCAAGGCTGAAGAATATCTTCAGAAAGCACTTATCATCAAGACAAAAATTGACAACAAACACGGAGAAGCGTCATGCTACCTTAACCTGGAAAACGTGTCTCATTCTGTCGGAGAATATGCCAAGACTGAAGAAGATCTTCAGAAAGCACTTACCATCAAGACAGAAATTTGCGACAAACACGGACAAGCGTCATGCTACTTAAGCCTTAGAAACGTATTGGAGTCTGTCGGAAAATATGCCAAGGCTGAAGAATATCTTCAGAAAGGACCTACCATCAACACAGAAATTGGCGACAAACACGGACAAGCGTCCTGCTACATAAGCCTTGGAAACGTATTTGAGTCTGTCGGAAAATATGCCAAGGCTGAAGAATATCTTCAGAAAGCACTTACCATCAAGACAGAAATTGGCGACAAACACAGACAAGCGTTTTCCTACATAAACCTAGGAAAGGTGTTTGAGTCTGTCGGAGAATATGCCAAGGCTAAAGAATATTATCAGAAAGCACTTACCATCAGGACAAAAATTGGCGAGAAACACGGAGAAGCGTCATGCTACGGAAACCTAGGAAACGTGTTTCATTCTGTCGGAGAATATGCCAAGGCTGAAGAATATCTTCAGAAAGCACTTACCATCGAGACAGAAAGTGGGGACAAACACGGACAAGCGTCATCCTACATAAACCTAGGAAACGTGTTTGAGTCTGTCGGAGAGTATGCCAAGGCTAATGAATATTATCAGAAAGCACTTACGATCAGCACAAAAATTGGCGAGAAACACGGAGAAGCGTCATGCTACGGAAACCTAGGAAACGTGTTTCATTCTGTCGGAGAATATGCCAAGGCTGAAGAATATCTTCATAAAGCACTTACCATCGACACAGAAATTGGCGACAAACACGGAGAAGCGTCATCCTACATAAACCTAGGAAACGTGTTTGACTCTGTCGGAAAATATCCCAAGGCTGAAGAATATCTTCAGAAAGCACTTACCATCAAGACAGAAATTGACGACAAACACGGACAAGCGTCATGCTACATAAACCTAGGAATCATGTTTGAGTCTGTCGGAGAACATGCCAAAGCTAAAGAATATTATCAGAAAGCACTTACCCTCAGGACAAAAATTGGCGAGAAACACGGAGAAGCGTCATGCTACGGAAACCTAGGTAACGTGTTTCATTCGATCGGAGAATATGCCAAGGCTGAAGAAGATCTTCAGAAAGCACTTACCATCAAGACAGAAATTGGCGACAATCACGGACACGCGTCATCCTACATAAACCTAGGAAAGGTGTTTGAGTCTGTCCGAGAATATCCCAAGGCTAAAGAATATCTTCAGAAAGCACTTATCATCAAGACAGAAATTAGGGACAAAGACCGACAAGCGTCATACTACGTAAACCTAGGAAACGTGTTTCATTCTGTCGGAGAATATGCCAAGGCTGAAGAATATCTTCAGAAAGCACTTACCATCAAGACAGAAATTGGCGACAAACACGGAGAAGCGTCATCCTACATAAACCTAGGAAAGGTGTTTGAGTCTGTCGGAGAATATGCCAAGGCTAAAGAATATTATCAGAAAGCACTTACCATGAAGACAAAAATTGGCGAGATACACGGAGAAGCGTCGTGCTACGGAAACCTAGGTAACGTGTTTCATTCTGTCGGAGAATATGCCAAGGCTGAAGAATATCTTCAGAAAGCACTTACCATCAAGACAGAAATTGGCGACAAACACGGAGAAGCGTCATGCTACATAAGCCTTGGAAACGTATTTGAGTCTGTCGGAAAATATGCCAAGGCTGAAGAATATCTTCAGGAAGCACTTATCATCAAGACAAAAATTGGCAACAAACGCGGAGAAGCGTCATGCTACCTTAACCTGGGAAACGTGTCTCATTGTGTCGGAGAATATGCCAAGGCTGAAGAATATCTTCAGAAAGCACTTACCATCAAGACAGAAATTGGCGACAAACACGGACAAGCGTCATGCTACCTTAACCTGGGAAACGTGTCTCATTCTGTCGGAGAATATGCCAAGGCTGAAGAATATCTTCAGAAAGCACTTACCATCAAGACAGAAATTGGCGACAAACACGGACAAGCGTCATGCTACATAAGCCTTGGAAACGTATTTGAGTCTGTCGGAAAATATGCGAAGGCTGAAGAATATCTTCAGGAAGCACTTATCATCAAGACAAAAATTGGCAACAAACGCGGAGAAGCGTCATGCTACCTTAACCTGGGAAACGTGTCTCATTTTGTCGGAGAATATGCCAAGGCTGAAGAATATCTTCAGAAAGCACTTACCATCAAGACAGAAATTGGCGACAAACACGGACAAGCGTCATGCTACATAAGCCTTGGAAACGTATTTGAGTCTGTCGGAAAATATGCCAAGGCTGAAGAATATCTTCAGAAAGCACTTATGATCAAGACAAAAATTGGCAACAAACGCGGAGAAGCGTCATGCTATCTTAACCTGGGAATTGTGTCTCATTCTGTCGGAGAATATGCCAAGGCTGAAGAATATCTTCAGAAAGCACTCACCATCAAGACAGAAATTGGCGACAAAGACGGACAAGCGTCATGCTACATAAGCCTTGGAGACGTATTTGACTCTGTCGGAAAATATGCCAAGGCTGAAGAATATCTTCAGAAAGCACTTATCATCAAGACAAAAATTGGGAACAAACGCGGAGAAGCGTCATGCTACCTTAAGCTAGGAAACGTGTCTCATTCTGTCGGAGAATATGCCAAGGCTGAAGAATATCTTCAGAAAGCACTTATCATCAAGACGGAAATTGGCGACAAACACGGACAAGCGTCATCCTACGAAAACCTAGGAAACGTTTTTGTGTCTGTCGGAGAATATGCCAAGGCTAAAGAATATTATCAGAAAGCAGTTACGATCAGCACAAAAATTGGCGAGAAACACGGAGAAGCGTCATGCTACAGAAACCTAGGAAACGTGTTTCATTCTGTCGGAGAATATGCCAAGGCTGAAGAATATCTTCAGAAAGGACTTACCATCAAGACAGAAATTGGCGACAAACACGGACAAGCGTCATGCTACATAAGCCTTGGAGACGTATTTGAGTCTGTCGGAAAATATGCCAAGGCTGAAGAATATCTTCAGAAAGCACTTATCATCGAGACAAAAATTGGCAACAAACGCGGAGAAGCGTCATGCTACCTTAACCTGGGAAACGTGTCTCATTCTGTCGGAGAATATGCGAAGGCTGAAGAATATCTTCAGAAAGCACTTACCATCAAGACAGAAATTGGCGACAAACACGGACAAGCGTCATCCTACATAAACCTAGGAAACGTGTTTGAGTCTGTCGGAGAGTATGCCAAGGCTAAAGAGTATTATCAGAAAGCACTTACGATCAGCACAAAAATTGGCGAGAAACACGGAGAAGCATCATGCTACGGAAACCTGGGAAACGTGTTTCATTCTGTCGGAGAATATGCCAAGGCTGAAAAATATCTTCAGAGAGGACTTACCATCAAGACAGAAATTGGCGACAAACACGGACAAGCGTCATCCTACCTAAACCTAGGAAACGTGTTTGTGTCTGTCGGAGAATATGCCAAGGCTGAAGAATATCTTCAGAAAGCACTTACCATCATGACAGAAATTGGCGACAAAGACGGACAAGCGTCATGCTACGGAACCCTAGGAAACGTCTTTCATGCTGTCGGAGAATATGCCAAGGCTGAAGAATATATTCAGAAAGCACTTTTCATCAAGACAGAAATTAGCGACAAAGACGGACAAGCGTCAAGCTACGTAAACCTAGGAATCGTGTTTAATTCTGTCGGAGAATATGCCAAGGCTGAAGAATATCTTCAGAAAGGACTTACCATCAAGATAGAAATTGGCGACAAACACGGAGAAGCGTCATCCTACATAAACCTAGGAAACGTGTTTGTGTGTGTCGGAGAATATACCAAGGCTAAAGAATATTATCAGAAAGCACTTACGATCAGCACAAAAATTGGCGAGAAACACGGAGAAGCGTTATGCTACTTAAACCTAGGAAACGTGTTTCATTTTGTCGGAGAATATGCCAAGGCTGAAGAATATCTTAAGAAAGCACTTACCATCGAGACAGAAATTAGTGGGAAAAGCGGACAAGCGTCATGCTACCTTAACCTGGGATACGTGTCTCATTCTGTCGGAGAATATGTTAAGACTGAAGAATATCTTCAGAAAGCACTTACCATCGAGACAGAAATTGGCGACAAACAGGGACAAGCGTTATCCTACATGAACCTAGGAATCATGTTTGAGTCTGTCGGAGAATATGCCAAGGCTGAAGAATATTATAGAAAAGCTATTCAAATTGGCAAGGATACTGGAGACATCGAATTGCAGTTTAAAACTCATTTCAATCTAAGTTATTGCGTTTTAGCATTAACAGGAAACGCATCCAAAGCTTTATCGAATCTCCGTCTTAGCATTGAGATGTGCGAGAGAATGCTTAACTTTCTAGGAAACAATGATCGATACAAGATTTTATTTTTTGATAAGCACGCGTCCGCCTATCGACAGTTTAGTTCACTGTGTTCTTCTTTTGGGAAACACTATGAGGCTTTACACGTTGTTGAGCTTGGAAGAGCCAGAGCTCTAGTAGACCTAGTATCAGACCGGTATTTTGTGGAGAAAGAAGTATCTCTTAATCCAGAATCGTTTGCTGGCATCTTGAAGATCATCAGAGAAAGTAGTAACAGAACGTGCCTACACATTTCCTACCATGGTGAAAATATTTTTCTTTGGACTGTAAAACAAAGGCAGCCGATAGCTTTCCGAAAAACGAAAGTTTGTGAAAGCTACGTTAGCAAGCACGGAAAAATCTCTGTGTATGACCTTTTTAAAAGGGAAAGCTTATTAAGAAATTTTCACGTTTTACCTCAAGAGCAATGTGAAGACCGATCACTCTTCTCCTCGTACGTCAACCAACTTACAAACGAAGCAAATCTGGAAGATAGTCTCTCATCCTTGCGTCCTCTTTTAGATGAGGAAGAAGTAAACACCGACCCTGAACTGCCAACACTGTTTCAGCTTTACAACATGTTGATTGCTCCCGTAAGTGACTTGCTAGAAGGATCTGAAATCATTGTTGTTCCTGATCGCTGCTTCTTCCAAGTTCCGTTTGCAGCATTACATGATGAATATAAACGCTGTTTATCAGAGACTTTCAGGATTCGCATTGTCCCTTCTTTGACGACTCTCAAGCTCATTCTGGACAGTCCAGCGGGCTCTCACAGCGAAACTGGTGCATTGATTGTGGGTGAACCAAGAGTGACGGATGTGTATTTCAAGGGAGAGTTAAGGTATCTCTGTCGATTGCCTGGCGCGAAAGCGGAAGCAGAGATGATAGCAAGACTACTACCTGAATCTCACCTTTTAATAGGAGAGCAAGCAACAAAGCAGGCGGTTCTTCAGAGGATACCCTCAGTAAGTCTTGTACATTTCGCTGCTCATGGTGATGCCGAAAGAGGAGAAATTGCTCTTACCCCTCCTGACTCCACTATGGGGATTCCACATGAACAAGACTACTTACTCTCAATGACCGACATCGCACAAGTTAGACTAACCGCCAAACTGGTGGTACTTAGCTGTTGCCATACCGCAAGTGGACAGATCAAAACAGAAGGCGTTGTTGGAATCGCTCGAGCATTCTTAGGATCGGGTGCACGCTCAGTGTTGGTGGCACTGTGGGCCTTACAAGACGATGCAACAGAGCAGTTCATGAGAAGATTCTACGAAAACCTTGTCCAAGGAGAAAGTGCAAGTGAATGTCTTCACCGGGCCATGAAGTGGATGCGAAAAAACGGTTTCCCTGAAGTGAGGCAGTGGGCACCTTTTATGCTGATTGGGGATGACGTGTCATTTCACTTTGGTGAAGAAAAGTGAAGGTAATTTGCTTTCTGATAATTAGGGTCATAGGAAATCTACCATCTTATTGTATTGCAGTTTTATCAACTTGGGTACATTTCGTCCTTTTTAGTACTAGATAAAAAGAAGTATTTACCCTTAAAAGCCACATTACTGACTACACCTGAAGTCAGATTTTACTATGGCTGAGGTAAAATATCAATCAACCGCTTTTTAACATCGAAGATACGAAACACCACAATTATTCGACCCCACTTCTGTACTTATCAGTCAAAATCACAACCTATGCATATGTGGGGCTTTGCATTAAAAAAAAATACTCTAAAGACCCGTACTCCCACAGTAAAACAGAATGATTTTAAATCTTTTCTCTTTTTCCTGATATAAGGGAGGCACAAATAATTTAATATTATTTTATTTGTTACCGCTCAATGTGAACGTAAGGGTTTGCTGACAAACTGTTTTCTTTCTGAATATAATGGGATGTGAATTCCAGAAATGAAACCAAAACAAACAGCTTAAGGTAGTTTTTGTTTGATATAAAGATAATCGGAATAAAAATCATGTTATGGCGGAGACCTAGATCTGAGAATTGATCGAAAGCAATGAAAACTACAAATTGTGGACTGTGTATGGAGTCTTGACCGTAAATAGAGGGATTTTTGCGGACACTGACTGAAGTACAGCAGTAGACTGGTTCTAAACTTGGACCAAAGAGGAAAGACCGAGATTCCAAAGGTCGTCAAGGAAAGAAGTTTTAAACCTGTTTTAGCTGTGCACCCTGATTTTCATTTATGATGGAAATAATTGGAAAGTTTTAGCGGTGAGATAAACTTAAATAAGTAAACCTCTTCCTTTACGATAAAGCCAGAGGATCCCTCTTCCATGTCAGTAAAATGAACCTAAATGCCACTTACCCAGCTGCAGTCTTTTGAAATGAATATATGTGTTTTACTAATTTTTATGTTTCTTATACATTACGGTTACAGGTATTACACTAACGACACACCATGGAATACCCAAACGGTCCTTCCGCAGAATTCAAATGAAGTTAAGTCCCTGGCGTAGAATGTAGAGGGTCAACCGTGCAGCATACGAATTTAACCCAGACTAGAAGAATTAAAAGAGAACTGACTTGTTTGACCCAGCTGTTCATCTTTGGCGGTCTTGTTATTTGTTCCCGCTGGTTTTAATGTGACTCACAAAACACACACACACTACACACACGTACATAGTTCATCGGTAGCTGGGAAAATGATACAACTGTAGTTGCGACACGAATAACATCAGGATTAATGAGATAATTTCCCTATCTATTTTGGTAATTTGTTAACTTACTGTCTCTAAGGCTACAACTAAATAAGGTGAAATAAGGTTTGACTTCAAAGTTAAGAGCCTTATTCCATGGAGGTGGGGGACCCCAGATAGGTGAGGTAAAATGTGGCGGGTCACCCCACCTATCATGTGAACCTGATCAAATTAAAATGTTAGATTATATGGACAGGCGGGTTACCCCACCTAAGCGGGTTACCTCGCATACCTGGGGGCCCCCACCTCCATGTACACAGGCCTTAAGTCAACTAAAAGCCTATCGAAACCAAACTCCAATCTAGCCATCGCAGTTGTAAACTAAAGGTTATTACATTGTATAATGTTCATAGTACCTGAGAATAGGTTAGTATGTTGGTATAGAAGTCAAGAGTAGCACTTACTTTAAGGTGGCTCGATACAGTTTTTCAGGGTCAATACCTCCCAAGTTTGAGCATAAACTACGTCACCAAAAGCAAAGTTTTGGAAAAATTGCCACCACAGTTGTTTTAGATGAAGATGAAAATTTGTTTTGATCAGGGTTGCAACGTCATCGGAGTTGTCATAGCAACGAAATGACGCTATTACCTATTTTACTTGCAGCAGTATATCTCGGCACTGGGAACTGTTCTTCGAAAATCATTCACAGGAGCTTTTTCCTCCTAAAGCAGCCTAGATGTTCGTGTAGTTTAAGCGAAATCTGTAAGAGCGTTATCGAGATATTTTGGGATAAAGTTTTTATTGCTCGAAACACAGTAAAAAACGGACAATATTGTTGTTTGGCCGTTATCTGTTGAAAATGAAGCGCTTTCAACAAGAAATTTCACCTCATAGCAGTTTCAATCTTTTTAAAAGCGTGTGTGAAAGATCATGGGAGATAGCTCCAGCCGATTGCTAGAAAGAAGGGTTTGATTAGTAAGTATCGAAGCGCTCTTGTTAGCGGTTTTGTAAACATTTTGGTCTACTTTAACAAATTAGCGAATAATTTTTAAACCGCTCGATAGATTGTTTTAAAAATTTAAGATTCTTGAGATTAACCTTCCTTTTATATGACCTTTTAGTTTCAAGATTATTGATATATTGTAAGGCGGTAAAATAAGGGCTACAATTCGTTACTTTTTTGTCGGAAGTTTCGTCATTACAAGTGAAAGCCTCTAATTATTCAAGGCATTGTCTCCAAGTTTCATTTTCACGTGAACAGCAGTAACTAACAATGCATTTGAAATATGCAAAAATGCTAGCTATTGTTGCGCACGAAAATATGAAACTTGGACACAATACCCTGAATAATGAGAGGCTCATACTTGTAAACACAAGCTTTCTGCCAAAATATTAGCTAATTGTAGCCCTTATTTCACTGCCTTACAATATATCAATAATCTTGAAACTAAAAGGTCATATAAAAGGAAGGTTAATCTCAAGAATCTTAATTTTTTAAAAAAATCTATCGAGCGGTTTAAAAATTATTCGCTAATTTGTTAAAGTAGACCAAAATGTTCAAAAAACCGCTAACAAGAGCGCCTCGATACATACTAATCAAATCCTTCTTTCTAGCAATCGGCTGGCGCTATCTCCTTGATCTTTCACACACGTTTTTAAAAAGATTGAAACTACTATGAGGTGAAATTGCATGTCAAAAGCGCTTCGTTTTCTACAGATAACAGCCGAACACCAAGATTGTCCATTTTTTACCGTTTTTCTAATCACAAAATCTTTATCCCAAAATATTTCGATAACGCTCTTACAGATTTCGCTTAAACTTCACTAACGTCGAGGCTGCTATTGGGAAAAAAAGGTCCCGTGAATGATTTTCGAAGAACAGTTCCCAGTGCCGAGATATACTGCTGCAAGTAAAATAGGTAATAGCGTCATTTCGTTGCTATGACAACTCCGATGCCGTTGCAACCCTGATCAAAACAAATTTTCATCTTCATCTAAAACAACTGTGGTGGCAATTTTTCCAAAACTTTGCTTTTGGTGACGTAGTTTATGCTCAAACTTGGGAGGTATTGACCCTGAAAAACTGTATCGAGCCACCTTAAGTATCCGCCTAATATGCCAAGATTTGGTGGTCCAGTTGTCAGTAGTGCTTCGAGTGGGGAAACTAACTTAAATACTTCAAACAGCATGTCGCGTATCCGAGAAGGTCACACATGGAGGTTTCATTGCATTCTGTACATATGTAATCTATATAAAATGCCAAGATTTGGTGGTCCAGTTTTCAGTAGTGCTTCGAGTGGGGAAACTAACTTAAATACTTCAAACAGCATGTCGCGTATCCGAGAAGGTCACACATGGAGGTTTCATTGCATTCTGTACATATGTAATCTATATAAAATGCCAGGATTTGGTGGTCCAGTTTTCAGTAGTGCTTTGAGTAGCGAAACTAATTTTAGCAGTTTGAACAGCATGTCGCGTATCCGAGAAGGTCGCACATGGATGTTTCATTGCATTCTGTATATATGTAATCTAAAGTATATAAAATGCCAGGATTTGGTGGCCCAGTTTTCAGTAATGCTTTGAGTAGGAAAACTAATTTTAGCAGTTTAAACAGTATGTCGCGTATCCGAGAAGGTCGCACATGCAGGTTTCATTGTATTCTGTATATGTATAATCTATATAAAATGCCAAGATTTGGTGGTCCAGTTTTCAGTAGTGCTTTGAGTAGGAAAACTAATTTTAGCAGTTTGAACAGCATGTCGCGTATCCGAGAAGGTCGCACATGCAGGTTTCATTGTATTCTGTATATGTATAATCTATATAAAATGCCAAGATTTGGTGGTCCAGTTTTCAGTAGTGCTTTGAGTAGGAAAACTAATTTTAGCAGTTTGAACAGCATGTCGCGTATCCGAGAAGGTCGCACATGGAGGTTTCATTGTAATCTGTATATATGTAATCTAAAGTATACAAAATGCCAGGATTTGGTGGCCCAGTTTTCAGTAATGCTTTGAGTAGGAAAACTAATTTTAGCAGTTTAAACAGTATGTCGCGTATCCGAGAAGGTCGCACATGCAGGTTTCATTGTGTTCTGTAAATGTGTAGTCTATATAAAATTCCAGGATTTGGTGGTCCAGTTTTCAGTAATGCTTTGAGTAGGAAAACTAATTTTAGCAGTTTGAACAGCATGTGGCGAATCCGAGAAGGTCGCACATGGATGTTTCATTATCATCTGTACCTACATGTAATCAGGTTTTTAAAAATAAAGCGTATTTGGGATAACAAATTCTACGGCGAAACTTTATTGAGCCTTTTGTTGTTAAGACCTCTGGTGTTTATCTTTAATTATCTATTTGCTCTTTAACAAAGAATATGCCCTATCAGAATATCAGAGAGATTTAGAATCACACTCACGTTAAACGGCAACGTTAATTTTTACGTGACCAAGGTATCAGTTTAGTCTCCCTTGCAGCCGTTTTTTTTATCAGTCTAAGAAAATAAATAAACAAAATTGTAATTTGTAATTTGTTTTCCCATGGAGCACTTAGAAGTTGTTAAGAACTCGTCAGTATAAACTTGTCCGTGCGTTCCGGGTCGAATTGGAATTTGGAAGCGTTGGTTTTTGGAGGGAGAGGAAAACCGGAGCACCCAGAGAAAAACCTCTCGGCAAGGCAGAGAACCAACAACAAACATACCCTTTCATACACCTGAAGCATGAAAAAGATCGAAGCCTCCCCATAAAGGCAATTATAGGGAGTCTCTCCTAACCCCCCCCCCTCCCCCACTCCCGGGAGAAGGAAGCCAAGTGCCCTTATTACTGCTCCACTCTTGCTCAGTTTTCGTCAGAAGCCGATTTACTTGTTGTATTTGTTCTCCTTGTTGTATCTACACAAAAAATTAAGTAGTTTCATGTCCATCAGTTTACTAATAAACCATAACAATTATTTTCAAAGTTTGTACCTGTTTATTTCCTTATTAAAATAAAATTTCACCTTGGGTCTTACTAATGTATGCCGTTTGCCGTAACCGCGAATTAAAAAATCTGTCGACTTTCCTCTCAACGACTACTCCAATCCATAAATTTGGTCTCATAAAAGTTACTGCCACGATCACACCCGTTGATTCGGAATCGTAGTACGTTGACGGCAAAGTCGAAACGTCAGGTTCAAGTAATACAGTTACTCAAGTTGGGAAATCAACAGATAAAGAGTGAGAAAATTATCCTTACGGATAAACGTGGCACGAGTGTCTTTATGAAATCCCGAGCTGATCCTTTTTTCAACTACTGTTCGTGCTTTGACCATATACCAGAAAATAAATTCAATACTTTTTCCAGACCTTTTTCCTAGACAATAATTTCTTTTTCCAGACTCAAGGTTATCAGATAGGTCGGTGGTCAATAGAGACCTTAAAAAACTTAGGAACAAAGCTTTTTTCATGATAGGCTGCAAACAAACGGGCCAAATTGAATACGATTTGACCAAAACGAAAACATTTTCACTTATAAGGCACTGATTGTTGTAGCTTTGAAAAAAAAAAAAATTCAAGGCTTTTTACTATTTTTCCAGGCTTTGGCTCCACTTTCCAGATTTTTTTCAGTTCTGGAAAATTGCTGAGAAAATTTCAAGATTTTTTTAAGAATTCAAGACTCTGTACGAACCCTGAGTTTTGTGCAAGGTATTTCAATCCATGAAGTTGTACGTGCACACCCCCGTATTGAAAGCTAGTTTGCGACCCACCGGGGATGGATTTTTATTTTTGTTTCTATCCAGATCTGGGTAGTACTTCTGACTGGTTAAAGCAAATTTTTAACCAATCAGAAGTACTACTCAGATCTTGGTAGTGACGGGTCATCAGTATGGAATTTCTGCGCTCGTTCTCTGACGTCATTTCCCGAGAGCGGAAACCAGCAGTGGTAACGTCGCGAAATGTCAGTTGTTTTCTCAGGCTAAGCTCGTCACCTACCAGTGGAAAAGCCACACGTGAAGCGCGTATCAACGATGCTAAAGTAAGGTAATTATTGATTACAGTGTGAACACACCTTTTAACCAGGTGGGAACCAGTGCAAGCCCCATTTTAAGCTTCATTAGGGTTAGCTTTTTCCAGGGTATTTACCCTGAAAACTAGTTTAACACTGGCGTACAAGAGCTGTAGCACGAAATTTATCATAATTCAATCAATCAATCACTCAAATAACGTTAAATCAGGTGTAACTCGTTAGTGACAAGTATGCAATTTAATTGGGTTAGCTTTGGGCCGTAGTTAAATTTTACTTCTTTTAATTTTTAGTGTCAATTTTAGTATGCAGTTTAATTAGGTTGGTTTTGGGCGGCATTTAAATTTTACAATGTTAATTTTTTTCCCAGGAGTCCTGGTGATTAAAGTAGGGAAAGTATG
>OZ037776.1:54934115-54991615 GCA_964035525.1 Porites cylindrica
CGTATTTGGATGCGGAGCTGATGATGATGAAGCGGTAAGAGACCATGATGAAAAACTCATTGCTCTTCTTCAACGCTGCCGAGATAAAGGCGTAAAGCTGAACAGGGAAAAGCTGCAGCTAAGGCTCAAGGAAGTCGCGTACATGGGCCATGTGCTCTCCGCTGACGGGCTACAACCTGACCCTGAGAAAGTCAAGGCAATCAGAGAGATGCCAACACCAACTGACAAACAGAGCATCCAACGCCTCTTAGGGATGACTAACTACCTGCAGAAGTTTGCCCCGAGACTTTCAGAGATCACGACTCCCCTACGTGAGCTCACTAAGAACGACAACGAGTTCCTTTGGGATGACCAAGTTCATGGTGCAGCCCTGGAAGAGACGAAGAGGATCCTTTCTACAACTCCAGTCCTAAAATACTTCGACCCAGGTGCCACGCCCACACTACAGTGCGATGCCTCTATGCATGGCCTGGGAGCATGTCTAATGCAAGATAGACATCCAGTCGCATATGCGTCCAGGTCCCTGACCCCCACAGAGGTCCAGTATGCACAAATCGAAAAGGAGCTATTGGCCATAGTATTCGCAATGGAGAAGTTTGAAACCTACCTGTATGGTAGGAAAGTGCTGGTTGAATCTGACCACAAGCCTTTGGAAGCGATCTTCAAGAAAAGCCTCCTAAGCGCACCAAAAAGGCTACAACGCATGCTTCTTAGACTCCAACGCTACGAGTTTGAAGTTTCTTACAAAAGGGGACCCTCCCTGCTTATGGCTGATCCCCTGAGTCGTGCGTATCTGTCGCTTAAAGAAGCCCCTGAGGATCAGGAAGACGTCATGACAGTCTCAGAAACAAGGTCGCCAACAGAGATAGAAGCAGAGCAAGTAAACATGCTACAGTATCTTCCAGTGAAAGATGAAACCCTCTGTCAAATCCAAAACCTTACTCAAGAAGATGCTATTCTCAAGACCCTCGCTGGCGTCATTAAACAAGGCTGGCCAGAAAGTAAGCTCCGTCTCCCAACGGAAGTTCAAGAGTACTTTCCTTTCAAAGAAGAGCTCACACTTCAAAACGGAGTTATTTTCAAGGGAGACCGTGTTGTCATACCATTCCAAATGAGAGCTGAGCTCAAAAGGAAGCTACACTCCAGTCATCTGGGAGTACAGGCATGCCAGAGACGAGCAAGGGAAGCTTTCTACTGGCCTGGCATGTACAAGGAGATTGAAGAATATGTCTCCCAGTGTGCAGTCTGCAATACATACCACCAAGGGCAGCAGAGGGAGCCCATGATCTCACACCCAGTACCATCAAGACCGTGGCAAGTCCTTGCTGTTGACCTCTTTGAGCTCCGGGGCCAGGACTACCTTGTCACTACTGACTATTACTCAAATTTCTTTGAGGTCGACAAGCTTGTTACTAAGACATCGAAAGAAGTAATTGAAAAGCTCAAGCCTCATATGGCCAGACATGGAATTCCGGACAAGATAGTAAGCGATAATGGCCCCCAGTTCAGCTCGCAGGAGTTTAAGAAGTTCAAAGACTTATATGAGTTTGATCATGTTACAAGCTCTCCCACTTACCCGCAGTCAAATGGCAAAGCGGAAAACGCGGTAAAGACTGCGCAGCGAATCATGCTTAAGGCCTTAGAGGCTGGCAGTGACCCTTACTTGGGATTCCTTGACTTCCGCAACACCCCCACTGAAGGACTAGGAACATCTCCAGCGCAGCGTCTCTTTGGCCGCCGTACCAAAACACTCCTGCCTACCGCTGGCAGACTCCTGACACAACCTGAATTTGACACCACTTCCCAGCTTCTTCATGCTCAGAAGAACAAACAAGCCTTCTATTACAACAATGGCACTAAAGAACTCCGGCCACTTGAACCAGGGAGCACCGTTCGTATCCATCCACCCAAGTATAGGCATCAATGGAAACAAGCAACGGTTGACAAACAAGTTGGTGTACGTTCCTACCAAGTAATTACTGACGACGGAAGGGTGTATCGCAGGAACCGCCGACACCTGCGTCTCACAGCTGAAGTTCCAAAACAATCACTTCCTGACATTGAGGTATCTAGCTCCGATCCTGGTCCCCTGCCCCTGACCAACGTTGAACAGGTACCACCAGTAGCTGAATCAATGCCCCAAGAGGTGGCCAAGCCACAAGCAGCACCAGGCCCTCCACCTGATGACATACCAAGTCCTGAAAGATGCAGCTCCCGGGGAAGAGTCCTACGAAGACCAGCATACCTCAGTGACTATGCATGCTGACACTTTTTCTATGTCGTTTATGTTCTTCGAACAATCATTATAGGAAACAATTCACGTTTTTCTTTCTCTACTCTTTCGTCTTTCGAATAACGAAGGGAGATGTAACGATGTTAATTTATGCATGTTAAGTTAATTTATACAGTTTAGTTTACATCCGGGATCCGGCATGTTTTGCGCGCTCTTCGCTTGTTGATGTACACTCGGCTTACAAGATTAAAGCGTTGTGTTTGAGTGCTCTGGTGTTCCGTCATCCGTCTTAGCGAATACGTTACAGTAATGACAATATAGTTTTCGATGCCAACCTGAACCCATCGACAAAGGCAATGCAAGGTCAAGAGCAAGGCCGAGGTTTAGAGTTTCTAAGTCGCAAATCGAAGGACTAAGAGACCTTGGTTTTACGTGGTCAAAGATTGCAGCAATGATTGGTGTGTCTCGAATAACATTGCACAGGCGTGTTAGAGAAAGAAACACGCTACGGTGAAATGATGATCAGGGGCTTGATGTTTTTGTCTGGACGATTTTGGCGCTGTTACCTAATTCTGGGGAGGTAATGATTCGAGGTGCACTTTGTGGTCGAGGTGTTAGAATTCAAAGGTCTAGACTAAGAGAGTCAATACAACGAGTTGACCCCACAAGAAGAGGGCGCAGGCAGCGTTTACGAATAAGAAGAAGAGTTTATAGGGTCCCAGGCCCCAACAGCCTGTGGTAAGTACCCTGTTAACGATAAAATAGTTTTTGGGCACCTTTATACCAACGTTTTTTATCAATTATTGAATAGGGCTTTTTCAAAAAAAACTATAACAGTCTTTGTTATCCCTTCAAAATTTTTCATAAGCATTGTTTTCAATTTCTCTTGGGGCGATTATAAATCCTAAGAGAAATCGTAAACAATGCGCTCTCTTCTTGTGGGGTCAACTCGTTGTATTGACTCTCTTAGCCAAGATTTTTGAATCTGACACCTCGACCACAAAGTGCACCTCGAATCACTACCTCCCCAGAACTAGGTAACAACGCCAAAATAGTCCAGACAAAAACATCAAGCTCCTAATCATCAATATCACTGTAGCGTGTTTCTTCCGCAAGACCCAATTCTCTAACACGCCTGTGCAATGTTATTCGAGAGCAGCGATCTTTGATCACTTAAAACCAAGGTCCCTTAGTCCTTTGATTTGCGACTTAGAAACTCTAAACCTCGGCCTTGCTCTTGACCTTGCATTGCAGCCTTCGTCGACACGTACAGGTTGGCATCGAAAACTATTGTCATTACAGTCTTCCTCAAGCCAATTTATTCGCTCTCTATACCTCTCAGTTAGACCTTCGTACAATTTAAGGAGTTGCTTGATCAGCTCAGTTATGTCCGAGACTCAAGATGCGAAGGAAAAACACAAATTCGCGGTAAATCCTTTCTGAAAGAACAAGTAACCGATCCGTAACTGCTTATGCTTCTGTAAAAATATTTTGCCTCATCTCTTCGTAGGGAAGTTCTTCAATAAATCATTTGAATGCATGTAAAATCATCCGCCTTGATGGAGGAATAATAAGAGACTGGGAACCAACCCTTTGCCAAGCAACCGCCCCTGCGTGTTTCAGGATTGCGTGACAAGTTTTATATATTTTATATATTTTTATATAGTTTTATTTTTTAACAAGTTTTATATACTTATATTTACAACGAGAATATTCATCACTTTTATTTACAGAAAAACAAGTTTATATTTGTCACATGATTTATAAATTGCACGACAAGTTTTATATTTAACAAGTTTGATATATTATGTAACAAGTGTTAAAATGTTTCAACAAGTTTTATGTATTTTGTTACAAGTTTTAATTGTGTACTATAACCTTTAAACTAAAACTAAAATGTTTTGTTCATAAAGCAAAATGTTTTGTATATTTAATGTAAAGTTTTACATATGGTAAGAAGTATTTTTGATACAAACGGCATTCCATAATATTTGCCCCTCCGAACAGACATTTTACAGAAAACAGTCGTTGGGTGCCCCTGAATATAGAAATACTATATACTTATAAAAGAGAGAGCTTCACTCTGCAACAATCACCTCCTTTCCTTTATCTGTTAAAAAAGACCCTGTTCATTGAATGGAAAAAACTAAACATTATGTCTAAAAAATATCCAAAAGAACAGTTAAAGAATAAAAGGCTAGAATAGTTTAAAGGGTACTTACATAACTGAGAAACTTAATAACAGACTCCACATTTTGCCACCAGCAGTGATAAAAAATAAACAGTTTCTTCAAGATGACTGAAAATGCAAATGACATTCATGATTTTGTTTCCGAGGTCACAAACTTTTATCCATCTTTAGTACGAGTACCAAAAGCCACCAATAAAAGTGATAATATAAATATAAGTAGGCTACAATAGCTTTGAAAGGAAACCTAGCCGATTTTGCAAAAAATATCCAAATTTAAAAAATAATAAAATAATTCCTGTTCTATGGGCTGCTAACTGGGCTTTTAAATTGATGAAAAAAATACGCTATTCCAATATTACAAGCTTTCTCAAGGAAATAGAAACTGAACGGTTGTGCAAGGAAATTGAGCTTCACTTTTTTCTTTGACTAGTTCGCTTACTAAATATAAATACAGTCTAAATGTAAACCACTGGTTGCAAAAATTCAGGATCTGATGAATTAACGAACAAATGCAGGACTAAATCTTCTTGAAGGATCACGAAAATAAAAAATGTAAACGGATGAAACACTAAAAATACATACACTTACACTATAGCGCGAGAGTGTCTCGGCTTCTATCTCTCAAATCTCTTCAAAACCTCCGATTTCAACATGGTCCACTTTTGTAAAGACTTTGGCGAATATTCGCCATTTTTGCCGAATGTGCCATTTTCACCAAAATCGCCACTCCCGACGGGAACCCTTTGCTACCTCCAGGGGCGTAGCCAGGATTTTTTCAGAGGTACGCACAATTCTCCAAATCGCTTTGCACCCCGTAACCCCCACCAATAAAAACATTCTTGATAAAAGGTTTGGTTATGTTGTAAGCTTCAGAGTCTTTTTTTGCTTATGAATGACCTTGTCGGGTGTTTGGGTCCATTGACTGATGCACCTCACTCATCTCCCAATTCGTTACTTTATTTTGATACTAAGTTCGTTTCGTCGTTTTTAAGCAAATGTAGCGAGTGCACCCGAATTGAAAAGGTGCCTATTTTGGTCAAGTCTCTATGGATTTTGAAACCGAAATCTAAAGTGAATCCGACGCCTTGTAGATTCGCAATGTTTTGTAGTGTAAACAATTTGTCCAACTTATCTGGTACTTTTCCGCATTTGATCATACGAGTCTGCAGTAAAACCAAAATGGAACTGTCCCTTTCTGTCATAAATATAGGGTGCCTTAGCAACGACGACGGCGAGGGCAATGAAAACGTCACGAGCTATCAAAATGAAATGCGTTTCTTTTTTTTAACTTTTCCGCGTTTATTTCCGTCGACTCTCTTAAAATGGCAAATAAAGTTGAACTTCTCTACAGAGTCTTGGGGACTGCACCCAAGGAAATTGATTTTGTTCCTGTGTTAACGTCCTCCAAACATCGTTGCAAAAGGAACTTTACGGTCGTGTTCGTACAGGTTGTAAAGAAAAGCGCACTGGACGTGCAAAATTTGTTGTTTTTCATTTACTTATTGGGCTCGGTTATGAATCCGAACACATTTTAGTAAAAACGCCTGCCATCTTTTCACTAGTCAGATATATGTGTACCTGGATTTTTGAAAACCAGGTTAGCAAAAAAATTAACGTTAACTCACTCTACTACTTGGCAGTTTAAAAAAATAAAACTTCATTCAAAGGCCGTTTAAAAGCCTTTATCTGACTCCGGGAAGTAAGTTAGTAGTTACTAGAAGCATTGCAACGAGCAGTCCAAATTTAAAATGACGCAAATCTTGGAACATTTATTTGGTAATCTCACTCCGTGAACTTTCAAGCTGGTGTCATTTAAGTCTAGAAATTTGAAAGTTGAGTGAACTGCAGCGAAAATGTGCCTGGTTAAGGCTTACATAATAACTTAAATAGTTAGCAAAACACTACCTTTTTCGCTGTCCGATACATGACAGGGTTTCGTATGTAATAGACAACAAACTGAATGAAACCTACTACACAAATTTTAATATCACCTTCGTATCTGCAAAAACCGGCCGTTTGGTTCAAAGCCATTAGAGCCAGCTGAAACTAGACCTACAATTGTAGATCCAATTTTCCTGAGTCGAGAGTTGCTTTTCTAAGGTACAATCAGCTAACCTAAACACCGAAGAAACGCTTTTATGGCTGGCAAAAACTATGTTAGCGAAACAGCTCAACCACACGACCACATACCTGTCAACACCATACGGAAATCACACAATGACACACTTTCGCGGCACTGTTAAGATCATCAACAACCACACATAATCCTCTGACGTTTAACACAAGCCAAAGATCATCGAATAACTCGGAAACACTCAGCCTATTGGCAGATACACACCTCTGGACTTTTATCCGCACTCGTCTTATTCAAGTTCCCGCATGTAGAGTCTCGCGGTCGGCAGACCAGCGTAGACCCTGAGTTCATACCAGAAAAAACTAAGTCTTGGCCTTGTTCAGAGTTTACCGGCAATTTTGTCCCCGCCTAATTCATTTGACTCCTAAGAGACTTTGTTCCCGAGGCCAAAGACTTAGTGGTCATCTTAGAAAAGAGAACCATATCGTGCCTTTCTGTCTCATCCCGGATCTGGGTGATTGATCCGTTTAGCAAAATGGAAGGAGAATACAATTCGATATTGGACGATGCAGACTCTGCGAATCGTTATAACTTTGTCCCATCTCAGAGCTTTACAAGATGCTCTCCGGGAAACTTTTCTCAAGGTGACCAATAACGAAATGTAAACTGCTAAACGGCACCAAATCTAGGTTTAGGCGCGCACTGATTTCAAATAATTGTCACTTGTGTTTAAGAAAGAATTGTGGGTAGGATGAAAAAAAAACACACACACACACACACAGAGGGAGGGATATTGCATTTTTGCCTGATGTTTTTGCCGTGTGTAAATAAAAGTGATGATAATGATGATGATGATGATGATGATGATGATGAAGGGGCCGGGGGGGAGGGGGAAGATAGAAATTCGCGAAATTCTGTCGACAGCCACATCTACACAAAGCCCTAACAACAAAACGAACAAAAAAAAAAACGACATTAGCAAGCAACTCAGTAAACAAGCCATTAGACAGGCGAAGTCGAGGGAAATTACAAAATGTTTGCTAACCCGGTTTACATAACTCCAGGCAGATATATATAAAAAAAAAATTCGAAAGATTTGATATGCATGTATTCAGCTGTGTATTCGGAGAGAAATTTTACGAATCCAACTAAAGGTGGGAGCCTTACCCTGATCAACATAATGTTGATCAGATTTCAAAAACAAAAATCAATTCTATTTCATTTTCGAACGTTGACGTCAAGCAGTATATTTTCTTCATAAAACAATAGAAGCCGAGAGCTAAGCCATACGCTCATAACAGACCTCCTCACTAGCTTTCACCATTACAGTGCCGGGAAATATCTGTAGGTACAGGATTTCTTTCTAGGATGGTCCCTATGAATAAAAGATTTGAAGCCTAATTACCATAATCGGAAGAATGTTAGATATCACCTTTTAAAAAGGAATGATCAGTTGTTTCATTTTCGAAGCTTGGCTTCGTGCTATGATATTCCATGCTGTGCTTTAGTTATCCCTATTACAAGCATAGGCTAAACGCACGACTGGACTAGAAATTTTTAGCCGTCGCCAAGCAAAAGAAAATTCTAGGCAATATTTGCCTCTCCGAACACATGTTTTATAGGAAACAGTCGTTGGGTGCCCCTGAATATATACGTATTATGTACTTATAAAACGGAGAGCTTCACTCTGCAACAATCACCTTCTTTCCTTTATCTGTAAAAAGACCCCTGTTCATTCAATGGAAAATACTAAATATTATGTCTCAAAAATGTCCAAAAGAACAGTTAAAGAATAAAAGGCTAGAATAGTTTAAAGGGTACCTACATAACTGAGAAACTTAATAACAGACTCCACATTTTGCCACTAGCAGTGATACAAAATAAACAGTTTCTTCAAGATGACTGAAAATGCAAATGACATTCATGATTTTATTTCCGAGGTCACAAACTTTTATCCATCTTTAGTACGAGTACCAAAAGCCACCAATAAAAGTGATAATATAAATATAAGTAGGCTACAATAGCTTTGAAAGGAAACCTAGCCGATTTTGCAAAAAATATCCAAATTTAAAAAATAATAAAATAATTCCTGTTCTATGGGCTGCTAACTGGGCTTTTAAATTGATGAAAAAAATGCGGTATTCCAATATTACAAGCTTTCTCAAGGAAATAGAAACTGAACGGTTGTGCAACGAAATTGAACTTCACTTTTTTCTTTGACTAGTTCGTTTACTAAATATAAATACAGTCTAAATGTAAACCACTGGTTGCAAAAATTCAGGACCTGATAAATTAACGAATAAATGCAGGACTAAATCTTCTTGAAGGATCACGAAAATAAAAAAAATGTAAATGGATGAAACACTAAAAATACATACACTTACACTAAGCACTAGCGCGAGAGTGTCTCGGTTTCTATCGAACTCTCAAATCTCTTCAAAACCTCCGATTTCAACATGCTCCACTTTTGTAAAGACTTTGGCGAATATTCGCCATTTTTGCCGAATGTGCCATTTTCACCAAAATCACTACTCTCAAAGGGAACCCTTTGCTACCTCCAGGGGCGTAGCCAGGATTTTTTCAGAGGTACGCATAATTCTCCAAATCGCTTTGCACCCACACACCCACCCCCCAACCAATTAAAACTTTCTTGATAAAAGGTTTGGCTATGTTAAGCTTAAGAGTCTTTTTTTGCTTATGAATTACTTTGTCGGGTGTTTGGGTCCATTGACTGATGCACCTCACTCATCTATCACACAATAAGACTACATACTTTTCCGGATTCGTTACTTTAAGTTCGTTTCGTCGTTTTTAAGCAGATGCAGCGCGTGCACCCGAATTGAAAAGGTGCCTATTTGGTCAAGTCTCCATGGATTTTGAAACCGAAATCTAAAGTGAATCCGACGCCTTGTAAATTCGCAAAGTTTTGTAGTGTAAACAATTTGTCCAACTTATCTGGATACTTTTCCGCATTTGATCATACGAGTTTGCGGTGAAACCAATTGAAAATGGAACTGTCACTTTCATTAATATAGGGCGCCTTAGCAACGACGACGGCGAGGGCAATGAAAACGTCCCTAGCTATCAAAATGAAATGCGCGTTTTTTTTTTAACTTTTCCGCGTTTATTTCCCTCGACGCTCTTAAAATGGCAAATAAAGTTGAACTTCCCTACAGAATCTTGGGGACCGCACCCAAGGAAATTGATTTTGTTCCTGTGTTAACGTCCTCCAAACATCGTTGCAAAAGGAATTGTGGGTAGGATGAAAAAAAAAAAAAAAAAAAACAGAGGGAGGGATATTGCATTTTTGCCTGATGTTTTGCCGTGTGTAAATAAAAGCGATGATGATGATGATGATGAAGGGGCCGGGGAGGGGGGGCAGGCAGATATATGTAAAAAAAATACGAAAGATTTGATACGCATGTATTCGGAGAAACATTTTCGGAGTCCAACTAAAGGTGGGAGCCTTACCCTGATCAACATAATGTTGATCAGATTTCAAAAACAAAGATCAATTCTATTTCATTTTCGAACGTTGACGTCAAGCAGTATATTTTCTTCATAAAACACGTACAATAGAAGCCGAGAGCTAAGCCATACGCTCATAACAGACCGTCCTAAAACTAGCTTTCACCATCCCAGTGGAAATATCCTTTTCTCTCTAGGACGGTCCCTATGAATAAAAGATTTGAAGTCCAATTACCTTAATCGGAAGAATGTTGATGACCTTTTAAAAAGGAAGATCAGTTGTTTCATTTTCGAAGCTTGGCTTCGTGCTATGATATTCCATGCTGTGCTTTATTTATCCCTATTACAAGCATAGGCTAAACGCACGACTGGACTAGCTCTCACCATATCATTGCTCTAGAAATGACCGATCCCTGTAACCGGTAACTACAGTTTGGTTTCTTCTTCTTCGTTTTTTTCTTTAATTTATTTTAAGCCTAATTTTCGATTATACATTTGAAACGCAATGATCAATTGCTTCATTTTCGAACTTTGACATCATGCTATAAATTTCCTTACTGGACGCAACGCTAAGCCACACCCCACAACTGAGGCTCCACGAACCAGGTTTCAACTGACTCCGGTGGACATATCAGAATTCCTGTGAGTACAAATTTGTTTTTTTATTCCTAATAAAATATAGATTTTATAAATTCTCAGAAGTGGAAGAATAATAGGGATTCAAGAAGCTACAAGACTTTTGATGTTCTATTTAATATAGTTGACTGTTAGATATAACGACCATTCAAGCTGATGGCATTAAAAATCAAGAAAAATCATATCTCTCATTATTCTAGTTCGTTCACCAAAAACATTATGAAAAGAAGGAATAACAGAGAAGACTTCCTAACAGCTTCGCTAACTTCGCAAATATAAGGTCGCGATTGCCTTTTTCATAGAGTTCTTTACGGAATAGAAAGTAGCGAGTGAACCATTGTCATAAGCGAATGATTTTTTCACCCAAACCTGCTTTTCAAGCTTCAATTGCACAGATTTAAGGGTAAAATAATGTTGTGAAGATCAAATCTGAGCAGTAAAACGTGTCAACTTCAAAAATGGTATGGCAGGCTCAAGTCGCAGAAGCGATGTTGACTTGTCTCTGTGTGTCTTTCTAATCATGATAAATCGTTTATTTCACAGAAACTGAAATATCAAGTAAAAATGCCAAGCAAGCACAATATTGCGTGAATAGCCTCCTTCAAGGGTCTTCAAGCGTTTAGGTATTTTCAGGTTTGTTTGCAGTTTTTAATCTTTCTTGTATACTCGATCTCACAGAAGAGAATCAGGCCTGTGTAGAGTTGTACAGGTATCCTTAGACCCTCCTTATTATGTGCTGTCACAACTTCACCGTGACCAGAGCAAATGTTTAAGCCAAACGAGTCAGTGGGATCAGGCATGAGAAAAAGAAACATACCTCTTTACCACCAGGTTGCTGGAGGCACCTAGTTCCAATTTGTTTGCGGTTTGCGGTTTTTGATGAAAGAGCACTGCTTGGTACATTATTAACAATCAAAATCAAATTGTCTCTAATAGAATCTGACCTAAGAGTTATCTCCACACAATCTTTAGAAGAATCGCGGATTTCTCATGATACATTTTGTTTTTGAGCTCTTGACAAGAGAAACAGTCCCGTGAATTATTCTGCCTCATAAGGGAAAGAGTTCGTCACTTTCGACCTAAAGTTAGCGATAAAATAATGTTGTGAAAATAAAGATGTGTGCTGCAAACCTGGTAACTTCATGGGCTTTCAAGATTAAACTCATGAACGGTTTGGCTCCACGCTATATAGCCAATGCCATACCAGGCCTTTCCCGTTTTCTATGGCGCGCAGAATTATATAAAATTTCAAATTAGTTAAAACTGCGTCAAACAATAACCTGATAGAGGCCGTTTTATGAAAATAAGCGAAAAAGCTATTATTGGCATATTTAATAAGAATCCAAGACTGTTTTGAATAAAATTTGCGTGATTAAACTTTGACGGTCGGTTTGCATAGAGGAGGGACCGGACTTAGCGAGTGCTTTCTTTGGTTAATGCATTAAAAATTGATATAGGCAATGTTGAGTGCATGCTTGCTTACGTTTTGCAGTGTATTCTAAGAAAAGCAGTGGCTTTGGTGCTGTAAATTCTTTATGGCAACATACGAAGGGAAAAACATAAACCAAAAATTAAAGTAGCAGTAAAAAATTCGAAAAAGAACAACATGTAGGCAAACAAACCCTACTTTTTGACTAGTTTGCGCTACATTTTCGCCATCGTTTCGTCACACAGAATTTCCACTATGATGGAACCAACCAACGCCATGTTGGAGCGCGAAATAACCAATCGGCGATGGCGATAAGAAATCAGCCCTTGCAACATAAGTTTCCTATCCAGTCTTTCTATTATCCATGCCACTACACACTGCAAAATGACAAAAAAAAAACGAAATATATTCGTAAAAACGTATAGTACAAAATATAAGGAGGGTAAGTATATTAGGCAATCCAGAAATGACAAATAAAGTTAACTTTTTGTTCTGAATGTACAATTGGAAATGAATGAATTTGAGTAAATTGCCCGGTTTAAACAGAAGACAAAATAACTCCAATAAAAATGTACAGCTTAAGCTTACGTCTCATTCTGTTTTTTTCCCTTTCCGCTGTTCATCGACAGTGAAATATACGAAACTATCCACTCCAATTTTCGAGATGCTCCTCACTTTCCTAAGAGAAGAAATCTGGGAGAAAATCTTTTCTCCTTGAATATCTGCGAAGTAACTTCGAAACAGAAACGCTGCAAGCCACAAGCGCCTATAAAAGGCGGGAATTTTGGTGCGAAACTTACACATCTCTGTGGCTTCTTAACAAACGCATCATTTCTCTCACGTGTAAAAAATAGTCGTACGCCATTCTGATTGGACGTATCGTTTTTTGTCTGTTTTTGTTTTTGTTTTTTTTTATTTTCACGTGCGAAAAACATCGTCCGCTACTCTGATTGGCTAGAACTCATTTGCATTGCAAATTTACGACGTAGCCTTTTAGTGAGTATGTATGTAATACCATTGTTTACTAGATGGCCAAATGAAGTATAAAACCCATTTTTTAAATGAGATTTATTTGAAATAAATGGTTTTATGCTTAATGTGACTGATCATTATTGTATTTCTCCAGCTATCAGCAAAGGAGGGTTTCCTGTCATCCGGGTGATTTGTCACGAAAGTGTCATTTATGTCACGGGTCATGTAAGTGACAGAAGCGAGGCACAAGGCCTCCTTCCTCGCATTACAAGACAGTCAGAAACATTTTTGATGGCGACCGGATTTAGATGCAGGATGCGTGCGATTTATCAGTCTCTTTCGCTCTTCTTGGGTCTTACATACCGAGCATCACCTCTTCTTTGAGATAAGTACTAGATTATTGCCCGATGGCTCACCGCTTACTCTCGGTGCTGTATTTATTCCCACAGTCATGTTCGTGCACATGATCGTCTTGTTGATTGCGGGAATTCATACACGTTGCGGTCGTTTATGCTAATGAAATGCCATTGTTTATTGGTAACATCGAATTCTACATCCAATCGACCATTAATTTTTAATGTTTTCAGTTACACTGGCGTGTATGCTAGTCTGTTCGGTGTCCGTAGCACAGTTTCGTTGTCCCTCAGACTGGTTGTGCCTCGTGTTCTTCAGCTACTTTTATCGCTGGTGCCAACTGGCGCTATATTTGAAATCAGTAACACTCGCCCGATCTTCATTTTTATTTATACCAGCCTGGAGCTGGGTCTCTTTGTTTATGATCTTGTTTTATGATTTGGAAAGACACTTTATTTATTCATAATTATTTTGAGTTTGCCTTTATGCACATTTGAGCATTTTTGACCTTTGGACTCAGCTAAAAAGTATAATTAAAATTACAGTATTATAACAACAACAACAACAACAACAACAAAGCCAAACAAAACGATGCGTTATTAAACCCTACAGGCTAAAACTTGCATGCACGATACTTTCAGCACTGTTACAAGGTTTTAGAAATTACCCTGCAACCATTCTAACAAAGCTACCTCAGCGGTACAGTGTACTGTATCAGCATATCAGGTTTATCCTTTGCTGTTCATATGTCAGTTTTGTCTGCATATTGTGTTTTTATCCTGTTGCATTGTGTATCGTTGTGTTCTGTTGTTTTCCTTTAGTCGCTGTTCGGCGACATTCTGTCTGCCAGTGCTTACTTCTGGGCCGTTTTTTCAGTGTGAGGCTTTGTTCCTCCACTTGTATTTGAGGCGTTGACCTCATTTGTTTTGTTGAGGTTTTGTCCTCATGTTGTATCTAGGCTTTGTCCTTGTTTTTTATATTGAGGCTTCGTCCTCATATTTTATTTTGAGGCTTTGGCCTCGTATTATATTGAGACTTTGTCCTCATATTTTATTTTGAGGCTTCGGCCTCGTATGTTATTTGAGGCTTCGTCCTCATATTTTATTTTGAGGCTTTGGCCTCGTATTATATTGAGGCTTCGTCCTCATATTTTATTTTGAGGCTTCGGCCTCGTATTTTATTTGAGGCTTCGTCCTCATATTTTATATTGAGGCTCCATCCTCATATTTTATTTTGAGACTTCGGCCTCGTATTTTATTTCGAGGCTTCGTCCTCATATTTTATATTGAGGCTTTGTCCTCATATTTTATATTGAGGCTTCGGCCTCGTATTTTATTTGAGGCTTCGTCCTCATATTTTATATTGAGGCTTTGTCCTCGTATTTTATGTTGAGGCTTTGTCCTCATATTTTATATTGAGGCTTCGTCCTCATTATTTTATATTGAGGCTATGTTACTCAGTTTGAGGCTTTGGTCCTCATTGTTCTAGGCCCCTGTTGCTTTGTTTGTACTGCTTATTTGATTTGTTTGCAGTGATATGTGTGTGGTTCTGTTTGTTGTATTTTTGTCCAGGGTAACCAGATGCCAATATTATTTGGTTTGAATTTCTTTTCACATTTTTTGCCTTTTTTGTCAATTTTTTAGTCTTTATTCGTGCAATCCGTTATTTTGGTTTACATGCAGCTACATTAATTTTAATCTCCGGTTTTGTTGGCCCCCCCCCCCCCCCCTGTTTTGATATGTGTGGACATTACAGTCCTGCGTTTATTGTGATGGGACACTGTAATATGTTGCTTTATGCTTTACTCTCCATGTCACATCAGTGCTTTTAGCTTTGTTGTTTTTGAGGAATTTACTGTTTATTCGTTTTGTTTGGGAGATCCTGATTGATTTATTAATTGATTACACATTGTTCTTTAATCGTAGCACATTCTGGCTTTTTTAAAGAAGTTGTTTTTATAGTTTTTTCATTTTACTGCAGGTGCTAAGGTATACACATGCAGCTCCCTTTCATGGACGCCTTTTCAATGAAGCCAGTCTTGAGCAGAGTACCAACCAGCTTTATCCAACCATCTTCAGCTTTCCCTTGGCATCTCTCTTAAGAAAGTCAATAGCTCTGCATTCTCTTTGGTTCCTCAATTCAGTTCAACATAGTATGCCAGACCAAAGAGTTGTACACATTCTGCTGATCATTTTTCCAGGAGTTGCATCTCTAGTGCCGGGCTACTCAAGAGCAGCTGCTGCGTCCCTTGGCATGTGGCACCTACGTGTACATCTACTTGGGCAGACCTTTTCTCAGACTACTTTGGCTTGCTGGGCATTGTGATTGGGTATACATGTAGCTCAAGTGTATAGGACATGTATGTCATTTGATACCAATCAAACTATACAAGCGTTTCTACGAAAATATTTCGAGGAATTATGAATTCCACAAGTTTTGATCTGTCGATTACAGTTTTAGATATTTCCTGTCTCACTCGATTAGCTCCGCGAATCAAGTTGTCATCCAAATCGGTGAACTGACAATACGCGGTTATTTCGGGCCCTGCAGTCACGTAACTGAAACGCAAGGTTTTTTTAAACAAAAAAACTGAAAGGCAAGCGAAAACGTCCAAAAAAGTGAAATTACACGCTGATAAATCTGTGTCATCCCGTTAAATGCATTCACCGCTTGCGTTGTTTACATTTTGAAGAGAGTTGTTCGCTCTTGATTGCAGAGCGCAGGTTTTGATAATACTGAATGAATAAAACGTTCTAATAAATACCTTCCGCAGCAATTCTTTAAACGCCAAATTATTTTCAAGGCAAGGGAGTATTTAATAAAAAAAATATCATAGGAGAGTAGGTATTTATAAGCTTTAATGAACTTCAAATTTATCAGGCTTGTTTCGTTTGTAATACGGTGCGTGACCGAAAATATGTCATGCAACCAGAGTTGTCCGCCACACTTAAAAGACTTGTAAGCGTTCCCACAGACCGCAGCAAATTTAACAGGCAAGTCCGAGTATTTTAATGGATAAATTTAATACTCATCAGGTAACAATGGGGATTAAAAAGTCAATCAAGCAACAAAATTCGAAACAAAAGAGACATATCGCACCTAAATCAAAGGAATTCCGCTCGTGGATTCTTCGGAAGGTAATCGACAATGGCAAGAACAATAGCCTGAATATATGAATACTTGATAACCCCAAAATTTGGGGTACACACTTAAATCGGCGTGAAGTTGTAATGCTTATGTGCTGGGCAGTGACATTGTAATATGTAGAATTCTCACCACATGAGTCAGGGTCATTCGGCCAACTTACAGTATATTAATTTTTTCACTTTATTCACCTGTTAGTTTCCTAGGTGATTTCTGCTTATAGTATAGTTTCAAGGTCCCTTTCACTCGTTCCTTGCTCTGGGCTGTGGCGGGTGTGCCCTCACCTTTGCTGGGATAATGTTCTTGTGTATCTAGTTTTCCCAGCTTTATATGCTTTAATTTAATAAACGGCCACTCATTATTGTATTTCTCCAGCTATCAGCAAAGGAGGGTTTCCTGTCATCCGGGTGATTTGTCACGAAAGTGTCATTTATGTCACGGGTCATGTAAGTCACAGAAGCGAGGCACAAGGCCTCCTTCCTCGCATTACAAGACAGTCAGAAACATTTTTCCCTCCCTTCCCTCCCGTTAGCTTTATTTTACCCTAGGGAGTGGCGGGTGTGCCCTCACCTTTGCTGGGATAATGTTCTTGTGTATCTAGTTTTCCCAGCTTTATATACTTTAATTTAATAAACGGCCACTCCCGTGGCCAAAATATCCCATAATGAGTTTGTGATTATTTTGTGTCCCAGCAAACAGAGCTCACCCAAAGCGAGACTCCGCCAACATCAATAACTTTCGTAATATGTAAAGGAACATGAAGCATAAATTTCTTTTAATATTTCTTAATCAATACCGTGTGGCACGAAATTTTTGCTGGTTCTAATTTTTGCGATTTTTGTGTTTTTTCCAGCGATCGCAAAAATAAGTTCCCGTAAATAAAAATTACCGCAAACATTTTCCCACAAAAATTTACTCCAGATTAAATATTCTCCAAATTAAATTCGCTACACAAAAATACAGTACTTAGAAATCGTGTCTGTTCAATCACAACTTGTCAAAAACAACGAAATACTGGTTTATTATTTGAAAATATGTATTTATATTGCACGTACTCGGTAAATTAAAAACGAAAATATTATCAATGCTGGGTACTGGGTACTTTCTGAAAATCGCGAAAGCTAATTCCCAGCAAGAAAAACCAATCTGTCAAAATCGCAAAAAATAGTTCCCGCAAAACACAAAAAATCGCCAATGCGCAAAAATAAACTGCCGCAAAAATTTCGCGCCACACGGTATCCAGTTAGTACTGAGATGTTTTGCGAGTCACGCTGTATTTTGTTGACCCCGAAGAGATTTACTGAGAGTATTGCTAAACGATCTTTATTATCACTTGATTAAGACAGTTAGGCATCATAAAAACAATTAACGATCTATTTTTGTTACATATCTGCGGAAAACGTTTTTATTCTCAGTCCGTGATTTTTCATTGAAGTGATCAAATCTTATCTATAAAAAAAAAAACAGGTATAGCCATCAAAACAGTTGTGGCAGCCAGTTTTCGTTATCATATTTTGTTAGACTGAATGCCAATATAGTTAGGCTCAAACTCAAGCCGCCTTAAGTTACTTGCACGTTCGCTCCTCTCCGCCAAGAAAGCAACCGCTGTGAACACAAACCGCAAAAAAAAAAAAAAAAAAAATCGCAAGGTAACACTGTGCTTCTCGATTAATTAGTCAGAATTAGTTTTCGCGCGGTCTTTGACTCTCATTCCTCCTTCTTCGCTCCGAAACCGCACGGAAACGCTTGCGACGCCACTGACGGGCTCCTGCCAATCTCGGATCCTTTTTTCCTTCATTGTGGCCCTTTGTCTTTTAGAAACGTTTAAAATATCTGCTGTTTTATGTCGCCAAAAAGTAGTATTCGCGGAAGAAGAGAGGCACTCTTCACTAGCTAATCAGGACATCCACTATCTAACATGCATTGATCTGAAAGAAGTCTTTGATTGATCTGTTTCTAAGAATCACCCAAGGAAGCTTGAGCTTGGTACACTATTGAAAGATCACGATGCAAACATTATGTATTAAACCTAGCGAATAATACGGATATACAACTTTCTTTCTACTTTTTTTTTTAAATAGTGACATCCCGCATTTATTGCTGTTCTAATAAACTTTTTAAATAAAGTACTCTATTTGAAAAACAAAAACTACATTTGAAGATTAAAAGTTTGAGAAATATCCAGTATTTCAAAATGCTCGAAATCCATTCTCAGGTATCCTAATCCCCCCTCACACAGACCCCCCCCCCCCCACCCTTCCCCAGAGACTTGCGCCTCTGACATCATTTGGTCCGTCTACTCGTTGGATGTCACCTCCCCGTAAAAAATCTTGTCTACGGGCCTGCACCACCCCCACTGCTCTCGCCCACCCCACCCCACCCCCCAAAAAATTACATATCTTTCAACTTTTCACATCTTTATTGCTTTTTAATTTGTTTCACGACTTTGTTTTTTTAGAAAATTTTGGAGCTAAACTATTCTAACATTTGTTTGTGAGTTTGGGCTATTAATCACACGATGACACTCAAAACTACACAATCTCCCGCAATGTCTCATCAAGCAGCGGTACAAGTTTGATTCTCAATCCTATTTGTCTACTTATTCTTAAAATTCCTGTCAAGGATATAATTAACCATTATCGTTTTTCACCCAAGCCTTACCCTCATCAACATAATGTTGCTCAGTTTTCAAAAAAAAAAAGTTCAATTCTATTTCATTTTCGAACGTTGACGTCAAGCAGTATATTTTCTTCATAAAATAATAGAAGTCGATAGCTAAGCCATACGCTCATAACAGACCTTCCGAGAATTAGTTTTCACCATTACAGTGCCGGGAAATATCCGTAGGTACAAGCTTTCTTTCTAGGATGGTCCCAATGAATAATAGATTTGAAGCCTTGCCATAATCAGCAGAATGTTGATCAGCTTTTAAAAAGAAATGATCAATTGTTTCATTTTCGAACCTTGTCTTCATTCTATGATATGCCATACTGTGCTTTATTTATCTCTATTACAAGCATAGGCTAAACCCACATAACTGTGTTTCCACAACTGAACTAGCTCTCACCATGTCATTGCGCTAGAAATATCCGATCCCTGTAACCGGTAACTACAGTTTGGTTTCTTCTTCGTTTTTTTTTTTTTTTTTAATTTATTTTAAGCCTAACTGTCGATTATGCATTTAAAACGCAATGATCAATTGTTTCATTTTCGAACTTTGACGTCATACTATAAATTTCCTTACTTGACGAAAAGCTAAGCCACACCCCACAACTGAGGCTCCACGAACCAGGTTTCAACTGACTCCGGGGACATATCAGAATTCCTTTGAGTACAAATTTGCTTTTTATTCCTTACAAATTATAGATTTTATAATCATCAGAGATGGAATAATAATAGGGATTCAAGAAGCTACAAGACTTTTGATGTTCTATTTAATATAGTTGTACTGTATATTCATATGCTTTTTGATAAGTAATGGATAAATAGATATAACGACCATTCAACCTGATGGTATCAAAACTCAAGAAAAATCATATCACTCATTATTCTAATTCGTTCAGCCATAACATTATGAAAAGAAGGAATAACAGAGAACACTTCATAACAGCTTCGCTAACTCTGCAATTAAAATCGCGTGTGCCACTTATCATAGACTTCTTTACGGAATAGAAAGTAACGAGTGAATCATTGTCACATAGGAATTATTTCTTCATCCATGGCCACACCTGCTTTCCACGCTTCAATTAAATCCACAGATTTAAGGGTAAAATGATGTTGTGAAGATCAGATGTGTGCAGTAAAACGTATCAACTTCAAAAATGGTATGGCAGACTCACGTCCCAGACGCGATGTTGACTTGTCTCTGTGTGTCTTTCTAATCATGATAACTCTGTCATTTCACAGAAACTGAAATATCAAGTAAAAAAGGCCAAGCAGGCACAATATTGCGTGAATAGCCTCCTTCAAGGGTCTTCAAGCGCTTAGGTTTTTTTCAGGTTTCTTTACAGTTTTTAACCTTTCTTGTATCAAAAAAACAGTTAAAACTCGATCTCACAGAGGAGAATCAGGCTTGAGTAGAGTTGTACAGGTATCCTTAGACTCTCCCTATGTGCTGTCACAACTTCACCGTGACCAGAGCAAAAGTTTAAGCCAATCAAATCAGTGGAATCAGGCATGAGAAAAAGAAACATACCTCTTTACCACCAGGTGGTTAAAGGCATTTTGTTCCAATTTGTTTGCGGTTTGCTGCTTTTGATAAAAGAGCACTGCTTGGTACTTTATTAATAATCAAAATCAAATTGTCTCTAACAGAATCGGACCTAACAGTATCTCCACACTATCTTTAGGGGAATAGCGTATTTCTCGTGATGATACATTTTGTTTTTGAGCTCTTTACAAGAGAAACAGTCCCGTGATTTATTCTGGCTCATAAGCGAAGGAGCTCGTCACTTTCGACCTAAAGTGGCTTCGCAAAGAAAGCCTTAAGGTTCACGTTAACGATAAAATAATGTTGTGAAAATAAAGATTTGTGCTGCAAACCTGATGACTTCATGGGCTTTCAAGATTATACTCATGAACAGTATGGCTCCACGCTATACAGCCAATGCCATACCAGGCCTTTCCCGTTTTCTATGTCGCGCAGAGCTATATAAAAATTCCAAATTAGTTAAAACTGCATCAAATAATAACCTAATAGAGGCCGTTTTATGAAGATAAGCGAAGAAGCTATTATTGGCATATTTAATAAAAATCCAAGACTGGTTTGAATAAAATTTGCGTGATTAAACTTTGACGGTCAGTTTGTATAGAGAAGGGACCGGACGTAGCGAGTGCTTTCTCCGGTTAATGCATCAAAACTTGATATACGCAATCTAGAGGACATGCTTGTTTAAGTTTTGCAGTGCATTCTAAGATAAGCAGTGGCTGTGGTACTGTAAATTCTTTATCTCTTAAGTCATCATAGGGAGAGTTTAAATTTAAATTTGTTGGGTTCTTTCATTTCAAGTGCGAAAACCCTAATGGCGATTGCTATTTAAAGTTTTACGAAAGCGAGGAATTCTTTCCGACACTGTTCTCGAAACTAAAATTTTACTAGTCCTTTCTAACGAGCACTTGCCAAATCTGGAGAGTAATCTCAAAAATGAAACCTAACTTCCGAAAATCGTTTATGGGGAGGTTAATAGAAATACTTTCAAAAGTACATAATGAGTAGAAGCAAACATCTAGTAATTTTTACTCTTCTTCTAGCTAAAAAGAATTTCTAGGCAATATTCGCTTCTTCGAAAAGATGTTTTACAGAATACATTCGTTGGGTTGTTATGAAATAATCATGCCGCGGAATGCCTTTTAATCTGATCACAGAAACTGAAAAATCGAGTAAAAAACATCAAGTAAGCACGATATTTGTCATTCGCCTGTTTTGTATAAAGACCTTGTCTTCAGGCGTTTTCTTATAGCTTTATTCACTATTTTAGGCGTCTTTATCCTAAAAAATTATGAATTCAACCTGAAAGAGCAACTTGAAAGAGCCGAACCATATCGATGAGGTGTTACAATCCTTCTTCGCCTTGCATGCGTGCCATTTACTTTAGGGCACTGCGCATGAGTGCGGCCATACCGTTCTGTGGTCGCCGAGAGTTTCGGGTATTTGGTAAACTTTCAAGGTACTTGAATTATTCAGCAGTTACTTTTCTCAATAGACTCCTTGAATAAGGATAGCAGTTGAGGAAAATGGATATGACGTCACTGTCTATCTAAAAATTATCCCTCTCCTTGTGATTACAGTCATGTGTGACATTTCACTGTCTTAAGAAAAAAATCTTGATTCGCGGATAGGATCACATCCTACATCTATTTACCGAGCCTGACATTCGTGTCGTTTTTTATGACATCGTGAATTTCGCATTTTTTACTAAGGGTTTAATATCGAGGTTACGTCTAATTGACACTCATACATTTAAATAGAAAGACTGGTTTTATTAAGGAAAAGAAGAAATTACCCCTTTTCTCTATCCTTACTGAGTCGATCTTCCATCTTATGTCCATCGCGTTGCATTCGTGAAAGAATGGACGGAACTTGGAAGAAATAGAGATCACGTGGGAGGACCTGCTGATTCTTACTTTGTACAATTAATGTGAACGAGTTGCAGTTAATTAGTTACTCTTCCCCCGCTAGTTCTTTCAGCAGTGATGACAAGGTGCAGTTTCTGCGTTCTTCAAGCATCCCTTGCCGGACAATACACCAAAGCGCTCTAACGTTTATATTTCATGGAAGTGTGCTAATATTTTAATATACATCGATATACTTACCTAACATTATTTACTTTAAAAACAAAAATTCTGCTCTGGCAGGGATTGTACGGACTCCCTGTAGCCAGGAGTTCCTGCTGTGGCTCAACCACGGCCGAGCAAGATACTTAAAGTGCCCAACACAAAATTATCATATCCTTCACTTAGTTTTTCACTAAACCGTTTGTGAAATAAAATTAGCCATCAAGGGTTGCCTCTCTTTTAAAATAGCCCCAGTCTACAATAAGCCTCACTGCCCACCCCTCTTCAATAGGCTGCCTCTCAAAAGTGGCGTCCAACGGGTTAAGCCACTTAAAAATAGTGCATGACGTCATCTTACCCATGTGATAAAGACAAAAGCCTATGACGTCATCGACGTGAGATTCCTCCTCAAAAAGGGGCCAAATTTAATCTCTACTGTACTACTAATAATGTCGCCCAAAAAGAGACGTTGGCGTATATTTTTTCGACTGTATGTGGTAGTGTAGTTGACCATTATCACATAGGAGTAGAGATTCATCAGATAACGCAAACTCATAAAAAGGTAAATAAAATTCACCTAAAGAAAGACGCATGCATATACATAAAAGAGACACATCAACCACTCTGGCTTCGTTTTTACTCGGATAGTGATTCATTAATCTGATCGAAAAAGGAGATATTCGATTTACCTTACCAAAAACATTGGCATAAGCTCGACCATATCCTAACAAGGCGAACTATCCTACCACTGATACATCAAGGATAAGCTTACACACAGCACTCACAGCGCTGACTGTGACACTGACCATTCTCTGAAGTACCGTAATGTGAAACTTCAGGTAAGGGACGAATAAGTATTTTTTGAAGGGAGTGATGAAATTTTGAAGGCACAAACAATTTATTTCTGTGTCTTTGTCTGTGCAAACTATTTATTTCTGACTGAATCATTCTGCAAACAGTTATTTTTTGGCTACTCAGTGACCTCCGTTGACAATTTATGACTGCAGCTCTTTTTTTAATACGAGTGTTGTTGGAAGTTAGAACTAACAAATCAATACATTTTCACCGCTGATAAACGGTTTCAAAACATGAACCGCTACAGCACTCCAATGGGAGGATTCTAGACCAAAAAATTATTGACTTATCGCTTGCTCTTCCTTTGGACAGTGTTTTGGATAACTCAGAGGTATACTGATCAAAAAGAGTTTTGTAACAACAAAGAGTGCTGGATGTTGTATGGTGAGCTTATTTAGTGATCAAGTTTAAAAATTATAATAGTACGGCATAAGTTGCTGATCATTACGTAGGAGCAACTTTTCTTCTCAGTTAGTTTTAAGATGGACCCAGGGACTGCGGAGCTTATTTTTTATTGATATTTATTTGTAAGTCTAGCTCACGCGTAGCTCGAGTTCAACGAATGGCGAAATTGGTGTTTATCTAGGGGAGCCCGAGGCATGCTCCCCCGGAAAAATTTAAACTAAAAAATTAGAGATTCCGAAATAACCGGCATTGCGTTTATTTCTATTAATCCTGAGAAAATTTTGTCCAATTTTTATCGCCATTCTTTTAGTTTTCTGCACAAAAAAGTATAAACAAAGAAAATTGTAAATAAATAGCAAGGGCCTAGGTATTAAACAAAGGTCCCAAATCCTGATGGATCTAATCAGCAAAAATTTTGTAAGCAAACAGTGAAAAAAGCAGGTCTGACTGTACAACTATGAGAATATATTTTTTTTCACAGAAAATATGTTATGTGCTTTTAACACAAAGATACCTCTCTACAAAAGCCACTTTTTTGGGTGGACAGTCCATACACCGACTCTTGTTTAACCCTCCCTACAACTTTCACTTTTTGTCTGTCCCCAAAGTGACCGTTAAAGAGAGGTTCAACTGCATAACGAGCTGCACGGTCTTAGCAACCAAAAAAAACCCTCAGTATCCAGCTGAGATAGCTGAGTAAAAGTCAGCTATCGCAGCTGGATACCCAGTAGCTTGCAACATTCCCTATTCCCTTAATCTCTGATCGTATTTCGCATCTAATATGATAGAGGCGTCAATTTTCACGCAATCATGTCATCATCCTGGGGCGACAAATAAAATTAATTAAAAATGCGGTATCAAACAAAATAACCGGAAAAAAAAGAGTGCCTTCTAAAAAGAACATTTTAAAGTCTGCGGTCGATTTCATTGCCAACGTGTTATATATTCTAGAAGGGCTCAGGCATAATAACATCATGCCAGGACTTCTACCTGGGTGAACCAGAAAGGATATAGAACAACAGCCTAATTTCTTTTTTTCGGCTACGGGTCGAAATGCTAAACGTGTTATATATCCTAGAAGCGCTCAGGCATAATAAAATCATGCCAGGACTTCTACCTGGATGAACCAGAAAGGATATAGAACAACTGCCTATTTTTTTCTTTTTTTTTTCGGCTACGGGTCGAAATGCTAAACGTATTATATATCCCAGAAGCGCTCAGGCATAATAACATCATGCCAGGACTTCTACCTGGGTGAACCAGAAAGGATATAGAACAACTGCCTATTTTTTTTTTTTTTAAGACTACGGGTCGAAATGCTAAACGTGTTATATATCCTAGAAGCGCTCAGGCATAATAACATCATGCCAGGACTCATTTTCTACCTGGGTGAACCAGAAAGGATATAGAACAACAGCCTAATTTCTTTTTTTCGGCTACGGGTCGAAATGCTAAACGTGTTATATATCCTAGAAGCGCTCAGGCATAATAACATCATGCCAGGACTTCTACCTGGATGAACCAGAAAGGATATAGAACAACAGCCTAATTTTTTTTTCGGCTACGGGTCGAAACGCTAAACGTGTTATATATCCCAGAAGCGCTCAGGCATAATAAAATCATGCCAGGACTTCTACCTGGGTGAACCAGAAAGGATATAGAACAACTGCCTATTTTTTTCTTTTTTTTTTCGGCTACGGGTCGAAATGCTAAACGTGTTATATATCCTAGAAGCGCTCAGGCATAATAACATCATGCCAGGACTTCTACCTTGATAAACCAGAAAGGATATAGAACAACTGCCTATTTTTTTTTTTTTTTTACGGCTACGGGTCGAAATGCTAAACGTGTTATATATCCTAGAAGCGCTCAGGCATAATGATATCGTGCCAGGACTTCTACCTGGATGAACCAGAAAGGATATAGAACAACTGCCTTGTTTTTTCTTTACGGATACGGGTTGAAATGCTAAACGTGTTATATATCCTAGAAGCGCTCAGGCATAATAATATGCCAGGACTTCTACCTGGATGAACCAGAAAGGATATAGAACAACTGCCTTTTTTTTCTAAGCGTCGAAGTTCTAAACGTGTTATTCTTAGAAGCGCTCAGGCTTAACAATATGCCAGGTTTCCAGCGACTGATTTCAGCTGATTTTGCGGTGCGCAAGAATGGATAATTTACCCGACTTGTAAACAGATATTTCCTTCAGCCGATTGTGTCTCATGCAGGAGAATGTCATGTCTGCGTTGTTTTGTTTCTACTGAAGTTTTATTAAAGAAAGCTTAATAGGGAGATCGCAATTTATACTCTTACGAACTATAAATTAGGGCTGACCTGGAAGACGCGTTGAATTGTGCCGCCATCCTTCAAAATATAATCTGGCTGCATTTAGGGAGACAATTTCCTCTTCCATCCAGATTTACTTGGTATATGTGTTTGCGAGAATCTTCAGACAAAGAATTGGGTATACACTGATTCGAATGGCTTGACGATACTAAGGGCTTAAGTCTACTTACCGATTACAACATGTTTTGGAAGTATTGAGAAGCGCGCCAAACGAGGTTGTCACAGCGTTCTCGAGCGAACACGGCGCGACCTGGATTGATAAAATTACTATTACATGCAGCTATCATGCCAGTGATTTCTCCTTTCGTCGCATAGTGCATAGTTTGTGAGCACATCCTCGACTCTCGAAACATTTGTCTTGCGCCGCTATAGAAGTTGCTTCTCCCGCGAACCATAGGTAGATTTCCCGCTTAACATAATGTTTGATAATTTATGCAAAAGTTGACCTCGTGAAAGTCAGCAGTGCATTAATCGACTCAAAAATAAACAGACTTCCTACAGGGTTTTGAACACGGTTTTAATTAAAGTACTTTACGAGCGCTGCGGCAGTTGACCGCAAAAGTGTTATGGTGATGGATACTCAACTGGATGATTACGTCACTTCATAGCAACCAGACGGTACGAATTTTTTAACTTCCGGAGCGCTGAGGCTCGTAGTGACTGTTGTAAATGCTAAAAATAAGCCGTCGAAATTATTGGTTGGGCTATAGCCCACCCGGCCCATGACACGGCTGTATTTTTTGGTGACCAATCCATTTATGTTTTTGCAATTTGGAGAAAGATAAATGGTCCAGAAAATGCTTGTCATTCCTTCTACTTGGTGATCAAATCAGGTGTCAATTCATGAGAATGTAAAACACAGAAACTGAGACTTATCCGGAACAAGCCAGAAGAGTAAATTAGCCGCCAAACAGAAATTTTAAAAAGATGTTTGAGAACTCAATATATTATACCCATGAATCAGCTAACACTCAAAATGTCAGCACAGGTGACAAATCCGTTTAGTTAGCCTGCGCGGAATCGAGCTGCAGAAACAATGCCCTCCCACGGTCCCCACGAGAAAATCTTCTACTTTTTACAGTTCTCTCCCTACGTGTGAAAGGTGGCTGAAGGTCTCTCATTACAAGAAAGGAATATACTCTTTGTAGATCGCTACGTAGAACAGAAACATATTCACTTGGATACCAATAGTTAGAAGGGCTTTAAATGCAATATCCGTCAGAAATAAAACTGAAACTTAACTTGCCTTGCCAGAAACACAGGTATTTAAAAACCCAAACATTGACCCCAGAACGGCCATAATTTTTGGAATTTCCGGTTAAATCTAATCAGTCACTTGACACTGTCATGCCATATTATGGGAAGGAGGTGCGTTGTGGAAAGTCCTGGTTAAAAATAACGCCAATCGTTTCTTGTTTCAAAATGCAAACTTGCTAGGTATTTTCATTCATAACGGTATAAGTTACTAAACAGTCCCGGCTTCAGAAAAGCGAAGCCGGCAGACCAATGAACCCCCATTGTGGTGGTCTTGTTGTGTATGGGATGAAACTGTTTAGAATGAGTTCTTTCTTCCAGTCATAGTTGTTCCTAACTCAAAATTTTATTACAGAAACTATTTGGTTTTGAAAAAGTAACGAAACCTAAAGACTGGATTTTTGTAAATACAAGACTCCAGATACACGTACTATAGACTTGAATATGAAAGGACACCTCACCAAATCAGTTTATATTTTAGCCTGCAGTGCAGGCGTTTTCTTCGGGTGCGCGAATGTTTTTGCTCGCGAAAGCGCCATGTTGAAACTCCCGAAGAGAGGAGGAAATGGGGGGAGTCCAAGGGAGCGGGAAGGGGGCGGAAAGAGAGAGAAGAGAAAATCACATTTGTTCAGTCAAAACAGAGAACCCTCCAGAGCATAATCTACTCGCCAGTAAAAAAAACGTATTGGAACAAGCAGCATTTTTGCATGAGGTAAAAGTGGTGTAGGTTTTAGCACTATAAGCAAATCGTATCCTGATGGCAGTGTTGAAATCGCTTTGACTTTCTTATTGCGTAATACACGTGACATTCCCAGACGCTCCAATTCAAAAAGACTTGCTTCAACAGGGGAGTTAAAATTCGAATTTACGACCGCAATTTCTGAATTCAGAATGATTCTTTCCCGCATTTGCGCGCAAACGAAAACGGAATAATTAATATAGGCTTACAGTTATTTGGCAGGCATCAATCTACTTCCCCTATGCCGCACCAATCAGAGCTCCGTTTGCCAGCGTACGGGGTTTCCCAAAAGAACAATGATATCGGGCAGGCGTATTTCGTTTCTCCTCTCCCCCTCCTCCCTTTCCTTTTTTCGCTCTCGCACCTACCCTAAGCGGTTACTATTTCTACTCTCCCCAATCTTCCTCTGTCCTAAAATCAAATATGGCGGCTACAACATTACGAACTTGAACAAGCTTTCGCCCACTCAAAATACGCCTGCACTGCAGGCTATTTATATTTAAAATAAAAAGCTTATATTTTCATAAGATTAAATGTTTCCTATCTATTTCTAAACGGCCAAGGGCTAATTATCATAGCCTGTGAACAAGTTCTGTTTTTGGGGAAAGAGTGAAAAAATCGAGGCTTTACACGTTGTTGAGCTTGGAAGAGCCAAAGCTCTAGCAGACCTAGTGTCAGATCGATATTTTGTGGAGAAAGAGGTATCCCTTAACCCAGAATCGTTTGCTGGCATCTTGAAGGTCATCAGAGATAGTGGTAACAGAACGTGCCTATACATTTCCTACTGTGGTGAAGATATATTTCTTTGGACTGCAAAACAAAGCAAGCCGATAACTTTCCGAAAAACGAAACTTTCTGAAAGCAATGTTAGCAAGCCCGGAGAAATGTCTGTGGATGACCTTTTTAAAAAGGAAAGCTTATTAACAAAATTTCACATTTTACCTAGCCTGTGAACAGGCTCTCTGTTTGGGGAAAGGGTGAAAAAATCGCAAAGTGAGGGAAGGGAAGGGGTGAGAGCCTGTAGACAAACACCTGAGGCCGTCGTTCCACGGCACTCGCTGAGCATCAGATCCTGATTCAAGCTCCTACTGGCGAGAACACTGACTGTTGACAGGTTTGATTTACATCGCTTTTTTAGTCGGCACGTAGCACGCGATTTAATTTAAATAATCGGTTGTAAACGGGTCTTCTGATCTTTAACATGGCGTCTTCTGGCGCTTGACTGATGAGCTTTTTGACCGGCAATAGATGTTCTTGTATCAGAGGGCAAATCACACTGACGAGAAACAATAGCCGCAGAAAATCAATATGCGTGTCACGAACTCTCGGTATGAAATAAGCGGCAAACATCGCATTTTCTCAATTAACTCTAAACCCTCCAGAGCATAATCTACCCGCCATGCAGAGAAAAAAACTCATTGGAAAAGCAGTATTTTGGCACGAGACAAAAGTTGTTAGTTGCCTACCGACCCCCTTTTTACACGCGAGAGTGATTACATTCCGCTGTATCCACGTGACAATAACGATCTTGCTGAAAGATGATCGGCAATTACAAGACAAGGAGCTAAGGCGGAATAGCGGCCTCAAATGTTTGTCTACAGGCTCTCACCCTTTCCCTTCCCTCTCCTCGCAATTTCTTTCACCCTTTCCCCAAACAGAGACGCTCTTCACAGGCTTAATTATTATAACATTTCGAAATGACTTTCATATTTTTTCTCAAGCTATAGCCTTAATAACTCTACTTCCATATAGCTATTCGCTAATTTTTCTGATCTTGTTTTTGCCCTTATATGTTTTAGACAAGACCCTCATGGACAAGGTTCTACAAGTGATTTACCCCGGCATGATTGCTGCAGATTTTCTTTTGAACACTAAACGAGTTGTCCAAGCTATCGTGCTGTGGAAAGAGTGCTTAACATTCCTAAATAACAAAGCCTTAGAAAAAGAAAATGACCTTGCCAGAGAAGTGAGTATGATTCTGTACAATAGGCTGTGTCTTGGGTATGCTGCTATTTACAAACTTTCTCCGGCTATAGAATCTGGCGAAAAACTTTTAGTCCTACTTCGTAAATGTAAGAGAAAAAAGGAAGAGGGTGACACAGCCTCGATGCTAACAAGACTGTACAAACAAAACAGTGAATACAAGAAAGCACAAGAATATCTTCAGAAAGCACTTACCATCAAGACAGAAATTGGCAACAAACACGGAGAAGCGTCATGCTACATAAACCTAGGAAACGTGTTTCTTTCTGTCGGAGAATATGCCAAGGCTGAAGAATATCTTCAGAAAGCACTTACCATCGAGACAGAAATTTGCGACAAAGACGGAGAAGCGACATGCTACATAAACCTAGGAAACGTGTTTCGGTCTGTCGGAGAATATGCCAAGGCTGAAGAATATCTTCAGAAAGCACTTACCATCAAGACAGAAATTTGCAACAAACACGGAGAAGCGTCATGCTACGGAAACCTAGGAAACGTGTTTCTTTCTGTCGGAGAATATGCCAAGGCTGAAGAATATCTTCAGAAAGCACTTGCCATCAAGACAGAAATTGGCGACAAAGACGGAGAAGCGTCATGCTACATAAACCTAGGAAACGTGTTTCTTTCTGTCGGAGAATATGCCAAGGCTGAAGAATATCTTCAGAAAGCACTTACCATCAAGACAGAAATTGGCGACAAACACGGAGAAGCGTCATGCTACGGAAACCTAGGAAACGTGTTTCTTTCTGTCGGAGAATATGCCAAGGCTGAAGAATATCTTCAGAAAGCACTTACCATCAAGACAGAAATTGGCGACAAACACGGAGAAGCGTCATGCTACATAAACCTAGGAAAGGTGTTTCTTTCTGTCGGAGAATATGCCAAGGCTGAAGAATATCTTCAGAAAGCACTTACCATCGAGACAAAAATTTGCGACAAAGACGGAGAAGCGTCTTGCTACATAAACCTAGGAAACGTGTTTCACTCTGTCGGAGAATATGCCAAGGCTGAAGAATATCTTCAGAAAGCACTTACCATCAACACAGAAATTTGCGACAAAGACGGAGAAGCGTCATGCTACGGAAACCTAGGAAACGTGTTTCACTCTGTCGGAGAATATGCCAAGGCTGAAGAATATCTTCAGAAAGCACTTACCATCAGGACAGAAATTGGCGACAAACACGGAGAAGCGTCATGCTACGGAAACCTAGGAAACGTGTTTCTTTCTGTCGGAGAACATGCCAAGGCTAAAGAATATTATCAGAAAGCACTTACCCTCAGGACAAAAATTGGCGAGAAACACGGAGAAGCGTCATGCTACATAAACCTAGGAAACGTGTTTCTTTCTGTCGGAGAATATGCCAAGGCTGAAGAATATCTTCAGAAAGCACTTACCATCAAGACAGAAATTTGCGACAAAGACGGAGAAGCGTCATGCTACATAAACCTAGGAAACGTGTTTCAGTCTGTCGGAGAATATGCCAAGGCTGAAGAATATCTTCAGAAAGTACTTACCATCAAGACAGAAATTGGCAAGAAAAGCGGAGAAGCGAGATGCTATGGAAACCTAGTAAACGTGTTTCTTTCTGTCGGAGAATATGCCAAGGCTGAAGAATATCTTCAGAAAGCACTTACCATCACGACAGAAATTGGCGACAAACACGGAGAAGCGTCATGCTATGGAACCCTAGGAAACGTGTTTGATTCTGTCGCAGAATATGCCAAGGCCGAAGAATATCTTCAGGAAGCACTTACCATCAACACAGAAATTGGCGCCAAAACCGGAGAAGCGATATGCTACGGAAACCTTGGAAAATTGTGTCTAACTATCGGGGAACATGCCAAGGCTGAAGAATATTTTAGAAAAGCTATTGAAATTAGCAACGACACTGGAGACATCGAAGTGCAGTTTATGGCTCACCTAAATTTAAATTATTGTTCTTTAGCATTAACAGGAAACGTATCTGAAGCTTTATCGAATCTCCTTGCTAGCATTGAGAAGTGCGAGAGAATGCTTAACTTTCTAGGAAACAATGATCGATACAAGATATTATTTTTTGATAAGCACGCGTCCCCCTATCGACTGTTTAGTTCACTGTGTTCTTCTTCTGGAAAACACTATGAGGCTTTACACGTTGTTGAGCTTGGAAGAGCCAGAGCTCTAGCAGACCTAGTAGCAGACCGATATTTTGTGGAGAAAGAAGTATCTCTCAATCCAGAATCGTTTGCTGGCATCTTGAAGGTCATCAGAGATAGTAGTAACAGAACGTGCCTATACATTTCCTACCATGCTGAAGATATATTTCTTTGGACTGCAAAACAAAGCAAGCCGATAGCTTTCCGAAAAACGAAACTTTCTGAAAGCTATGTTAGCAAGCATGGAAAACTGTCTGTGGATGACCTTTTTAAAAGGGAGAGCTTATTAAGAAATTTTCACGTTTTACCTCAAGAGCAATGCGAAGACCGATCACTCTTCTCCTCGTACGCCAACCAACTTACAAACGAAGCAAACCTGGAAGTTAGTCTCTCATCCTTGCGTCCTCTTTTAGATGAGGAAGAAGTAATCACAGACCCTGAACTGCCAACACTGTTTCAGGTTTACAACATGTTGATTGCTCCCGTAAGTGACTTGCTAGAAGGATCTGAAGAAATCATTGTTGTTCCTGATCGCTGCTTCTTCCAAGTTCCGTTTGCAGCATTACATGATAAATGTAACCGCTATTTATCAGACACTTTCAAGATACGCATTGTCCCTTCTTTGACGACTCTCAAGCTCATTCTGGACAGTCCAGCGGGCTCTCACAGCGAAACTGGTGCATTGATTGTGGGTGAGCCAAGTGTAACGGATGTGTATTTCAAGGGAGAGTTAAGGAAACTCTGTAAATTGCCTGGGGCGAAAGCGGAAGCAGAGATGATAGCAAGACTACTACCTGAATCTCACCTTTTAATGGGAGAGCAAGCAACAAAGCAGGCGGTTCTTCAGAGGATACCCTCAGTAAGTCTCGTACATTTCGCTGCTCATGGTGACGCCGAAAGAGGAGAAATTGCTCTTACCCCTCCTGACTCCACTATGGGGATTCCACATGAACAAGACTACTTACTCTCAATGGCCGACATCTCACAAGTTAGACTAACCGCCAAACTGGTGGTCCTTAGCTGTTGCCATATCGCATGTGGACAGATCAAAACAGAAGGCGTCGTTGGAATCGCTCGAGCATTCTTAGGATCGGGTGCACGCTCAGTGTTGGTGGCACTGTGGGCCTTACAAGACGATGCAACAGAGCATTTCATGAGAAGATTCTACGAAAACCTTGTCCAAGGAAAAAGTGCAAGTGAATGTCTTCACCAGGCCATGAAGTGGATGCGAAATAACGGTTTTTCTGAAGTGAGGCAGTGGGCACCTTTTATGCTGATGGGGGATGACGTGTCATTTCACCTTGGTGAAAAAAAGTGAAGGTAATTTGCTTTCTGATAATTAGGGTCAAAGGAAATCTACCAGGTATTATTATATTGCAGTTTTATCAACTTGGGTACATTTCGTCCTTTTAAGTACTAAATAAAAAGCAGTATTTACCCTTAAAAGACACATTATTGACTACACCTGAGGTCAGATTTTATTATGACTGAGGTAAAATATCAATCAACCGCTTTTTAACATCGAAGATACTAAACACCACAATTATTCATTTATTTAGCAGCTTTTCTGGACACAGGCCCGCCCAGAGGGAAGGTGCACGAATGGGACTCAGGTCCCATGCGAGGTGCCATCCCTGATCAATCCCGCAACCCGCAAAGGTTGGCCACACTACCGGGGTCTACGACCCTTACTCTTTTCGAAGAGTGATGTGCGTTCTTTTACGTCCCACACGAACAAATCAGTGAAAGTGCTGTGAGACTCCACCTCTGTACTTATCGGTCAAAATCACAACCTATGCATATGTGGGGCTTTGCATTTAAAAAAACTCTAAAGCCCCGTATTCCTACAGAAACACAGATATTTGAGGCACAAATAATTTAATATAATTTTATTTGTTACCGCTCAATATGAACGTAAGGGTTTCCTAACAAACTGTTTTCTTTCTGAATATAATGGGATATGAATTCCAGAAATGAAACCAAAACAAACAGCTTAAGGTAGTTTTTGTTTGATATAAAGATAATCGGAATAAAAATCATGTTATGGCGGAGATCTAGATCTGAGAATTGATCGAAAGCAATGAAAACTACGAATTGTGGACAGTGTATGGAGTCTTGACCGTAACTAGAGGGCTTTTTGAGGACACTGACTGAAGTACGGCAGTACATTGGTTCTAAACTTGGACCAAAGAGGAAAGACCGAGATTTCAAAGGTCATCAAGGAAAGAAGTTTCAAACCTGTTTTAGCTGTGCACCCTGATTTTTATTTATGATGGAAATAATTGGAAAGTTTTAGCGGTGAGATTAAATAAGTAAACGTCTTCCTTCACGATAAAGCCAGAGGATCCCTCTTCCATGTCTGTAAAATGAACCTAAATGCCACTTACCAGCTGGAGTCTTTTGAATTGAATATATGTGTTTTAATAATTTTTATGTTTCTTATACATTACGGTTACAGGTATTACACTAACGACACACCATGGACTACCCAAACAGCCCTTCCGCAGAATTCAAATGATGTAGTCCCTGGCGAAAAAAGTAGAGGGTCAATCCATTCACCAACACCAACACCAAATGCTTTATTTGCACGACCATAAAGGAATTACTTAACAGTATTGCAAAAGCTATTAGTTTAAATTTAACTAATTAGTACGTGCAAAAGATTACAAAACGTTACAGTTCTCATTCATTCATTCATTGGTATTGATTTGGCTCTTAATTCAAAGCATTGCGAGATAAATGAAACTAATTGACAGTTAATTAAATAATCAGAAGAATTCACAAGAAGAGATATTAAAGTATCGTGTGAATCATGCAGCATACGAACATAACCCAGACTAGAAGAATTAAAAGAGAACTGACTTGTTTGGCCCAGCTGTTCATCTTTAGCGGTCTTAGTTTATTATTTTTTCCCGCTGGTTTTAATTTTTTGTGACTCACAAAACACACAGACACTACACACACATACACACACGTACATAGTTCATCGGTAGCTCGGAAAATGATACAACTGTAGTTGCGACACGAAGCATCAGGATTAGATAATTTCCCTAACTCAGATTTAGGTAATCTGTTAACTTACTTCCTTAATTAGTCTCTAAGGCTACAACTAAAACATACTTTTCACGTAAACGAGATTCTGAATCGCAAATTGCAGTTTGATTACAATGCAAATACCATTGCAAGGTTTATAGTTTAGTACAATTGTATATATTTTAGAGCTTTGGGAACATAGAGGTAGTAGTTTTGCACCTTGCATTATGAAATAAGGTTTGACTTAAGAGCCTTATTACATGGAGGTGGGGGACCCCAGATAGGTGAGGTAAAATGTGGCGGGTCACCCCACCTATCATGTGAACCTGATCAAATTAACATGATAGGTTATATGGACAGGCGGGTTACCCCACCTTAGCGGGTTACCTCGCCTACCTGGGGACCCCCACCTCCATGTACACAGGTCCTAAGTCAACTAAAAGCCTATCGAAACCAAACTCCAAACTAGCCATTGCAGTTGTAAACTAAAGGTTATTTCATTGTATAATGTTCATAGTGCCTCAGCATAGGTTAGTATGTTGGTATAGAAATCAAGAGTAGTACTTACTTTAAGTATCCACCTAAAATGTCAAGATTTGGTGGTCCAGTTGTCAGTAGTGCTTTGAGTAGGAAAACTAATTTTAGTAGTTTGAACAGCATGTCGCGAATCCGAGAAGGTCGCACATGCAGGTTTCATTGTAATCTGTACATATGTAATCTAAAGTATATAAACTGCCAAGATTTGGTAGTCCAGTTTTCAGTACATGTAGTGCTTTGAGTAGGAAAACTAATTTTAGCAGTTTGACCAGTATGTCGCGTATCCGAGAAGGTCCCACATGCAGGTTTCATTGTAATCTGTACATATGTAATCTAAAGTATATAAAATGCCAAGATTTGGTGGTCCAGTTTTCAGTAGTGTTTTGAGTAGGACCACCTATTTTAGTAGTGTGAACAGTACGTCCCGTATCCGAGAAGGTCGCACATGGATGTTTTATTATAATCTGTACCTATATGTAATCAGGTTTTCAAAAATAAAGCGTATTTGGGACAGCAAATTCTACGGCGAAACTTTATTGAGCCTTTTGTTGTTAAGACCTCTAGTGATTATCTTTAATTATCTACTTGCTCCTTAACAAAGAATATTTGCTATAATATCATATCAGAGAGATTTAGAATCACACTCACGTCAAGCGGCAAAGTCAATTTTTACCTGACCAAGGTATCAGTCTAAGAAAATAAATATACAAAATTGTGATTTGTAATTTGTTTTCCTATGGAGCACTAAGAAGTTGTTAAAAACTCGTATAAACTTCTCCGTACGTTCCGGCTCGAATTAGAATTTGGAAGCGTTGGTTTTTGGAGACGGACGAAAACCGGAGCACCCAGAGAAAAACCTCTCAGCAAGGCAGAGAAACAACACCAAACCTACCCTTTCATATACCTGAAGCATGAAAAAGGTCGAAGCCTGCCGATAAAGGCCATTATAGGGAGTAACTCCTAACAACCCCCCTGCCCACCCCCGGGGGAAGGAAGGCAAGTGCCCTGATTACTGCTCTACTCTTGCTCAGTTTTCGTCAGAAGCCGATTTACTTATTGTATTTGTTCTCCTTGCTGTATCTACACAAAAAAGTAAGTAGTTTCATGTCAATCAGTTTACTAATAAACCAAAACAATTATGTTCAAAGTTTGTACCTGTTTATTTCCTGATGCAATTAAATGTCAGCTTGGGTCTTACTAATGTTTGCCGTTTGCCGTAACCGCGACTCTAAAAATCTCTCGACTTTCCTCTCAACGACTACTACAATCCATAAATTTGGTCTCATAAAAGTTACTGCCACGATCACTCCCGTTGATTCAGAATCGTAGTACGTTGACGGCAAAGTCGAAACGTTAGGTTCAAGTATGACAATTACTCAAGTTAGGGAATCAACAGATAAAAAGTGAAAAAATTATCCTTACGAATAAACCTGGCATGAATGTCTTTATTGAAAAATAGCTAAAAATCCCGAGCTGATCATTTTTTCAACTACCTTTTATGCTTTGCACATATACCAGAAAATAAATTCAAGACTTTTTCCAGACCTTTTTCCTATAAAAGACAATAATTTCCTTTTCCAGACTCAAGGTTATCAGATAGGTCAGTGGTCAATAGAGACATTAAAAAACGCAGGAACAAAGCTTTTTTCATGATAGGCTGCAAACATACGGGCGAAATTGAATACGATTTGGATAAGGCACTAGTTGTTGTACCTTTGAAAAGAAAACTCAAGGCTTTTTACTATTTCTCGAGACTTTACCTCCACTTTCCAGATTTTTTTCAGGTCTGGAAAATTACTGAGAAAATTTCAAGACTTTTTTTTGTAGAATTCATGATCAAGACTCGGTACGAACCCTGAGTATTTCAATCCATAACGTTGCACGTGCACACCCCCGTAGTGAAAGCTACTTCGGTTCCCACCGGGGATGGATTTTTATTTTTGTTACTATCCAGATCTGGCTAGTGTAGTACTTCGACTGGTTGAAGCCAATTTTTAACCAATCAGAAGTACTACGTACTGAAGCCCTGCGAGGAGGGGGGGGGGCTTGGGGGGGGGGGTCCCATGTCGCTCGTCTGAATTTTAAAACGTCTCGTGTTTTGTTTATAAATGCTTCACGTCGCTGTTGAACGAAAATTCTCTGTCTTTATCGGAATTTTAGAAAAGGGGGATAGCGATGCGTTGTAAAGGAACCATAACGGTTGTGCAATTTCTCAGTTAATATTTCGCGTATCGAACACCTATACATCGCCATTCACAATTAAGGGTGTGCTCCTGGTGGGTTCCTTTCGGTGAATCCAAAAACGGATTTCGCGTTCCTTTCGGCAAATCCAAATTCGGATTTTTGATCTGGTGAATCGTTTTTGAAAAAGGATTCATTGGATTTGAAATCCGAAGAATCCGAATCCCGATTAACGTATTAGTGATCTACGCTGTTCCATTCACAGTGGATTCTAAATTAGTCAGATGATGCCACAGCGGTATTTCCAGTTGAAGTATTCCCGTAGTTTCCTAGTTGTTGACATTTGCCGTAAAACATCTGAAAACACTGGAAGATTGTTCCTGATACAGTCAAATATCCATGTGCTGACCATTTGTCGGTAAAGATTGCTTAAAAACACAAATAAGTAAAAGGGACAAATAACTGCTATCTTTCTACAAACTGGCTTGTAGAAGCGATAGGCACTCGATCGTGTTACATAAAAAACCGAGCTACGGAAACTGGATCAAACTGAGCCGACAACCTTTAGATAATTTTCAACTTTAACACGCTTCTTTCTTGATCTGTTTATGTTCCATTGTCGTTATTCGAACTGCCGACCTCAAAATTCTGCACAGTATAATCGCATAATTTGTCAAACAGTAGAAAACATGTCATTTCTTGAGAGGCTGTTATACATATTGCACGCGTTTGCGAAAGGTTACCAAGGTCACAAGTCCAATTTCGGATTTCACGTTCCTTTCGACCGCGAAATCCGGCAAATCTCGGATCAGAAATCCGTTTTTGGATTCGCTTAAAGGAACACTATCAACATACCCTAAGTGATCCACGTTCGACATTTTAAGACTAACTGACCTGATAAATCGTGAAGGCCGGTTAACGGTGGTCTACTCTGCGAGAGCGGTTGTTTACCCCCCCAAAGCTTTGCATAACCATTGTTTTCCATTTCTCTTGGGACGACTGTAATCCCCCTGGAGAATTTGGAAACATTGGTTATGCAAAATTCTGAGGGGCAAAACAAGGTGCATTATGGTCTATGTGAAAATAGCGATTACAAGAGATATAAAGCGTGCGTAGAATTAAGCTATCTGACGGACAACCTGGTTCCCAGGTCTCCCAGGAGTTTTGCGGGGTCGCGTAAATGAAGACTACGCGACGGGCCAACGCGACGCGCGCTCAGGAGGGTCCACTGAAACTCACTGACGAGAGAAAATCTCTGAAGCGCAAGGAAACTTGACGAAAATTACTTCTTCTTGGCATGTCATTAAGACTGGTGATAAATTAGCCAAACCACCGTTCTTTGTCGCATATTTTAGGCTTCGCAATTTGGCTGAAGGAGGTTGTCGCTTGTCGCGATTTCATTTTAGGCTCTGTCGCTACTTTTTGGGTCATGTCACTTGTCGGAATTTACCCTGGCAGGGCCTCACTACTCAGATCTGGGTAGTGACGAGTCATCAGTATGGAATTTCTACACTCGTTCTCTGACGTCATTTGCCGGGAGCGGGAAACCTGCAGTGGTAACGTCGCGAAATGTCAGTTGTTTTCTCAGGCTAAGCTGGTCACCTACCAGTGGAAAAGCCACACGTGAAGCGCGTATCAACGATGCTAAAGTAAGGTGATTATTGATTACAGTGTGAACACACCTTTTAACCAGGTGGGAACGACGGCAAACCCCCTTTTAAGCTTCATTAGGGTTAGCTTTTTGCCGGGGTATTTACCCTGAAAACTAGTTTAACACTGGCTTACAAGAGCTGTAACACAAGGAGGCCTACCAAGGGGGGTCAAGGGCACTCCAGGACCCCCCTCCTCCCCTAGCTACGCCTGCAAATGTAGGCAACCCCCCGAAGTTGAATTCCTAGGCACCATATCCAAGTACAGTAAGAGAAATAAAATTTTGTCGTTGCTTGTTTACGTCGTCCATAAAACCGAAATTAGGCATGTTTACGTCGTAGTCGTTCAAAAACGGGCACAGAAATGTACAAAAAAGCGTGGTGCTCGTGCAAAGTTGTTGTTTTGCTAATAAACCCTATTGTTTTTTTGAGGTTTTCATGATCATTACCGTCCGTTTCGTTGAACTTTAAAGTCCCTAATTAAAAACAGTGAAAGCTGCCACTAAATTTGATAAACATAAAAATCACGTTTCAAAACATTAAGAGAAGGTAAGAAAACACAGCAAATAAAAACGGAGGCAAGAGATGAACAAACGTGAAGAAACGGATTGAAATTGTAGTTTTGAAAACTTGTCAGCCAAAATGTTTTTAAAAGTTCGTTATTGTTGTTTGTAACGTTTGATATTATGCTTTGAGGACTGAGATATTTGTTTTATATGAAGCTGTAAATTTGTCTTGTTTTCAAGGAAAATCATTGCTAACGTCAAGTATATATATGTAGCGTCATAGGCAATATCAACCCAATAAGCTGGACAGGAGTGATACAGCTCCTTTAATATGAGAACGAATTTCACCTCCAACAATACAACGACAAATTTACTTTGTAAGTTACGCCCACAATAGCTGATATAGAAGAGGACCTATTTAACGTCAGCAGTGGTGCCGCCAGAACTATTTACTCCTTAACCCAGATAAAACTAAACTCCTGGTTTTTGGAAGCAGACAGAAGTTAGCGCGGATTGGCGACTTCAAGTTTTCATTGCTTGGAAAGGAACTGCTACCAGTACCTAGTGGGAAAGATTTGGGCGTGATATTGGACAACAACCTAACTTACGATGATCACATTACTAAGAACGTTTCATTACGCTTTTCTCGACTAGCTCAAATAAATCGCGTTAAACATGCGTTTAATAAGAAAATTTTAATTAACATAGTTTATACATTAGTATTTAGTAAACTATTATATTGTTCGAACGTGTGGGCATATACTTCTATAGGAAAATTCATTACCTGACGAGGGAATTCCACGTTTACAAATTGCACGCGAAAACCGTCGCACGAATCGCGAAGCGATGCGGAGTGCGATATCGGTTTTCAATCGCAATTTAACGTGGAATTCACGAGTCAGGTAATGGATTTTCCTATAAAATCGATATCACTATGACAACAATAAACAAAAAAACTTTGAAATCGATAAAGTCCGATCATTGTGCGATCTAGACCTGCTACTGAAAATCCGATTCCGGCAACTTATAGTATGGTGTTTAGCAATTCAAATAAAACGTAAATATGTTTCACATTTTCAATAGCCGTGATAAATTGTTTAATAAAAAAGTTATAAATAACTCAAATTAATATTACGTAGCGTCAGAAGGCTGCTTAACATCATATTTCGATGCCGGGAAAATTTGGTGTATTTTCTTTCATGCGATCCTGAAAACCGGCTAACCTGTTTTCTCACCACCTGTCTAAGTGCAACTTTACTCTAAATTTTGACCTTTAGCGCTTTTCTGAATATCTCTAAAATGGCTCAACAGAATTCTTTTTAAACCTCGTCACATAATCTTTATGATGTATATAATAATGTCTGAAACTTTCATTAAGATTGATTTACTGTAACACCTTGAAATTTCAAGACGAACCTAGCCTACGAACCTGCCAGTGTCCCTAGGACACTGAACTTGCTAGGGCTGTGGAGCAAAGCAAAAGCTTAGTATTGCACAAGCACGTCTCTGACTGTAAGGAGGGAGCAGGTACAGGAGAGTAAATATCCCTCCTCTCCCTCAGTACTTTTTCAGCCAGTTTCTCCCTTCTCCTTAAACTTGGTTTAAAAATTGGCGGCGGGCAACACACGACTCCTGCAATTAGTCGTAAAGGAAGTTATCTGACCTTCAGAGCTTCTCCTCTGCATGAAGAAAGGTTTCATTAAAGGAGAAGCGCTCCGGCTTCTAAGGACCTATTCTCCCTACTCCCACAACATTTCATTTTCTCCCTGCTCGCTACATTTTCGCCCCGACTTAAATAATTTACTTCATAATAGATATTTTTTCTACCAATATTTCTATTTTTTTCATTATCGCTTTATTACTCTATTACATACACTTTTATCATTGTCACCATTTTGAGAGTTAGCACAAGTATTTCCACACTCTTGCTTGGCTCCTCTCTGTTTTTCGAGTCATTACTAGCCATCCAACAGACATTTTCAAACCCCTGGAAGAGACTAGTTTAAACAAACACTATTTTTCTTAACTCACAAGTTCTTCAATACCATTTTCATACAGGAATATAATTGCCCCAAGATTACCAGCGAAACGTTATTGAAGTGTATTCCGCACAGTGTATTCCATCGTAAACTAGTCAAACTTTTGAAAATAGTCTGAGTTTTGTTCGTATGCTGCATGATTCACTCGATACTTTAATATCTCTTCTTATACTCTTTGTCATTTTCCATTGGATGTCTCTTAAACACCTTTTGTCCACTTCTCTTCAATGTTGAATGCCAGGGCAAAAAAAGATATCGAAGTCTGAAGAATTCTAACTTTTCTACAATAATTTATTCGAGAATTTATCCTCGACCTTCTTTTTCTTTGTTATGCTAGAGAATCTGTAACACAATTATTATTTGTACCCTAGGTGGGAATGGGCAAGGAAAGTTCTGATGTGTCAGTAATACACTATCTGAGTCAAGTCCTTCATTCTTCAAAAAAGTTTCAAAAAGACCAAATATAATTATATTGCAGTCAAAATTGCAAACTTACTATTAAGCCTAATAAGCCATTCCCGAGTACCAAAAACTCTCACTATCAAAGTGAGGCTAAGTACCAAAAAAAAAAGTTTTTTATCAATGCCTTCACTTACCCTCGCCTTGAAACGGAGACTTGGGGCAACTTGGAAATGGCATATTTTGGATTTGTAAACTTGCAAAGTTACATGACAAAAAATAAACTACTGGTAGCATTACTCATGCAAATTTAAACACTAAAAAGGTGGTGAGTGCGTGCAAGAGCTTTGTTTACCCAATAAGGTTTGGTAATGAAATGGAGAAAATAGAGAATCAAACTTGTATCAAGAGTTCACCCTTCGGATCAAATGAGTGAAGGCTGCAAACTGGCCACTAAATACAGGTTTAACAGGCTTGAAAGCAAATCAAGAAAAGGTGATGGTAGGGAAAAGTGTCCACTCTAAGACGAATCCCCCTCCCCCCAAAGTGCTTTCTACCTTTCCTTGTGTCTAAGAAAAAGAACTTACAGACCATTCAACTCTATACACATAAACAAGGAGCAGGAAGAAATAAAAATAAGTTGATGGGACCAAGTAAAAGATGACAAGACTGCTAACAGTACCTAAGGGGTTGATTCTCAGGACTTTGCCAAGTGACTGTTTAACCCATTCATCCGATCCCCGTTTGACTCTAGCCAAGCCATTTTCTAGTCTTTCTGAATAGAACCAAAAATGGCTGAAACATTGTTTATAAAGTCCAGAACTGCACTGCTCTATGTTACTGATGCTTATAACAGCTTTCAAAGTTTGAGATTGGGATTAAAGTTGACACCGCCCTTTAAGTTTTTGTTTTTCTTCCCCCATTTTTTTCTTTTGCTTGGGATTTACGGTACAACCATGTAGTGGGAAAAGTTTCCGCAAAAACCCCTTGGAAGTGAATTTTTTAACAAGGAAGTACAGGTAAGTAGAGTAAAAAGATAATCAACCAAATATCGGTCCACTCGACACGTTTTTATTTTCTGGCCTGTTTGACTGAAATATGCTGATTTTGGTACAGCTTGAAAAATCACTTTCCTCTGCACAAGTTAATGTTAAAATGATAAATACAGGGTGTATGTTACAGGTCAAAATTAAATTCAGGTTAAATTATTTTGAAACCTAGGTTGATTCTCTGTTTCCTTTGTCTCCTAGTACTGTTCTAGTCTTTATTACTCATGCATTAGGGATAGCAGACAAAGGAAATTGCGAATCAACCTCCACCTAAAGCTTGCAACTGCTGTCAACCAGCTCATTGCCCTTTAGACAGCAATTGCTCAAAATCAGCCATGATCTACCAAGCCACAGTGACAACGCAGGACAACAGGCCTGTTGAGACCTATGTAGGCCTTACTGAGAACTCTTTTAAGACCAGATACGCGAACCATAAGTCTTCTTTCAGAGACCCCAACAAGAGACTCAGTACGGAACATGGCGTAACACTTTAATTTTGAGGCTATCGGTTTGAACAAAAAAGGAACAGTATTTATTTGATCTCTGAAGGAGAAGTACACGTTGTTTAGCCGGACTTGAAAGAGGTCTGAGACGTCTTGTTTGGAGAGGTGGAATAGTGGGTTCTGAATTCTATCTGTAGCGTTGGTGATGGCTTCTTGTATAGGTGTGGGATAGGGCTTGCCTGAGCGTGTAGGATTTGTGGGTAATGCGTACTGGGATGTTTTCTCAGTTTCTAAAATTGTTAGTGATCCTGTGATTGAGTCGTTCAATCTGGATCTGAAATTTACGTTTTATGTCTTTGAAACAGAGTTCATTTAAGCGACTGGAGTAATATTTAGTTCAAACATTTCAGAAAAAGATCAAATAATTATGTTACTTTCCTAGGTCGGTTCTTACCCTTATATCAAAGTTTAGTATGGAAGCAAAGTTTATTGTTTCAAGTTAATAGTCAGTAGGTAAAAGGAGCTGGAGATTTTGGCAGTCTGGTTTTGAAATTTATGTTTTATTCACCATAAAAAGTTCAAGAAACAGTTTATCTTTACTACATACGGCGACTAGTTCTTTTCGTAGTATATCGGTAAGGGGATATAAACGTTCACAAAATGTCTCGAACTGGCTTTAATGTTCCATGCACCATCCCAGTGTCCATAATTGTAACTTCCCATGAGCGAGGCTTTTTTTCCTGTACTATGTAAAGGGAGGATAAGGACTGAGGGCCTCCTTCACTTTCAAGTCGATGCATGGATGTGCCAAGAGACGGAGACGGAGCCGTTTTCATGAATTATGAAGCATTATGGTCCATTACCAGGCAGTGGATTCTTTCATAAAAGAAAGAGCTTAGCCAACGTGTCATGAAATGCAAACACTCATTAAAGCTTTTTCATGAAAAACCTTTCTTTGAGTTTGTGGAATTGATTGGAAAAATAAGTAGCCGTCATTTTCAGTTTGGGGAATTTCGTGATTAACTTGAATAAATTGAAAATATTAATAATGGTCTACTTTAAAATCGTTTATTAATAAGTGATCATGAAAGAAATCAAAAATTCTTCTCAAATACCTCGGGAAAAGCGTATTACACATAAATAGGGGAAGGAACAGCTTCACTCTGTAACAATCGCTTCATTATCCTTAACGATACTTCTTTTTCCACGGAAACAAGAATATAAACTAGTGAATGAAAAATCACTGAAAGAATTTAAAGAATGAATTTTTTAGTTGTTAAAACCTTTTAAAGGGTGCTTGCACAATTAAGAAACTTTATCACAGAATTTTCTCCTTGCCACCAGCAGTGATCATATCTTAATGAAAGTTTCTGCAAAACTAGAAACACGAAAAATACATTCATACTATTCTTAAACGACACTTCCCCGCGGACAGTGGGACAGAGATATAGGACGAGAGCCCTAATACGAGAAGTTTGATACGATTCTGTTGTTTCTTGGACTGAGGTCTGTTGTATGTTTTTCTAAAACACTATTCAGTTGTAAATTTAAACTAGCTATGTCCCGGCTCTGGGCTGTTAGCCTAAATTTTAAGATATAATTATTACCGTCTTGCTGCTTGTTCCTGTTAAAAAAGAAGGCGTTTGGCATTAGTAATTTCCGAGTACTTGAGAGCAGGAGTCCTTCCTAATCTATAGCAACTAAACTTTGAGCATATCAAAGTCAAGCAACTGTTTTGGACATTTGAAACTATTCTCGGCGAACGTATGTGACATCTTAGAAATTTCAATTAATGTGATACTCAGTCACAATGTGCCAACAAACGAACTCCAGTTAAAACAGAAAGAAGTCACATGAAACTAAAAAATAGAAAACGTTTCAGTAACGCAAGAAATTAGCGGGCAATCAAAGACATCAAATGAAAATTATTTGCCGTAAAACTGACGGATTAAAAGACCATTAGGCTGGACTGAATTACTAAGAGAAAAAAAACTTTCAACTTTCTGTTGAAGTTCTAGTTCTAGACTAAATTCTAGAAATAAATAATTTCAGAAACTTTCTTGACACCTTGTATTCAGGAATTGCATTCAGGAAAATGACCCTAGTCTGGTAAAATAGTTCTATTCGTAGAATTATTGCAGGTAGTGTCTGAGGCGTTGTGCTGGTCTTAACGCTGTTTTACAATATTGTTCAACTGCCTATACGGCTATTCATGGCTTTGAGGTCCCAAAACGAGTTTCCATATCAGATGAAGTAGGGTCATTTAGCGTCAGGATGGTGGGTGAATAACGAATAAGTAAATTTCTCAATCAAAACACTCTTAGTTAGTAAATTAGGTCATCCGAAAAAAGCGGTAAAATGATCGCATGCACTAGAAAAAATTTGGAATTTGACATTTGGGTACCCGATTATACTTCTCTTCAAATATGATATACTTACAAAAGGGAGAGCTTCACTTTGCGACAATCACTTCATTTCCTTTATCTGTAAAAAAAACCTTTTCATTCAATAGAAACTAAATATTATGTCTAACAAATGTCCAAAAGAACAGTTAAAGAATAAAGGTTAGAATGGTTAAAAGGGTACCTAGTACATAACTGAGAAACTTAAAACAGACTTCACATTTTTCCATCAGCAGTGATAATATCGAAATAAACAGTTTCCGCAAGATGATTGAAAATGCAAATGACATTCATTTTATTTCCGAGAAGGTCACAAACTTTTATCCATCTTTAGTACGAGTAACAAAGGCCACCAACAGAAGTGATAATATAAATATAAATACGTTGCAATAGCTTTGCAGCCTGACCGAGCTTGCCGATTTTACAAAAAGTATCTAATCAACCCCTTAGGCTGCTAACTTATTGATCAGAAAAATATGCTATTCCAGTGAAGTTCACTTTTTTTTTTGGCTAGCTCACTTACTAGATATAAATACAGCTGAATGAAAACCATCTGGGTTTCACTAAAAATTCAGCACCTGATAAATTAACGAGTAAATGCAGGTCTATATCTTCTTGAAGGACCGCGATAACAGTAACCGCACGAGCGTGAAAGTTTCTCGGTTTCTATCTACAACTCTCAAATCCCTTCAAAATCTCCGATTTCAACCTGCTCCACAAAATCGCCACTCTCAAAAGGAACCCTTTCCTACCTCATAAGAATATTCCCCAAACTTTGGCGAAGCTTCACCCGTGATCGCCATTTTCGTCGAACGCGTATAGTGGGGCCTACTACCGGAACCGGAAACGAGAAGCGAAGGACTTTGAGAAAGTATCTCACATGCTCAAGTGCTAGAAAACAAATTCTAAATCTCCCGCCTTGGCTGTGAAATATGGGAATCAATTCAAAGCCACGCGTTTCTCTAAGAAACCGATTGTTATATCTTTAGCACTTTTTTTATTTGCAGCTTTTACAGTATGGCTAAAGCAAATCCCATGACATTTCGTCGAACAACTATCCTGGTGTTATTTATGCTGTTTGTGATATCGCTTGAAGCTGCTGCCATCTATGACAAAAACGTCTCCTGTGGTAATAAAAAGCAAGGTAATGACAGTAAAGGCATTGCTACAAATAAACTAATTGTTTGCAATCGTTGCCCTGTTTCTGAGCAGCACGATTCCACAGGAAACAGAGAGCGAAGGGCTTAATGGTATATCATTCCCACGCGTTCTCTTCGCGATGAAGTTCAAAGTACTCCGAATATTCTCTCCTTTTCCTCCAAACTGATCAGCATTAGCTAGCATTCCTTTTAGCGTGATGAGCTTTATGATGATCTTAACTATTGATGAAGAGACTAAGATGACACCCGCGACTTGAATATCGTAAAAGAATATCTCCATTATCATTGGAATAAAAGGTCCCTAGTCTAGAACAAATTCAGAATTCATTTAAGGGAATAGTTAAGGCATAGTTTAATAAACAAACAGAGGTGTTTTATCAAGTTTAGAACACTAAGAAGCGCAGCCGAGTGTTTCAGGCTTGATAAAAGCGGAAACGAAGAGAATTCTACTGAACTTTTAGGCAGTTGCCTTTATTCTTATCAACAAAGCACTGCAGACGAGAAAGGCCGCAGCAAGCTCAAGACCGACATTAACGCAATAGCATGCGCGTCGACCAGTATATCTCCCAGTCAGGCAACCCTGACACAAGAGCCTACGGCTCTGAGCTTATCAGCACTTTAGTGATCAAGACGCCTACCCCAACTGAAATTTTAACTGTAGGAATTGTTTCTTCAAAAAATGGGCTACATTTGCGCTGAACTGAGGAAACCAGTTGAAGATACAGTTTACAAAAAATTGTTGAGCCAGAGGGCGGACGATATAGGTTATGTTTATTTTGTCGGGATGCCTTTTGGCGCCTGAACTATCTATGAACTCTTCTGTGACATTTATTAAGACTGGAAAATCAGAAAACCCTCAGGTGCGACTTGTTACACTGCAAACAGAAAATCCTTTTACGCCGACACTGGAAGGCTCTATTTCAGTCACCAATATGGGGCAGGCGGAAGGTATAGCCCATATGGTAGCCGAAGACAATCACTACCGTGGTGAGTGGTACCGCTTTTCAAGTTCTGCCGCAGCTCAACTGATGATAAGACGGATTAGGGAAACATTAGATACATATAAATTGATTCGCAAGATAAAAAAGAGCAATATAATTTGAGTGTACTTGTATACTTAACAATATTCAAGTCGCATTGGTAAGGCCGGTAAGGCATTTTAATCATTGTAAATTAAATGTTTTGTGATCCATAATGGTACAACTTCCTAATCAAAGCTCTATTCATAGTTTCATCGCGCACCACCAGCAGTTATTTTAATACAGAAGTTAAACAATCTAAATATAATATTATTCTCAGTACCGGAAGTAAAGTAAGGATCGATATTTTAATAACAATACATATCCCACAATTCCTAGCCTTGTATATATTACCACCATTCTGCCTATTGTGTGCATTTGTCTAATAACATCTCAGAGGGCGGTCAACTTTCCTCAGCTTCGTCGTACACGCGTCATGGCCGAACCTCCACCTTCTTTTCAAAGCAACCCCGAAGAATGTTCGTCCTCAAGCCATTTTAAACGAACTTCGAAGACGTTGCTGTTCCAAATGCCTCCACTTTAGTTCCCGTTGGAACGGGCGTCGATAAAACCCGGAACATGGAACATTCCGGAACATTCCGGAACATGAAAAAATAAACATAATTTTCATAAAAAAATATATATAATAAAATAATAATAATAAAATAATTTTTGTAAAAAAAAAAACGAAAAATAATGAAATAATCAAGAAAAAGAAACTGGTATCCTCTCTGAGTATGAGAAAACAATATTTTGTTGCAACAAATTAAAATTTGTTGGGCGAGTGAGGGTTCATGCAAATGACAGTAATGAGTGAAGGCTTGCTCCAAGAGGTGGCTGTGTGAGGAAAGCTTGAAAACCCCCTCCTCGCGACCCATTTAAATATATTTTGAATTATTGAAGCAAGCCTTCACTCATTACTGTCATTTGAATGGACCCTCACTCTCCCAAAAAATTCATTGTGACAAAATATTGTTTTTTCATACTCGTCGATGATACCAGTTTCTTTTTCGTTCTTTCATTGTTTGTTTCTTTTTGTTGCGTTTTTATGTTATGTTATGTTATTTATTTTGTTATTATAAATTTTTTCAAAAATTGTTTTCTATCTATTGTTCCTTTTATTATTTATTATTAGTATTATTATTATTATTTAATTAATTAATTATTTTTTCATAAAAAAAAAAAAGATATTTTAATTTTTTCATGTTCCGGGATGTTCCGGAATGTTCCGGGATGTTCCATGTTCCTGGTTTTATCGACGCCCCGTTGGAACTTACTCCCGGCTACTAATACATTGCGTAGCAGGCGTTAAAGGGGTGGTGGTTTGGGAAGGGGGGGGGGGGGGGGAGGGTGGGGTAAGAAAGAAAAGAAGGAGGGAGAAAAAAAGGAGAGGGAAGGATTGGGTAGAGAGAGTCCAGTTGAGTCCAGTTGTGACTCCGAGGCATGAGAATGTTAACTAAGAAAAACATCATCGAAATTTCAGAAGGATGGGATTGGTCAATTACATATTTTTTAAAGGTAAAAACCCTGTTTTCCTTTAAAATCACTATTTTTTAAACTTTTGAAATTTGTATTCTTTGGCGTCCTACCTTTATGGAGTTATTGTGAAATTACACTGAGAGTAGGATGAGATGGTAAAATTGGTATCCACTTGACAGTGGCGATAGTGGGCGAGTTTGTGCGAGATAATGCGAGTTTAGGCAAGTTAAGGCGAGATAAGGAAATTTGAACATAATCTCAAGTTGCGAGTTAGGGCTAGTTAAGGCGACTTAAGGTCCCAGATGTAGCCCTAGAAAATACCATAACGTACCATAATGCTCTATGTTTGTCACCCCAAATTTTGCAGAAGCATTGTTTCAGTTTCTCTTGGGAATTAAAATGGCCCCAGGAGAAACTGAAGACAATGCTTACGCAAAACTTTGGGGTGACAAACAAAGAGCATTATGGTATGTTATGGTATTTTCTGGAGGAGTCAATTTCTGTCACTTGTAACCCTCGTTAAATAAAGTCGCTTGTCTTGTCTCATTTCGTTTCAGCTGAGTGTCAACATCCCGAGGGGAGTCTCAACAAAGTTTTAAACGGGGGTAAAACCCTTATCCTTTCATATACCTTTTTTTTTTTACAGAAAAAGTACTCCTTTCGTATACCTTCTGTTGACAAATGTTACCCCCTAGGATCCATTTTAGCTGCTGTAATGCACCGTCTTTGAAACATGAATAAATAACTGAAGGAGGAAGTTTTCTTTTCTTTTTCACAACCATAAAATGAGTCTGTTAGCCCTTTTAAGTCCTCTCACAGACCGCAATGACAGATTTCCTTACCCTTTATACACTTTAATACACCTATTCGGCTAACTCCATGTTGTACCCAATTCAAATCTCCCGGGGATAATATTCTTTGTGTATTGTATTTGCATTATAATGTGGCATTCACATTTAAATGATATGGAAATTCCTGAAACAAAACGTTTTATTCCCAAAGGGTTTGAATTGGGTACAACATTGAGTTAGCCGAATAGGTCTATTGGCGATATCCCTACCCTTTCATATACCCGAAGCCTGAAAAAGCTACCCCCTTCGGGCGGAACCTCCCTTTATAAGCCATTATATGGCGTACCCCAAGGGGGGTTCACATATTATTGCCCGTATATAGAAATGTTTCTACCAGCTAAGCTATCAAGAGTATTGGAGAGCTGTATCTTTAACTATTCTTTTTTCTCTGGCTTTTTATTTCAGATACAGTATAGTTCCTGCTCAAGAAAAATGTTCCATCTGCTCATATCCTCTCATATCCTCTTCTCTTCTCTTCTCTTTACAATTTATTTTTCAAAAAATGGTGTGTGTAATTTTGTTTTTATTTTTCCTCCTTCTTTTTTTCAGATTTTACCCAATCTTAAAGAGAAACAAAGGTATAAATTTTTTTGTTACCGTTTTTCTCTATGCTGCTCTCTACCTTTGTGGCCCTGGTTGTCGTTGAATTGGTTCGTTATAAACCCGTGAAAGGATGATGATGAAGTTATAAATATATCAAAATCATATATGTGAACTGCGGGTTGAGGAATTATATGAAGTAGTAGATCATCGTAGTTATGGAAGCAACTTTTGCTGTTGCGAAAAGAAAGCCTGAAAAAAGTTCAGGCTTGTACGGGATTCGAATACCTCTGCGATACTGGTGCAGCGCTCTTACCAGTTGAGATAACTGATAATTGGTTTTTCCTAATACGTAATCAATGGGTAGTGATTTATCCTGCGGATAGTCCTATCCACCTTTCTAACAAGTGTCTCATTTATGAATCGTTTATATGGCCCAGCTCAGCCTTCGCAGCTCAGTAGTCAGCTGGTCAGACCAGCATCTGGAATTTCACTGACTCTGTATCTCTGGCTTCCTCGTAGATTACAATCAAATTCTTGTTTCTCCATCTGCGAAGCACAGAAATCATTAGTTCCATGAGCTGGACTTTATTAAAATAACAAGTAAATGTGTCTTTTTATGCTGGTCATTTTACCGCCATGCATCTTGAATTTGCAGAGCAAAGGTTCAAGATCTGTTTAATCAGCTGTACAGGACACCAAGATCTGACTCCGCCACAGCTACACCAGCATCAAGAGAGTCTCTCAAGGTAAGGTAAATTCTATATGCATACCGAGTTTTTTTCAAGTTTATAATTATTATTTTTCTTATTCCTGAGATTTCTCCTGAAACTGAGATACTAGGAACGAATTAATGGGGTTTTCCTGTCTGTTTAAGGTTTCCATTTATTTAGGTATTTAGAACATTACTATTACACGACATGATCATCGATGAATACCACCTTATCATGTCGAGAGCTCAATAAGCTAACGAGAACAAGTCTCACAGATACTAAACAACTCAAGCTCTTTTCCTCGAAAAGTCAATGGGTGGGGGTGTCTGACAGAGGTGTCCGCGTGATGGACAGCAAATAAATGACCAAAGAACAGAGTTTACGGAGTTGTCTTTTGTTGACTGCAGTTCGAGTAGTCAGTTTTATCTTACAGAGACCTGTGTTAAGCACTTATTAGATGGGTCAGTTACATATAACGCTGACTAAACTTAGTTTGTTATGTATTTTTAGAATGAACTGGATGACCTAATAGCATCTGAATGTCTTTATTGCGGGGAAATTATTATCAGGTAAGGGAATCCTAACATCGTTACACCAGTCGACTGTGCAGGAGGATTTAGATAGATAGATAGTTTAGATAGATAGTTTATTAAAATATCGAACATGGCAGTCCGCAGACTGAATTGCGTTACAAATACTTAAAACTAAGATTAAATAAATTCCAAAATTATAAATACTAATTGAAATTATAACAAAAAACATTTCTATAAAAATGCGAAAAACTCTCTATATATAACTAGGTACAAACTAGTCCAAAAACTTATGTACACATACTTGGAATAAAAGTGTTCTTAAAACGATTTGTATGTGTGCGGGGCATGGCACAAGCCCTGGACTGTCTTACATTATGTCTGTGATCTCTCTTAGGATTTGTGTAAGCTCGTTGAACATAATAAATGACGTCCACACGTCTACAAAAAATACTGAAAACTTATGAGATCAAAGATGTATAGTTTTTTTCTTAACAGCAACATCTTTCCTCTTCCTTTTCTTCGTTTCGCGGAGCCAGAAAACGAAAGATTGAAAAGCACAGCCATTTCTAGTCTTTATGGTTTAAGGTTGCATCCGAAAATGGGAAGAGAATCACACATTTAGATAGCGGGCAAGGTTTTTCCTTAATCCTAAAGGACGCGAGAGAAAAGACTTCCCTTTCTGACCTTGTTTTCACTGAAAAAGAACCTCGGAATACATGCAGGTACCAGTGTGGCATAACTATGAATGTCAAGTAACGTTTAGTTTCAACCAACCAACCAATCAATCAATCAATCAATCAATCAGTCAATCAATCAAACTTTATATAACGAGTGTGATACGTTCTAGGGGAAAAAACAATTATGAACTTGTAGCCCTCAAGTTTGTGATGTATGTCTTCCGTTCGTTTCAGGACCATTGACCAGCCCTTTATTTTGCCTGAGGAATATAACAGTGTTCTTGAAAGCTGGATGTGATTATCAAAGCTCAGCCATAGTTGTTCAAGAATCATCTTTGAATGTTGGACATTTTTACAGCAGCTACCAAGATTTTTTTGTCTATTTCTGTTTGACGTAATTCGCCCTGATTTTCGGGCACAAGAAACGAAAACTTGGATGGAATCTGGATGCAGAAAAAGTTGTGGTAACATGTCAACAGCGTGGAAATAGCCTTTTGTGGGCTTAAGTAAACAACAGAGGCCGTTCTCCTCACTCACTGCAAATGCTGCTCGTTTATGACAAAACGTGTGGCGGTCGTTGGATACACTCTCGACCCGAGACATGCGCAAAAACAAGAGGAGCTTTGGGGCTGCGAATTACTTGGGAAGTATTACACATCCTACGAACTACGCAAACGCAACCGTCATAGTCCATACGCATATGTTTCTGCCAAAAAAAGTTACGTGCCGCAGTACATGATCTTCATGAAGCTAAAAAGAACAGGGCTGATACACACTGCTGGGAGGACAGTTGTCTAAAATATATTAAAAAAATACAAGGGGCCTCCAGTTGGCGTTAAGATTTAATATATGATGGCCTTTTAGAAAATAACTTGTGAGTAAAAGATTTATGAATGAGCAAAATGTATTTTTAGAATCTTTGGTAGACTTTGTATATTTCCCTTCAAGATAAAAACATTAAATACATGGTATAGTTGATCATGTCGGAACGCGTAACTGTGTTGGAAAGGGAAAGCGCATTCAAAAGCGAACAAGACCGTTAACAAATCGTGGAAACCAAGTCCCTTCCCTTGCAGTTTTCGCTGCGTTCTTACGTCGAACGCACCTACTTCTAGTCTCAGCTTTATGCATACCAGGTTGCCATGCTTTCCTAATACCATTTGATGACATTTTGATCGTAAGTCACGTGACTTTGCCTAATAAAGGAACAGTTCGTCAAATGGTTGCGGTAATAAACTTTACCCAACAGGACGGGAAAGGAAAGAAGATGACAAACCTTGTGTGACAAGCGGGACAAAAATTATACTTGTAAAACGTTCTACCAAACTTCACCTTACTTTTAACAGATCTTTTTGTAAAAGACTAGAAAACATTGATGTTTAATGAAGATCACGACAAAACACAAAGGTAATAGTCCTGACACATTTCCGGTCACGCACAAGCGTTCTGCCCGCGTCCTGGCGGGCCCCGGTTGTTCAAAAATTGGATAGCGCTATCCACCGGATAAATCGCTATCTGTTGCGGAATTCTTTTAACCCCGCTCCGCTGGTTCAAACAAATCAAGGAGACTGTATCTTTCGATGTAACAACACGATTTAATGCAATCCAACCATCTACTGCGATGTACAACTCTCACATACGCAACGTTCGTAACCGGCAACGATCAACGAATCGATCAACTATCAAATTAATCACATGTACAGTAAAAGTTCCCATTGTAATGTATCTAAATTAAGCGTCTATTACAAAATCGCACGTTCTTTCACCTTAGTTAGCCTAAGAAAATGCATGCAGTTACATCATTTTATATCGTAAATATACTCGGACTTTGTCTACATTATTGTGAAATCTAATGTCACGAAATCTAACTTCTTTGCGCTACAAATGTCAATTTCTAATTAATATTTAATCACAAAATAATCAAGTTAAGTATCCCCTATTTCTTTCCCGACACTATCTAAAAGATAAGTAGTACAAAACCAATTGTGTTATCCACTGAATAGTGATTTATTTTGAACAACCGCGGCCTGTGGCGTAAATTCACTAATTGTGAAGAGAAAACTGCTTGCTAAGTTTCACAAAGATCAGGAAAAGGTTTCTACTTGAATCACTGGACTAGTGGTTGGTCCTCGCTTTAAATAAGTAAAATCCAACTAGTGGACTACATTGTATTATCAATGCTGCGTTCTGATTGGTTGAGCTACTACAAGGCTATATTTTATAGCCCAATTTGTAGCGAAAAGCGGCGGCTTTTTGGCGGCAAAAAAAGGATATTAAGTCTAGCTTTAACCAGGTAAAGTTGTTTTGTCTCGATATTTTTGACCAGCTAATTGGATTTTACTAAAACAATTATCCCTCTCGCCCTCATGGCCTCTGAGTCAATAGCTCATTCGGCCTTCGGCCTTCGGCCTCTTGGGCTATTGACTCAGAGCCCATTCGGGCTCGAGGAATAATTGTTAAATATCTGTATACCTAACCAATGTAGGGGAAAAAAATAAGTTTTCGTCGTACCCTCTGTAAGGAGAGATTTCTCATGTATTCTTTAATTGATTCGAATTTCATATCTTGCTTTTAAATATTCCCTTTGAAGTTGTGTTAGCCGTAATTTACATTGAATTTGCATTGAGTACAGCTTAGTCACTGAATAAAGAGACCTTTCGCCTGTTTAAATACCAACCGTTCGTAGTTTTTAGTTTTGACATTTTAGGGATCCTGAGCAAAGGAAACTCGAATCATTTTACACAGCTTTCTTTGTAAACTTCCTAAATTCAGTTGCTTGACTGACATTTGATTTTGAGTTATTTAGTTTCACATATGAACTTTTAAACTGAATTTATCCAGATTTGTTTTCGCTGTTCAGCTGATTTTATTCAGCCTTCTTTCCTTTTGTTTTGTGATGTTCTAATAAGTTGATCGGTTAGTATAAATAGAGCACTGTTATTCCTGTTTTTCGATTTACATTGCCGAGGTACATGCTTGTACGATTTACATTGCGGCTCGGAGTTACATGCTTGTACGATTTTACATTGCGGATTTAATTGACTGTACAAGTTACGTTAACGAGCCGAAGATTAAACTGTTGAAGTCCAAGCTTGAGTCCTGTACTGTTTCCAGTTGTAGCAGATCCGGTACCTTGGAATTGTGACGAGTTCCTTTCCCGCTGGCCAAGCGATCGCGAGTTGCGAGTTAGTTTTCCCCCTTGTTGTTCTGACGTCGAAGTCACTCGAGTTCTCTTTACGCTCAATTCCCCGATTTGTTGCTGGAAGGGCAAAAATTATCGTCACACCTCTCTGCACGTTAAAAAGGAACGTAGTCCCTACTCTAATCTTCTTATTAAACGAATAGACAAACTCTTAAACAGTTGTTTAAAACAGAGTTCACTTCCAGCGCAGTACTCAAACGATTGGAGCTAATATTTAGTGAGAACATTTCAGGAAAAGATCAAATAATTATGGGCGCTTTCCATTCAACCCAAAAGTCCGGAAATTTCGGTTGGTTCATCAAATGGAACGGACCATTTCGGTTTGGTCCGACCGGAATATTCGGGACCAGCTTTGAAGGTGGTTCACTGTGACCGGTCTGGTCATTTCGGTCGGTCGCCAAAATTGTTGTCCCCAGTACCGCTCTTTTCTATCCTGCTTACACTGAACAAGTATTTCCCAGTGGAAAGTGAAACGCTGTGAGTAAAGCATGACATCTGAAATAGTTTGAATCAGTTGCAATTTTTTTCGATTTTATTTTATTTGCCATTACCAGTGTCAAATAACTGACGCAACACGACACGTAGGTAAAGAA